>JAJOZX010000162.1:1475000-1677500 GCA_023014485.1 Bathynomus jamesi
CGGAGATAGAGCTGTTTGAATCTGATGCGCGCGCAGCTCTTCCTCCCCCTTCCCTCCCCTATAACCTTGAACCATGTAAGCTGTAATGTAAGCATGTAACATAAGCCAATCGACAGTTGACTGTTGTGAGTGACATTGTTTGGTGTTTGAAGCAGTGTTAAGAATGCCACACACCTTCACACATGCCGAATATGCAGATATGGTGTATGTCTACGGTTTTTGCGATGGAAGTGCAACAACTGCTGTTGCAGAATACCGTCGACGGTTTCCGAACAGCAGAATTCCGGATCGAAGAGTGTTTACCAGGGTTTCCAAAACATTGCGTGAGATTGATACACTTCCCAGAGCTCATGTTTCTGAACGTGAAGGTCAACAAGATGTGGATGAAGTGGAAAACATTCTTCAATTGGTAGAGCGTAGTCCTACTACTAGCTCACGAAGAATTTCTACACGTCTCGGTGTACCACACACGAGAGTATGGCGAACATTACGTGAGGAAGGCTTGCATCCATATCATGTACAGCGTGTACAACACCTTCAACCAGGAGACGCTGCCATGCGACTGGAATTTTGTCATTGGGTAAATGCTAATCGCCGATTGCTTCGCTTAATACTGTTCACCGATGAAACTACTTTCATCCGTGACGGTATCAAGAACACTCGTAACTTTCATCGGTGGTCAGACGAAAATCCAAATGCCACTGTGGAAACAAATTTTCAACATCGCTTCTCTGCCAATGTGTGGTGCGGTATCATCGATGATCAGCTGATTGGCCCTGTTACTTTAGAGAATCGTCTTACAGGACAAAGTTACCTAGAATTTCTGCAAAACGAATTGCAAGGACTATTGGAGGATGTTCCTTTGGCTACACGCGTTGCTATGTACTTTCAGCATGACGGAGCTCCTCCACATTCTACCCGTCTGGTGATGTAATACCTAAATCAAATTTTCCCTGGTCGATGGATCGACCGCGGTGGTCCCAGTCAATGGCCACCAAGGTCTCCAGACCTCTCTCCGTTATATTATTGTTTGTGGGGTGGATGAAAAATCAAGTTTACAAAAGAAAGGTGGATACACGAGAAGAATTGCTCGCGCGCATTTTGGATGCTGCTGCCCGCATAAAGGAACGTCAAGATCAACTCAGACGACCAACACGCGATCTTCGCACACGAGTTGCAAAGTGCATTGAGGTTGACGGTGGGATTTTCGAAAACGTATTGTAAACTGTAACAAATTTGTCATTTCTCTATCTGATACCATTCAAAATGCCAATGTTTAAACATTAAATGTTAGAAACAGTAATTGGTTTCTCTTTCTTGATTACCATTAACAATGCTTTTGTATTTGTAGATTCAAACAGCTCTATCTCCGTAACCATTCAGAATTAGACACATGTTCATATGAACTTTTTTTCTCACAATGACCGATACTATCACTTCCCGAAGTATTGACCTTTCCTCCTAAAACACCCTGTAGACATATATATATTTATATATATATTATATATAACTTATATACTGTATATATAATATATATATATATATATATATATATATATATATATATATATATATATATATATATATATATATATATATATATATATATATTAAGCTGAAGAGAGAATAAATAAAAAATAGACAAGTAAATAATATTTACAACTCAAAACAGACATGTAAATCATTTTAAAAATTGCTGTAAATAAATAATATATATATATATATATATATATATTTTTTTTAACTGATTATCATGTTTTGCCTGTGGATAAATTTAACTTTGTTTTTTCATTTGTCGTAGAGTTTAAAGCTTTAGTTTTTTTTTTTTTGCACTTCATGACCACAAACGATTGTATGCAATTTGGCAACAAAATATAAGAAAGGAAATGCCTTTTCAAACTAAAAACGGTTAAAATAACCTTCCTCAATCGCTATAATTTATATACGAGAATTCAAGTGCTTTCACTTATTCAAATTCAGGTGAAGAGATAAAACGGAAGGGTAAGTAAGATCCATTTAAATTTTTCATTCTATCTTTTATTTCAAGTTTTTAACATGTTTTGGTAACTCTCTCGTATATTTAAGTGGGGAAAAAAGACTGACGCGTAAAAAACGTTATGTCCTGAAGGAAAATTATTTTATCTCAAATGTTTTACGCTTTTAGTACTGCACAATGAGTACTTTTTACAGTATTTATGAATCTATTATGTACATCATTCAATGGTCCCCTGAGATAACTTTTACGGAATACACAGACCTAATGTGCGTGGAACAAGAACAAGGCACTCTTCTGAGATAATTAAATCCCCTACAATTCGAATGAGTAATGGTAAATGACAAATACAAATACTATAGTTTTTCTTTTTCATGATGGAAGCCCAACCTGTGCAACAGGTTACTAGCAAAGTGGCCCCAAAATATAGCTTCTCTCACCAGCTCTCTACTAAGTAGATAGGACCCAGTCTTGGGACAGGGTCTAGGGTTTAAAACTTCCCAGACCGCTACATTCAAAACCTCAATATACGCAAGAAACTAGTTGCATTTACGTCGGATCGAATACATCAAAGTGTGTATTATATATATATATATATATATATATATATATATATATATATATATTATATATATATAAAATTGATGATAACAAATTTTGGAACTTTGTCAAAAAGGAAACGAGTGCGAAGAATGCCATCCCATCAACAATTTGGGGAAGGGGGAGGGGAGAAACAGCTAAGTTATGGAGAACTCGATACTCAAACAACCTTAACAGCCTGTGGAAAGTTAATCATAATGTAGGCTGGAATGAAACGTCATTAGGAGGGACCAGTGAAAATACGGGGACTTCAGTGCCTGAAATTAAGAGTCTGATTAAAAACCTAGAGGCAGATTACTCCGCGGGTAGAGATGACGCTTCGTATGAGCATTTAAAGTGCCGACTCCGCAATTTCCTCACTCCAACTCAGTTTCTATCTTTGTACAGAGGTCTTGTCGGCCCCTGTATGGGGTACGCTTCTCACGTTTTTTTTATGCAGGAAGGAGGAGACAAGGGTGAATGCCCGCAGAAACGCCCCCCCCCCCCACCTACAAAGGAAGAAGAGAGCCAAAATCAAGGTCCAACGTTTCGAGATCCCTGGACATTCTGTGTTTGGAAGATTGAAGGTCATAGACAGGGGGAAAGATGGATTGAGGAAGAGTGGTCCAAAGTTGACCGGTTGGGTAGATGAAAGATTAAAAATACCGATTAACCCTTGCGTTAGAGAGTTGGACAGAAAAGGAATGAAAATGTGTAGAAAGTCGGCTACTGCGTGCTCTCCTTAAAGGAGGAGGCATGCAGTTAGAGAGTTCAGAAGAGCAGTGCCCGTTATAATAACGGTAGTAAAGAGAGAATGAGGCAACACTGAGGCGAAGAGAGAGATTGAAGACAGTCAGTAAGAGGCGTGGAATTGATGAGTCGAAAAGCCTTTGATTCCACTCGATCAAGTAGAGCTGTGTGGGTTGAGCCACCACACACATAAGAGGCGTACTCCACAGGGGAGGCTCAAACCACAAAGCTCTACTTGATCAAGTGAAATCAATAACTTTTCGACTCATCATTTCCCCGCCTCTTACTGACTATCTTCAATCCCTCTCTCTCGCTGCAGTGTTGCCTTACTCTCTCTTCACTATCGTTATTACAACGGACACTGCTCTTCTGACCTCTCTAACTGCATACCTTCTCTTTTTAGGAAAGTTTGCAGTACTAGACTTTCAACACATTTTCGTACGTTTTCTGTCCAGCTCTCTAACGCAAAGGTTGATCGGTATTCTCAATCTTTCTTCTACTCAACCGGTCAACTCTGGAACAACCTTCCACAATCCATCTTTCCCCTGTCTATGACCTCCAATCTTTCAAATACATCTCAAAAACTTTGGACCTTGATTTCGGCTCTCTTCTTCTCCTTCTTTGTGGGGTGTGTGCGTTTTTGTAAGTGGTCGCCCTTGGCCCCTCCTTCCTGCATAAATAAAATGCTAATGATGCGATGATTCCATAGCTTATTACTGTTCTCAGCCATGCTTGCTCACAGTTATATTCTTGTAAAGTTTGTGATCGTATATATCACAACCCTTGTCAAAAATAAATATAGGGGCATTCTTTCCAGCGATAACTACAGGCCTATTGCTGTTGCCTCCTGCTTCTCAAAACTACTTGAAAAGCTTTTGCTACGCCGACTAAATTATTATTTACGGATGTCTCCTAATCAGTTTGGTTTTAAAAGGTCCCATTCAACTAACCTGTGTATTTAGGTTTTGAAGAAGATTGTATTTAGATATACTGTCAGTAATTCAACTATTTACTGTTGTTTTTTCGGATATAAGCAGAGCATATGATATAGTGAATCACAATATTCTATTTAAAAAATTAGAAGACAGGAATATTCCATTGTATGTCTTTTATAGTCAGACTAGCAGAAGCCCGTGGTAAAAATACCACGCTAAAACAATCAACAGGGGCAATTTTTTTTTTAATAATATTTCCCAGAATGAGCACAGGCATAAACAAAAACATTTTCCAATTTCAGCTTTATTTATAATTTTCCCGTAGGTTTCGATTAATTTTAAACAATTTTTATCTAATAATTTTTCCTCTTCAGGAACCATTTCCGTGTTTTAGGGTGGGCCAGACAGACAGACAGCATATATGTATATAGATTTTTAAAAATTCAAATTTTTGTCTGATTGAAAAAATTCTAATTTTCCCGTAGGTTTGGATTAATTTTAAGCAACTTTTACTTAATAAATTTTTCTCTCCAAAAAGCCGTTTCCGTGTTTGGGAATAGGACAGACAGACAGACAGACAGACAGACAGACAGCATTAGCCTATTAATATATATATATATATATATATATATATGTGTGTGTGTGTGTGTGTGTGTGTGTGTGGAATACATAAATAGATAGATAGATGGGCAATGTATCCGAATGTTTTGGTTCTCTCCTCTGCTGTTTAATATGTATAATGATGGATTAATTACTTCTCTTAATGAAGCAAGAGGGGGATGTTGTATAGATAACATATGGAATAAAGAACTTGGTCTATGCCGATGATATGGTGTTAATAAGGCCTTCGGTTAGAGGTCTGGATCATCTTATAAAAATATGACTTATCATGTTCACAGAACCATGACATTAATTTTAATATTACTAAAACTAGGGTTATGCAGTTCCACCTTAAGAACTCAAACCAGACAGCTAGTATTATTTTCAAAATGAGAGACGAACGAACCAGTAGTGCAAGTACAAGAATTTAAGTATCTAGGTCAAACTATGACCAGCTCCTTGAGTGACGACTCAGACATGAGGAAACATCAATCCAAGCACGCCATGGAAATAAAGCCACAATGAGAAATAGATTTATTAGAGCACGAGCTTTCGACCTACTGTATAGATTAAGGTCCTCATCAGATACAAAGACCTTAGTATAGGTCGAAAGCCCGGAAGTGCTTCTGGTAAACCCATTTTTTATTCTTCATTCCCTTAATTAAACTTCTCGTAATGTCAATGATTATAAAGAACTTCAAATTATGTACAAGCGAAGGTAAAGACACTCTTTTTCGTACTTTCTGCATTAATATTTATGGGCAGCAACTCTGGGTTTATAAAAAAAGGTTCCTGCAGAACGCTCAATCTGCTTTATAAAAGATCTTTTAGACTACTGCATAAGTTCCCTCCGAGATGTTCAGCCTTCAAATGTTCGCTAACCGCAACGTTTTGAGCCTCCCTGAGGTAACAAGACGCGCTCAATGCAGTCTAATGCGAAGAATTCAAAACTCAGTCAATCAAATTGGCCAAGCTATTCATCATTCCTACCTTATATGTTCTAAGCTATGGACTTCTCGGTATGAAAGGGTTTGTCTATAGCTCCACTAACTCCTGCACTGGCCTTTCCATTAAATTTTTTTAGTACTAGCTTTGGGAAGCTTTTATTTTTATTATTACTTGCTTCATTACGTGTACTATTGTTATTTCTTTATTACCGTAGTCCTTTTCTTGTTCTTAAATTTATTGTTTAATAATAATTACTTGTATCAGTTATTACCATGATGAATATTGTACTTTTCTACGGGATTGGTCTCCTGCCAATAAACTTTATCATTATCATATATACTGTATATACTCCATATAAAGTCATCATCATCTAAATGCACGAACTGAGGATATATCTCGAATCTAATCTGTATAACGAATAAAGTTTCCTTCGCAACCTTAACACACAATACATACATGCATAAATCTAATCTCTAATTTTGCATATATATATATATATATATCGTAAAGAAACGACGCTTGTATAGGAGATATTCCGCGCAAGACGAGAGAGAGAGAACGGAACAAATGAAAAAATGAGGTAACCACCTGGGAATCGAACCCGGGATCTTCCGATTGCCGGTCAGACGCGATACCATTACACCATGGACCTCACTCTTCCAAATGCCGTAATTCTTCTACATACTCGCAGAAACCAATGCCCCAAGGGGGCACCTCCCGCATGCCGTAACATTATATACCTTCAACTGCAAAGAACACGCAGTATAAATAACGTAAAGAAACGACGCTTGTATACAAGCGTCGTTTCTTTACGTTATTTATACTGCGTGTTCTTTGCAGTTGAAGGTATATATATATATATATATATATATATATATATATTCCTTTGCCCCCACCCCACCCCCCACCACCACTACAAAAAGTAAAATAAATAAAAAAATAAAAATCTCGTTTCTTTTCCTTTCCTGTTTTTTACTCACAAATATGCAAAATTTATTCGTGCCCAGGTGCAAATCATCTTTGAAACGAATTGAAGGAAATTCTCTGATCCGTCTTACCTGCAAAGAAAGAAAGGAAAAGGAAGACTTAGAAAAATAACGCAGATTACCAATAAACATCTTTTGCATACGAGGATTATTACAAGGAAAAGAGTCCTCTCAACTTCGCTTACGAATTACTTCGAATAAACTCATTTTCTCCGATGACGAAATGTTATAAATCCATATCAAGTTTTTGTTATACAAACAAATTTATGATATGGCTCATGTATGACTTTCAAATGTCTTCCACATTTATGTATATCTTATTGCTTTTATATATATATATATATATATATATATATATATATATATATATATATATATATATATATATATATATATATCTATATGTTTGTATAACAAAAACTTGATATGGATTTATAACCCATTATTTTATATATATATATATATAATATATATGTATGTGTGTGTGTGTGTGTGTGTGTGTATCTCACCCGGATCGAGATCTGGTGACGGCAGGCACCGCGCAGCAAAGCCCAGCTGTTCATCCTTCCACACTATAAAAAAAAATTGGTTGGTAGATAAATGGGTACCCTGGGTAGCCTAGTGGTTAAGACGCTCGGCTGATGGTGGGGCGTGGTTCGGATTCCACGTTAAACTGTTGGTCTAAGGTGGAGTGATAAGCTTGACCTTCGTCACGATGAACAATTCGGGCGGAAGCAAAACCAAGATAACCAAGGTATCAGCCGGTCGGCCATACTTTGTAGATTGTGGGGTGATTTGGGGGGGGGGGGTGATATTGAGTAAAAAGTTAAAACAACATAGGTGCTATTTCCAACCGTTGCGGAGCTACGGACGTTTCAAGATGTGCAAACAATAAATCCCTACTTGTGTGTAATTCGATAGATGGCAGCACTGGTGGTAGTTTCGGTTAATGAAGTTACCACTACTAATCCTCAGTTTTTTCTTTCAGTTGGTTCTGATCTGTGGTACGAGACACTGTGTTGCGCTAAGGTGAACAATCAAAATGAATCAACAGTTCACATCCGCTGAATACGCTGATATCCATTTCATTTATGGATTCTGAGATGGTAACGGCAGAGCTGCAGTTGAGGAATATCGAAGACGTTTTCCGAACCGTCGAATACCTAACAGGCAAGTGTTTAGTGACACACACCATTAAGGGAAACCATTAAGGGAAACAAGGACAATTGTTCCAAGTAACCAAGAACATGTAGCACGACAGCCCGTTGCTGTGGAGGGGCACATACTGGACCTAGTACAACGTAGCCCAACTACCGGTGTTCGAAGGATTTCTAGACGAATTGGTGAATCCGCATCGCGTGTATGGCGAACCATACATGATGAGGGTTTGTATCCCTATTATTTGCAACGTGTGCAAGCTCTTCAACTGGATGATTACGATAAACGTGTTCAATTTTTCCAGTGGATGGTTATGCATCGCCAAATTCTTAATCGCATACTTTTTAGTGATGAAGCACAATTCATTCGGGATGGAATTAATAAATAATAGACAAAATTCCCATTTGTGGTCTGCCGATAATTCCCACCCACGGTATCGTTGAAGGGAACTTTCAACATCAATTCTCGGTGATTCTTTGGTGCGGTGCAATTGAAAATCAGCTGATTGGACCGTTCGTTTTGGAACAATGATTAACTGCTGATATTTATCTGAACTTCCTGACGAACGAATTGCCGCTTTTGATGGAGGACGTGCCCTTGGAGACAAGGCGCAGGATGTTCTTTCAGCACGATGGGGCGCCACCACATTTTTGTCGTCATATTACGGATTACTTGAATCAGCGGTACGGGAATCGTTGGATTGGTCGTGCTGGTCCAATATCGTGGCCCTCGAGATCTCCGGATCTAACCCCGTTAGATTTCTTTTTATGGGTCCTTATGAAAAAGATGGTCTACAAGACCAAAGTATAAACGAGAGAGGAACTCTCGCGTCGGATTATGGATGCCGCTGCTTACATACGAGAACACCCTGAAATGATTCAATGGGCAGTGGACTCTTGTTTGGAACGATCAAGGCTGTGTATTGAAACCGGAGGCGGACATTTTAAACATTTATGTATCTCATAAAATATAGCAATAAATATATCAGATTAATACAATCGTTTACTTTTTTCCGCGCACCTTAAAACGTCCGTAGCTCAGCAACGGTTGGAAATAGCACTGATGTTGTATTAACTTTTTTACTCGATATCACCCCCCCCACCCCCCAAAGTTTGGCAGACCGGTTCGAAACGCCCTGTATATATCAATGGTTAAGACATTTGTATTTGTAGCTTAAGTGGAAGTAAGATGAAAAGTTTAAACAATTTTAATGGAGCATCATTCCACCTATACACCCATTTCAGGGTACGAGCAGCTCGCAATAGCATTACCAAGCAAAATAAGGGATCAATGTACTGACGAGACTTCGGTACGTAGTTTATCATCACTGATAGCAATAACGCATCGTGTTATACCAATCCAAAGAACATCCATATCCGTATTTATTTTCGTGCAATTTTCGTTAGTTTGTACTGCAGACACCTCCGGTTATTATCAGTCATGGTGCATGATTCCTCAGGAGGAAGATGCATCGTAAGTTTATGTTTCGTCCCCAAGGGCAGTACAAATTTACCTGTATCACTCACAGTTACGTTCGTACAACCCCAGAATTTCTATAATATATATATATATATATATATATATATATATATATATATATATATATATTTATTTTTATATATTTTTTTTTTTTTCGAAAGATGCTTCAATCGTATTTCTTGAAAATATTAAATAATGAAAAAAAATTATTAATTGTACAAACGGAATTAATTACTGAACATTTCAGCTGTAAACTTTCTACAAAGAGGATCCTTTGCATGCTAATTAAAGTGAACACCCATCGACATCTGAAAAATATGTCCCACACACTACTGAACCCCACACGCAACGTTTCATATATATATATATATGAACGTTCTGGCATTCCTATTGAAAAAAGCTACAAATTTAGTCCTACATCAAAATTAATGGAGTGGATTTGTTTCAATGAAAGAGCTTTGCGAAGATATGCCAAAAATAGTGGTCCGAAAAATGGGATATGATTGAAAATACAACTTAAACAGTTAATAAATATACGAGTATAATTAACAAATCTTAATTTCATTTATTGGTAATAATAATTACTGAAATAGAATATTAAACTAGTTAATATTTTCGTATTACTGTTATTAAAAGCAATAACAAGTGACAACTATTTATTAAAGACAAACCGATGACCGGTTAAAAACTGAAAGAGATTAAATTTCTTAGTTTGTATTAATAATTAATTAAATTAATGATATTCAGTAATACTTTATGGGAAATACATCGATTTTGTTAAAAGGATAAAAAACACTTTTGACGTTTTTATAAAAAGCGTCAATTATTATTATTTCATACAATTCCTATGATTAAGCCCTATACCCAATAATAGCTTACGGTCTAAAAGGTAAAATTATTAATTATTTATTACAGACCCTCTACCCAACATTTGACTCCGAGGGATTAATTATTTTGCCACGTACACATTTTAAGGTTTTTTTTTTTATAGTTTGTAGAAAGCTAAAAAAAAAATAGGTAAACAATATTCAAAAGTGTTTGAAATTGAAAAGAAAGTTTGAGGTTATATGACTGTATATGCGACTGAATATTTACGTATGTATGTAAGCATATCAGGGCTTTTTTTAAGGTGTTTTATGGGGGCCCAATAACAAAAATGTCAACCGCATTGTTAAATGAAAGTAGACACTGATTAAAATAAAACTTATCTATTAAATAAAAAAAAAATAGAGTACCATGACAACGAAGGAATGGACCTATAATATGTCCCCATACATTTTAGCTTCCCCTACATAAGCCCGACCTTAAAAAAATAAACAAAAAGAATTGAGCATTTGTGAACAGGGGTATTTGTGTGGCATGAATAGGAAAACCTTGCATCTTGTTCCTGATGAACCTTAATAATGCCAGTGTCTGTAATTTGGAATGAGACTTGTATAGATTCAATCAAAGTATTGTTTATTTTAGTACTGGTAAACTATATATATATATACACAAAAGTCCAGTTACAGTGAGTTGACACTATGTGTACTTAGAAATGACGCTGCGAGCTGCTCGTACGATGCAAGTTTCCCTTTTTATCTAAAACTTAATCCGTAAAAAATCTGTGCTCCGAGTGTGTATACGCGCATTTGTGTAATATATAGGAAGCTCGTTTTTCCCAGTGCAATTCTTCTTAATTGCATAAATCTTAACTACTAAATTATAAGCAGACTTAAATATCAGGAAAATATAAAAATACTCTTTAAAATTATGATTAAAAATATTCCTTTTACGAACTGCGTCCTACAATTTTACATAACGAATTAAATTTTTTGTTAAACTAAATGAAGGCTATTTACCGTAGAATTAAATTAAGATTAGAAACATCACTGCTTTTCAGGGATGACGGCAACCTGATAAATGCGCTTTACAATTCAAAAGAAGAAAAGTCTACAATAAACAGTCGTATATAAGATGGCGCCTTCCCAACATTATATGCATGGCGTACTCGTTTCTTTCTTTTTTTTTATTTTTTTTTTAAGGGTCAAGACCCAATAACTCGGTGTTCACACCATCTTTGTATAAGGGTTTAACATTTCTGGGAAGTAAAGGGTGTCAGGAAATGTCGGTAATTTTTATTTACTTTTCTTTAATTTTATGTATTTATTATTTTCACTTTTAATACTTATTTTATACTGATTTCTGTATTCCATAAAATGGCAGACGGGTAGCGTGGCCGCATCGACTGAGACATTGGACCTGCCGCCGACATTTTTAACAAAACATGGAGTGGGAAATGACGACGATTTATCACTATTTTCCGATTTATTTTAATTAAGACAATAAACATGACGGGGAAAAGCGAGTGTGAAATCATAATGTTAACAATGGATCGTGGAGAGAGTTTCTAGTTAACTTTTAAATCACAATTACAGCTTAACCAAACCAACAATTCTTATCTTCACTGGCCGCGCCCGAGACTGACTTTTGGGTAAGCCTCCGGCTTAATCTCTCTCCATGTCGCGAACTAGTGTCTTATATTTCACATAATTATATTTTACGTATGTTAATTTCACACAGCTAAGTCAGTTTACTATACTCCAAAAATATATTATCATTTTACTACATTACAAAAAATATTAAATTTCCTATTTAAAAACCAATACTCGACAAGGGGAGTTAATTTTTTTAAGGAAACTGTATAAACACAGAGGGTATTAAACATGGGGTATCATTCCCCTACCCAAACTTTTTTCATTTTCCTCCTCCTTTGCCCGTAGGGTTGCCAAGTGTCCTTTATTTCAAAGGACAGTTCTTTATTTCAGCTCATGTGTCCTTGTCCTTTGATAAACTCGGAAAGGACGCCATATGTCCTTTAATTCAGTAATTGACTCTCAAAATTTTATTCATCACTAAAAATTTGAGACGGAGATGTTTTCAAACTTAATTCATTCGTTCATCGGGAGAAGTGAGATTCATCATTCAGATGTGATTTCTAGTAAATCAGAGTTGGCAATCCTGCCCCCATTGCCCGTTGCCATTGTCATCCTTGCTGGAGAGGAACGAGGAAGGCATCGCCCGCTATCATATTTTTTGTGCTTTGCCAAATTGCCATATTAAACCGGCTTCATGAGTTTTTGACGAGATTCTATTTTTTATGAGTTGAAGAATATCTTCAGATGAATACTTAGGTAAGAATACTTAATTATATACTAGGTTTCCCTCTCTTAGAAAGTTAGAAAACATTATTTTACGTGTCGCGCTACTGAAAGTTAAGGCTTGTTCGTGTCTAAATTTTTTTTTCTAATAACCTTATACATTAAAGCGTTCACTCATTACGCATGTCTTAGCGCCTTTTTTAGAAAAATTCACGAAAGACTTTTTTTTAGTGATTTTTTAGAAAAAAGACCAAAAAACATTTCAATACAGTAGTGTGATTTTACAAGTGTACGACTTTCTAGACATATTTTATCGATGAATATAATAAAGAAATTGTAAAAAATATTGCACAAGTAAATTTTTATCATGATAAGCAATGGAATATACAGTAGCGTGCAAATGTCCTTTATTCAAGATCTGTTGACTTGGCAACCCTATGACCTCTGGGAAGACGATTTTTCCCTCCTGATGGGATTGAAATGTTGGCATTTTGCGTAGCCAGCGGGTACAGTATGACTGCAGTAAGCCAATGTCTCGCTTGTATTTCTTACAGATAGAGGCATATAACGACCGACTGTCCAGTCGGCGCATTTGAATTCAGTCTGTATAAATTCTCTGTGACTCGCCGACCAGCTCCCCCCCCCATCCTCGTTTGTGGCATCGACACGACAATTCAGAAGACCGAAACCTCGAGATGGAGATAAAGGAACTCCTCCTTCATTTGCGCAAAGAAATCTTACTCAGTGATAACGACGATGACGACAAAGTAGTCATAATAAGAGTTAGGAGTGACCTTCCTTGACTTTCCGTTCGTACAAGAATTTAAATCCTTTCATTTGCTGTTCTCCTCGTCTTATTTGCACTGTGGATTAGAGCCAATTAAACTGTGGCTCGTTACCAAAGAATTATTTCGCCGTGAAGAAGAAAAATCATGAATTTCAACTCAGATTTAATCAAATAATTTTAAGGGATACAAAATAGGCTTTCTTTTTCCTGCAATAATTTAACTGTTTAAAATTATTTTGTATTAAAGAACAAGTAAATTATGTTTCCCTACTTTTTAACATTATATATATATATATATATATATATATATATATATATATATATATATATATAATGTTAAAAAGTCGGGCTAGCATCATGAAAAAGAAAAAAACTATAGTATTTGTCATTTACCATTACTTATTCGGACTATAGTGGATTTAATTTTCCTAGAAGAGTGCCTTGTTCCATGCACGGTCTGTGTGTATCATATATATATATATATATATATATATATATATATATATATATATATATATATATATATATATATTAAAAAGTAATTCCATGAAAAAGATTTACGTTTTCATCGTGAAAATTACAAAAAGGAGAAAAGTAAAAAAATACAAAAGTCAGCTCTATTCGGGGCGCAAGATTTCCTGAGTCATTGCTTATGAATAATTGTGGCGTTAGAAAATACATTCAAATGCCGACAGATGGTGCAACTCGCGACGCTCCCACAATGTTTGCGCAAGCAATTCGTATATTTGAAAGAGGAGGCGTAAATAACGAAAGCGCCAAAACATTATCTCTGGAGTCAAAGCCCTTCCCACAAATGGTGAAAAAAAAAAAAGAAGAGAAACTCCAAAGAGAAGCGGGAGTTTATATAAATTAATTATTTACTGAAAGAGATCCTGGTAGTAAGATTATGATGTGGTGATGAATACATTCGTGAGGGGCGTAAAATTTCGTTTCAGGAGAAATTCCGAACGGTGACGAGGAAACTCATCACGCAAATGATGACAAAATCATGTTCCGTGTGTGTAATACAGCAACAAAGTTTATACATTTTTTTTTAAGTTTTATAAGAAAAGAAGTTAATAATATTAATAATATTAATAATAATAATGATAATAATGGTAAGAAAAGCAACGAAAAGATGTAAAGTATAAATTATTTATAAGAACGCAATTAGACGTCTCATCTCGAAACAACTTATTTAAAAATGAAACCTCATTAATTTGCGAATAACAAATGGCAAAGGGTCTCTTTACTTCCCCCAAAGAGAGAAATCTTTAAAATAAAAATCGTTAAAGATCTCTTTATGTCAATTTTCTCTTTAATCAAATAAACATCTTACCACCAATGTGGTCAAACTCATAGAACCACTTTTTAGGTAGTCGGTGAAAAAATACGTTTCGCAAACCATTAATGCATTATCACTTAGAAAGGATCGGAGGAAAATCAACCATTTTTGCTCTTAGAATGTCATTGTCCTATAATTTAAAAATATACACATACATCGTACGTATGTATGTGTTGTATATGTGTGTGTGTGTGTGCATGTATGTATGTATGTATGTATATATGTATGTATGTATATATATGTATATTATATATGTACAATGGCGTTCATAAGTATTCGTACAGAGAAATATTTCGGTTATACATTTGTATTTGTCGTTATCTTTTATACCACGCATACGATAGTTACGAAAAGTTTACCGTTCGTTTGGAAAAATTTAACAAATAAAAAAAATTAGTTTAACTCCAACATATAATGTAAAACATTAAACAATTTGAGGAAAATAAAAAATGTTGAAATGCAAAAGTTTTCGTATATTTACTTGCAAAATTATTCAATACTTTGCGTGTCCATCTTTTGCTTCAATGACTTCAATGATTCGTTTTGGGTATTTTTCGACAAGATTTCGACATCTCTCAGTAGAAATTTTAACTCATCCTTTTAAAGAAAATTGTTGCAATTCATTCAGATTCCAAGAGTTTCTCTTGGGGACACCTTTTTTTAAAAATCAAACCATAAATTCTCGATTAAATTGAGATCTGGCCTTTGACTGGGCTACTCGAGAAGCTTCAAATTCTTTTGTTGAAGCCATTTCATGATGCTCTTAATTTTACGTTTTGGATCATTATCTTTGCAGTATCCAGTTGCGATCCATCGCAACTCTTGAACTGAAGATAATACATTTTCTTCTCAGATTTCCTGATATTTCTTCGAATTCAAGATCCCACTGATGACAACAAGCTTTCCTGGACCAGAAGCAATAAATCATCTCCAAAGAAGCAACCTACCACTACCATGTTTAACCACAGGAAGGATATTTTTTTCTTCGAATTAGTATTTGATTTGCGCCAAACATACCACTGCTCGTTGTTCCTGAATAATTCAATTTTGGTCTCATCTGTCCAGAGAACTTTCTTCCAGAATGCAAATCATATAATTTTGATAATCCTCGGCCTATCCTTGGCAACTCTTCCATGCAGACCATTCTTTCTCAATGTACGACGTACAGTAGAGAAATCTTAAATAATCTTAATGTTTGGCAAATATCAGCTCTTCGATTCGCAGCAGCCATTCTTTCAATCCGTCTTGCTGTACATTTTGAAATCTTCCAAGGTCGTCCACACCTTGGTAGAATTTTGATTGTTCTAAAGCTTTTCCATTTCTTTATAACTGCAGCAACCGTCATAAATGGAATTCGAAGTTCTTCTCCTATCTTACAGTAACTCTTTCCAGGCTCGAGTGCGGCAATAACAAACCTCTTAAGACTGTAGACAGCTCTTTACCACGACAACCCATTGCTTACTAATAGTTTGTACAGTCATCCGTCTTCCATAAAGATTCACGGAGAAAATTTTAGAGTTCAGAATTGCCAACAGTCTCTAATCAACAAAGAGGCAACTACTGATAAATTTTTATAAAATTTTTAAGCCTAAGGTGGACACACAAAGTATAACATAATTGTAAATAAATGTACGAAAACTTTTGCATTTTATTTTTGTATTTTCCTTAAATTATTTGATGATTTACATTATATGTTGGAGTTCAGCTACAGTGTACTTATTTTTATTAGTTAATTTTTTTCCAAATGAATCGTAAACTTTTCATAACTATCCTATGCATGGTACGAAAGATAAGGACGAATATAACCAAAATATTTCTTTGTACGAATACTTAGACGCGCCACTGTATATGTGTGTGTGTGTGTGTGTGTGTGTGTGTGTGTGTGTGAGAGAGTATATAAAAAGATATGTACAAAATAAATATGAGAACCATATAGGAGAATAAGTAAAAATAAAATAAATAAAAATAAATTGATAAGGTAGGACAATACAAACGTTTAAGAAATAGCAGTCTTTAGTCCTTATACTACAAAAGAAGGTAATTTCAGACAAAAAACATAAGTGAGAAATACAATTAAAAATAGATAGGCGAACAAATATATAGGACTAAATATACAAGATGTGCATTAAAATAGTTCCGTAAAATATATATATATATATATATATACACAAACTCAGAATGGTTCCCTGAGAACATTATATGTTAAACACAGACCGTGCATAGAACAAGGAACTCTTCTGGGAAAATTAAATCCACTATAGTCCGAATAAGTAATGGTAAATGACAAATACCATAGTTTTTTCTTTTTCATGATTTTAGCCCGACGTGGGCAACGGGTCTCTCGCAAAGAGATCCCATAAATATAGCTTCCCTCACCAGCTATCTGCAAAGCAGACAGGATCCAGCTTTGGGACATGGATCTAGGGTTTAAAGCAAGCCTAGACCCCTACATTCAGAACCTCTATATAAGTAAAAGACTCGTTTTTTGGCTAAAAATACAATAGTTACCCCCCTTTTTCTTTGATTTATTCAACACGACGTGAATGCAACGAGTCTTTTACTTATATAGAGGTTCTGAATGTAGGGGTCTAGGCTTGCTTTAAACCCTAGATCCATGTCCCAAAGCTGGATCCTGTCTGCTTTGCAGATAGCTGGTGAGGGAAGCTATATTTATGGGATCTCTTTGCGAGAGACCCGTTGCCCACGTCGGGCTAAAATCATGAAAAAGAAAAAACTATGGTATTTGTCATTTACCATTACTTATTCGGACTATAGTGGATTTAATTTTCCCAGAAGAGTTCCTTGTTCCATGCACGGTCTGTGTTTAACATATATATATATATAATATATATATATATATATATAATACGATACGGAAATGGGAGCGTGGAAGGAAATAGAAGCGAAGAAAATCACGAAATATAGTTAGATGATAATTAATAAAACGATAAAGATTCGGAAAAAGACAATTAGTAGAATTAGAGCAGTCGAAAGAAAATGAAAATGAAACCGTTCAATTGAATTTAATAACTTTTATTAATAATAAAATAAATACATTGGTTTTACAAAGACATTAATAATTGTGAAGCTGGACTATTTATTTTATTTTATTTGGGCCTTAAGCTTTAGGCTTTACTGGGCTCTTAATTAAAAATAAAACAAAGTTATTATTAATAATACATAAATCATGAATAAGAATTATTAATTAGGGTATGTATTAATCTTAAATTATTATTATTATATTATTATTATTATTATTATTATCGATATAACAAATTCAAAGTCACTATTGAAGGTATCATACCAATACCATACAAAGAAATCACTATTATACATGAGAGATAAGAACTAAAGAATCACGAGTAATGTCTTTAATCCTAGATTCCACACGAGGAATGAATAAACAATAGTACTGTACATTAATCCTAGATTTTTAGGAGTATTCCATTATTAATCGAGATTTCAACTTGGGTTTTAAACGAATTTACATCCACAATATTTTTTATATCGGCTTTTAAATCATTCCAGCGTTTCAATCCAATGAAAATGGGTCATTTTTGAGATGAAGTTAAAATCGAACTTGAGTGAGAATAACAACGATATTCTGTCTGGAATTAATAATAATAATAATAAAAAAATAACTATATTAATAAAGTAATAATAAAAGTAATGATAAAATTAATAACAAGTATGGCAGTAACGGTAATAACACGAAGAGTGATGAAGAAAAACTCAATGATACTCGGCGACTCGCAATAATAAGGACAGGAAAACTAAACTGAATTATAAAAAGGTATAATGGAGAAATATTAAAAATAAATACAAAGTTAGGAAAAAGGTTAGGTATTAAAAGTTTTTCGAATTTTATTTTGGGTTTGGTTTTTTGGGAGGTTATTCCACAATGAGAGGTTGTCTTATATATATATATATATATATGTCGTTGTCGTTGACGTTGCTGTTCCGTGTGATGGTCTCTCTTCACACAAAAGTCAAGCTAGTGGCCCCGCTTCTAGGTCTGGCTTGGTGGAGGAGCGAGTTGCTTTCTTGCTCTCTCCACCGTCCAGGTACACCTTGCTCATCTGGTACCGTCATGAGCGATGCATCTAGTCTTCTCTTGAAGACTTCAACTTTCACTCCTGTAACGTTTCTAAGGTCCTTTGGAAGCTGATTAAAAAGTCTTGGTCCCCTAACAACCAAGCTATTTTCTTTCAGTTTTGAAGAGGTCCCTTGTCGGGCCTTTAATTTGGAAACACTACACATCCTGCCTTTCCTATTTTCCAGTGTTGTTTAAATGGTAATTGGGTTTAGTTTGAGGTTTGGTACTAGTTTTTCGATCACTTTCCATACGTAGATCATGGTGTACCTCTCTCTTCTTCTTTTCAGGGAGTACAGATTTAGTTTACGTAGTCTTTCCCAGTAGTTGAGCGCTTTGCAACCATGAATCTTTGCTGTGAAATGTCTCTGAGTTTCTTCTAGTCTATTAGTTTCTTCCTTTTTTATATGGGGACGTCAAGACTAAGCAGTATTCAAGTTTTGGTATGATCAGTGTTTTTAGCAGGGGAATCATTACTGTCTTGTCCCTTCTTTTGAACGTTCTTAGTACCTGTCCCGCGACTCTTTTTGCTTTATTTATAGCTATATGATTTTGTGTTTCGAATTTCGCATCATCGGTAAATTTGTGCTGCCTCAGGGAAGAAACACAAACTCACGGTGCATCTTGCTCCTGAAGAATCAAACATCAGGACTGATAAGAATGTCTGCAAAACAAACTAATGAAAATTGCAATAATTGAATACGGATACGGATGTTCTTTTGACTAGACTAACAAAGTGGTGATGAACCACGTACCGAAGCCTCGTCGGTACATCGACCCCCCTCTTTGTTTGGGAACGCTGCTGCGAGCTGCTAGTACCCCGAAATGGGCGTAGGGGCGGAATGGTGTTTTACATGAAAAGGTGTTTAACTCTTCATACTTTCACTTAAACTATGAATGCATCGATGAATAAAATATATACTGATTAATTGATGCATTTATAGCTTAAGTGGAAGTATGAAGAGTTTAAAATGTTTTTCACATAGAACATCATTCCGCCCATACTCTCATTTCAGGGTACGAGCAGCTCGCAGCAGCATTGTCAAACAAAGAGGGGGGGTCAATGTACTGACGAGGCTTCCGTTCGTGGTTCATCACCACTGAAAGCAACATCGCTCCGTCTTCGCCTAGTCCAAAGAACATCCAAATCCGTATTCGTTTCCGCGCAATTTTCGTTAGTTTGTACCGCAGTCACCCCTGCTTATTATCAGTCCTGGTTCATCATTTTTCAGGAACAAGATGCCCCACAAATTTATGTTCTCTTCCTAAGGCAGCATAAATTTACCTGTATCAATCACAGTCACACTCATACTACCTCAGTTTCGCTCTACACAAACTGCACCAAAATCACAAGCATTTGCAATCGTAAACCGCCCGTATAAAGGCCTGTATTTATTTAAGAATAATAGATTTTATATATGTTGACTCAACACGGAAATGAACTGTATTTGTAAAGTGAAACGGAATAAAATTTAAAGGAGACTACACCTCAACGTGGAATAACCTCCCTAAAAAAACGAAACCAAGAATAAAACTCGTAAAACCTTTAGTCCCTTATCTTTTTTCTTTAGTCTGTAGTTACGAGTTCAATATTTCTCCAGTGTACATCTTTATAATATAATAATTTAGTTTTCTCATCCTTATTTACTGCGAGTATCATTGAGTTTTTTCACCACTATTATTAACATTATTATCATTAATATTACTATCACTATTATCGTTATTTTCATCATTATTATTATTATTATTATTATATAAACATACTGTATTGAAATAATTGAAATATAATGACTAATTTTGTTCCTCAAATTGATGAGATTTATTTCCATTTTTGTCTTGCATTGCCATACCCCTAAAATTCCTTGATTCATTTATAGCCACATATTATCATCATCATAATTACAAAAGTCTCGAAAAATGTCAAAATACGACTGTATACATTTGAAAACGTTTAAGAACGAGTTCAGGAATATTTTACAAAAAAAAAACATCCCTTTGAAACTTACACTATTTCACACGCACACGTGCGCATCTCCGTATAGCCTGAGTAAAGTATCGAATTTTTTAAATCCCTATGTAGTGGCAAAGACGTTTTCAAATACTTTAGCGATGTTCCATCAACACAAACACGACCAAGCTGATGTCACACAAGCACGACTGAGATGACGTCACAGCGCGGGACTACTTCGAGGCATCACACCTCAACTTCGTTACAAGGACTTCTGGACGCGCCTCGATCTCTCTCTTCGAAGACCAGTGACCCGAAAGCTACCACCATGCGAACATCTTTTGTGTAGGCCTTATTAGGCCTGGTGTCATTCACCGAACTTTATATAAAGACTAATCATTACCTCGCGCGTTATTAATATCAAGTCATTATTATACTGAAGTCATAATTCAAGTGTACAGTACACATTATTTCGACTGTAAACAACCAATTTACATTTTTGCATCATTCATAAATCATTTATTTTATTTAATAAAGGAAGAAAACTTATTCTATCAATCAACCTAATTAATAACAATTTGATCTGCAAAGATCTGGTGACCTCCAGCCTTATCATCAACACTCAATCATTAACAATCAATTAACCATTATTTCATCATTATAATTATAGTGCCGACTTTACGCAATAAAGTGGTAGCTATACCTATATCTAAAAAACCAAGCTAAATTTAACCTAACCTAACCTTAGTGTCATCGAACCGAGAAGGGCGTGATAAGCGTTTCGGACGCAGTTGAGATTTGCGGTTCAACGGGTATTTTCTGTTAAGTCATTAAATAGTGAGGTATTCGTTAACCTAGATTAGCCTAGCATAATCAGGACCAACATATTTTTTCTTCGATTTTTTATATAAATATTTTAATGTTCTGAAATACCAAAAGTGTTACCTCACAAATTACCACACTACATCTGTGAATTATCACACACTCGACCTCACTTATGCCCAGTTGCCTACGCACGCACACACATTTGGTAACTTGACAGAATCGCAACATTTGCACATTTTCAACTGCGGATGTTAACATTTAACCTAACCTAAATAATCGATTTAACTTAACTTTGTCAAGCCAACTTAACCATCTTAATTTTCATTACATTCCTTTTCGTAATGATATTTAATGATTTTCAATAAAAAAAACATGAATGTTGGTACACGCACGTTCGTGTCATGAAGGGTTCTGTGCATGCTAAATAGTGTCGCGGTTCCTTAAAGTAACCAAGGACACACACACACATCTTAAGCTACGTATATTTATGTTCATTTTGAAAACAATAAATATAATTCCCTGATTCATTGAGATGTTCATAAGTGTAAAGTTACAGGGTGCTAGAAAATACCGGTAGTGAATTATTTGTAAGTTACATATATAGTTTATACCGGGTGTGTATAGAGTAACGCGAGTGAAGAGACAAATCCAATTTAAATTAGGTTAACGCGAGTGAACACGGACGAGTAATATTTATTATACGTACTTTATAACGACTGTATATTCGATAGTAAGGTTTATAAGAGGTTTAAATCGGATTTATCTTTTCACTTGTGTTACGAAACTAGTTTAAGCCAGTTCAAATCAGATTTGTCTCTTCACTTGCGGTATTTTATACACACCGTGTATATAAAAAACATATTTAAATGCTATAATGGCATGTTATGCAATAATGTTTTATACGTTTTATACGACTGTTTTATTTAATAAATGTTGTATTTCACCGTACACTTTCTTACGTTCTGATCACCCTGTGTATTGTGTAAAGTAAAACACGAGTGTTCAACTTGTTTCGTATCCAGTGCAGATGACGTTGCCTGATATACCTGATATACAGGTACAAACATTTCTCTGGCTTCACCTTAAGAATTCTTTCTCGCCGCCGAAGCCGCGAATCGAACGGGAGCAATAACAATTCCCGTTAACGGTAATAGGTATATACGTTTCACCCCCATCGACGCTCTCTACCTAATAACAGGAATTACGTCTCAGCCATTAAATCAAAGCTCAGCTTGAGTTCCGATTCGTTATTTCAGATGCCATTAACATCCCAAAGCGAAAAATAAATGAAACTTGACTCCATTACTGGAAGACGCTCGAGGAACTCGTTCTGTGTAAATGTGTAAAACTCTTGAGTTCAACTCCCAGTTTGCTCCAATGCTCCATTACAAGCAAGACGCCAATCTCACTGCAAGTTCCCCATTTTCGTTTTTCTTTTTAGTTTAAGATTTGTTAAAAAAAACTCATGCTGATGTTATTTATATCAATATTAATAGTATTATATATACTGAATTAAAAGTTTTATTGTAATTCTTTGGCTTTATGAGTGCATACAGAACGTATCATACACTCTAAACGATGGCTGCAAAGCACTGCCTAAGTGTAAAATATTAAAATTGATTGACTATAAACTGAAAAGCCATCAAGACGGGTTCACTAACCAAACATGTACATTACAATAACATTACAAAGTGCACAACAATCTCATCCCTAAAATTACACTTAATAAGTATTTGAAAATTGTGTACGCAGCAGGCTGCCAGGCCTATGACGCTGGCAGAAACTCTGCCTTGTGATCGTACAGATTCAAAGGAAATGTGTGCAGCGCTTTCATCTTGTTATCCAGATTGGAACGAGATCATGAGGCAGGCGAGTTGGTCACATCTACTCGACCTAACCTTTTTCACTGCATTTAAAATATTTTTTCAAGTACCTTCGATGTCCAGTTATTATTTGGAGCGAAGGGGTTAAAGCTAACATATATTGTCAATTATTGATTTTTATGAAAACACTTGTCAGAAGATGTTTTCGATTTGGCCTATGGACCGCGGGGATATGTGTTTTTCTTCCACTGAGTGGCGAGAAAAAGTTTGAAAAACACTACAATAGTTTTTATAGTGATGAAATTTAAATGATTTTAATTTTGTATTGATGCAATTTTCATTTTGCTTTAAGGTTTTAATTTTAATGGTTTTAATATTGTATTGACGTAATTTTCACTTTTCAATTTTGTTTTAAGGTTTTAAGACTTAACTCACTGATGATGACAAAAGATTTGTCGAAACGTCTGAAGTACAAATAAATGAAAATGTTTGCCGTTGTGTTGATCCTTCTTTTCATCTGTAAGCTCCGTTTCCCTAAGGAGAAGTCAATAGCTTTGATATATATATATATATATTAGGGTGTCACTTAAATGCAAAGTTTGAAATTTTCATGCTGACACCCCGCGAATCTATTCCATTGGTGAAAAAAACATGGTGACTGAAAAATCTTTTTATTTCAATAACTATAAAAGGTCGCCCCCGCCTTCCAAAGTTTAATGCTTGCGCGGCGTCTCCATAATCGTTCATTAGATATCTATATATCTCTATATATGTGTGTGTGTGTGTATCTGTGTGTGTCTGAATATCTGAGAAATAAAGTGAACAATACTTAACGATTCACCGTTTCTCATTTCAGCTACGTGATTTCTGGTGATGGAAACCCGGAAGTGTATATACCTATTAGGGGCAGCGGTTGATGAGGTGAAAGGATGCAAGCTTCCTTCCTACAGGCAAGCATTCGGTTACTTCCTTTACCTTCACCATGAAAAGAAAATGACAATACGTGACGCGTTGAGGAAGTCACTTCGAGCAGTGATGTCCTTCTGGGAGAAAGCTCACATTCCAACCAGACTCGACACACACTGCGTCAGCAAACTGGATAAAGTCTTCGAGGAGTGGAAAGGACTCAAAAAACACGCCTCAAGGACGAGCGATTCACACAAGACGAAAGAAAAAGAATTCATTTAACGCCTCGATCGTCTCTTTGACATTGCCCACGCTGATTGTGAGAAATTGGTCAAGTACCCAGAGGATTGGGAGTTCCTTCAGCAGCAGCGCCAGAAAGGACGTCCAGGTTCAATGGCAGGTTTGGACATGACCCATCAGCGCCAAGTCAAAGATTGTACTCGACGTCGGGAGGAAGAGAAGAAACGAAGAAAGCGATCAGCAGCTGAAATGGAGGCAGTATCCAACGAAGCGGTTTTGGAGTCCTCATCCTCCAGCTCAGATGATAGCGAAGAAAAAGGAGCATGTGGTGGTTCGTTAGCGTCTAAACAAAGAGCAACGAAGAACATCATGACATCGGAATTGGCGGCAGCGCTTGATCGCACGCAACTCTCGTCAAGAAAGGCCACATATCTGCTGTTTGAGGCAGCTTCCAGCTTAGGGCATGATGCTAGCGACTACAACATCAATCGTGGATCCATTCATCGTCAGCGTGAAAAATTCCGTACCCTTAAGGCTCGGCAACTGAAGAGCGAGTTCCAAGGCAATAGTCCGTTGACTGTTCACTGGGACGGAAAACTCATGCAAGATCTGACGTCACGAGAATATGTTGACCGCTTACCTATTCTTGTATCTGGCTCCGGGACAGAGCAGCTCCTCGGGGTGCCAAAACTTCTGTCAGGAACCGCGTTGGCACAAACAAATGCCATCATAGATTGCCTGAATGAATGGGGAGTGACCGATCATGTCAAATCTATGTGTTTCGACACAACCGCGACAAACACAGGCCACCGTGGAGGAACTTGTGTTCTTCTGGAAGAAAAAATTGGACGTGACCTGTTACACTGCGCGTGCAGACACCATGTACTGGAGTTGGTGCTACAGGCGGCATTCGCAGCATCGCTAGATTCAGTATCTACCGGTCCAGAAATTCTGCTTTTCAAGCGCTTCCATGATTATTGGACCCGCATTGACCAGCAACAGTTCCAAACTGCGGACACAGATGCGTTCACCAAAGCAGCTATTTTTAAGCATAGAACGGAGCTCATTGAGTTTGCAAAATCACAAGCACTTCAAGTTCGTGATGACTATCAGGAATTCCTCGATCTTTCCGTCATCTTTCTTGGAGGAGTTCCATACAAGGGACTAAACTTCCGCGCCCCTGGTGCTATGCACCGGGCGAGATGGATGGCTAAGGGGCTCTATGCCATCAAGATCTGGCTCTTCCGAAGACAGTTTAAACTGACGAACACTGAGGAACGCGGAATTCGAGATATCTGCCTCTTTTCTGTTCTAGTTTACATGAAAGCGTGGGCAACAGCTCATCTGTCCATCGAAGCTCCGCTGAATGATTGGGAATTGGAGGACGCTCCTTCATACCCGCACAAGAAGATCTCTGATGGTACCACCAAGAAGCTGTCTGCGCACCTGTGGTACCATTCGGAGGAGGCAGTGGGTCTGGCGTTCTTTGATGAGAGGATATCGATGGAAGTGAAGTGCAGCATGGTTGCAGCGTTAGATCAAGAAGCCCCTCACATGCCGCCAAAACGACCTTTGGTTCTTGATACTATGTTCCTCAGTGACAGCAAAGGACTGGAGCAACTGATCACAAAGAACACCCGAGGATTCTTCTCAAAACTTCAGTTGCCAGATTGCTTTCTGCTCCACCATCCCAGTTCATGGACGTCAAACTCTGAATACGTGCAAGCTCGGGATGTGGTCTCCAAACTTGCAGTGGTGAACGACAGAGCAGAACGGGCCGTGGCTCTGGTGAAGGAGCTGAACGGAAAGTTGACAGTGAAAGAAGAACAGCTCCAGTTCCTCGTTCAAGTTGTCACTGACCACAGAAAGCAACACCCAGCTCCGAACAAATCAGCATTAGTGAGGACGCGAAAGAACTAATCACTGATCAGCGTATGAGCACCAATTATTCTGCTACTGTATATGTATTTTATTTTTCAAAGTTTTGCTTTTGTTGCTTCTCCATTTTGTACCATTATTCGCCAAATTATGTCTTCTATTTTGATTATATAATAAACTGTTTGTATTCTTTGCGTTTTTAAGTGTCTTACTTTCGTTATTTCACCAAATTGCCTTGTTTTTTTATTATCTGGTTCGGCCCAAGCTGTGAACACTGAACAGCTTGTTGACGTCAACAAATGGGTCTTGTTTTCAGTGATGAGGGCGACCTTTAAATGATGACCAATCAGGACCAAATTTCTCTTCCGTATGTTTTACACCAAATGGAACAATTTTAGGGGGTGTCATAGGAAAATATCCATCGTTTAATTTCCCCCCTATTACCTAGTGACACCCTAATATATATATATATATATATATATATATATATATATATATATATATATATATATAGGGTGGGAGAAAAGTCTTTAAGGATTTTATACACAAATAACACTAATCAACAGCCAAAATGTATCTTCGATGAAACCATCATTTCTTTAGTAATTCGACGTCGCTGAATCCGAAAATGACCTTCATTTTGCATGATTGGTTCGCGTTTAGAAGATACACGGGTGCCCTGTTTTCATTATTTCCCAATTGAAATGAATATATCATTGAAGCATAACATATGCCAACACTGTAGAATGTGCTCGTTTGGCAACCTCGTTGTCTGGCGCCATCTTGAGTACATCGTAAATCCCTTTAGCTCAGTTCTAGAGTGACGCTTGTTGTGGTGACACGTTATTTCACATTTTGACATAGTGCTTTTGTAGTGTTTCCTCGTAATTTGCACCTGTGGTTAGTTCATGACATATAGAGTGTAGTGCGTGTTAAAGCGTAATCTTGCGATCAGTTTCTCATTGACGTTATAAGCAAAATGCCACGTAAATGCGTTAATGACTCAAATAACTTTTGCTATATTTGCGGCAAAGTAACATTAAAATCGCAAAAGAAGACGTTAACACCTGCCATCAAGAAAGCGTACCACCTTTATTTTAAGTGCAAATTAGGAGATCAGGACAAAACGTGGGCGCCGCATATATGCTGCATTACATTTGCAACTACATTACTTGAGTGGTACAATGGGAAACCAAGGTCAATGGGCTTCGGCATCCCCGTCGTGTGGAGGGAACAAAGTAACCACGTGGATGACTGTTTATTCTGCATGGTTCCGCCATTACGTGGAATTAGTAAGAAGAAAAAATGGACCCTCAAGTATCCTAATGTTCCATCCGCCATTCGACCTGTGCCCCATAACGAAGACATACCTGTGCCCAATCCTCCTACCTCCTCAGACACCCTCGATTTGGATGACGAAGAGCATCCTGTAACGAGTACAGATGAAGACATTGCACATCCCACAACATCACAAGATACCGACTTTGTGCCCAGTGAACTGTCTACAGAACCGCATAAAATCACCCAACACGAACTGAATGACCTCATCAGAGATTTGGACTTACCGAAGTCTAAGGCAGAATTGTTCGCCTCACGCCTTCAACAGTGGCATCTTCTTCATGATGATGTCCAAATATCCATGTACCGCACTAGGCAATCCACGTTGGAGACTTTCTTCATCAAACATGGTGACTTCGTGGTGTGTACAGATGATGTTGGTTTAATGAATGCTCTAAATATAACATACAGAGATGACGAATGGAGCTAAGCCTTAAGGCTGTACTACTTCATAACAAAAACGAAAAAGCTGCCATTCCAATTGGATATTCTGTCCACATGAAGGAGACATATGAAAATATGCAATATCTGCTTCACCACATAAACTACAACGCTCACAACTGGAGCATATGTGGTGATTTGAAAGTGGTCGGCATGTTACTTGGTCTCCAGCAGGGTTACACGAAGTACTGCTGCTTCCTTTGCGAGTGGGACAGCCGTGCTAGGTCACAGCATTATGAAAGGAAGGAATGGCCTCTAAGAGAACGTTTAGTGCCAGGTGTGAAAAACGTTTCGTGCGAGCCATTAGTAGAGCCAAGCAAAATACTTCTACCACCGTTACATATTAAGTTAGGGCTTATGAAAAATTTTGTGAAGGCACTCAATAAGGATGGAAAGGCATTTAAGTATCTTTTCCAGAAGTTCCCTCGACTCAGTGAGGCAAAAATCAAGGAAGGCATATTTGTTGGTCCTCATATACGAAATCTGATGAAAGATGAACATTTCGAGACACTTTTGGAGGGCGCAGAAAAAGAAGCTTGGGTCTCGTTCAAGTCAGTGTCGCAAAATTTCCTTGGAAACAACAGAGCTCCAAATGCAGATGAATTGGTGGATAATATGTTGAAGGCGTACCAAAGAATGGGATGTAACATGTCTCTAAAAATTCATTTCCTCCATTCCCATTTCGACTTTTTCCCGGCAAACCTTGGTGAAGTAAGTGACGAACATGGGGAACGTTTTCATCAGCAGATTTCAGCTCTTGAGAAACGTTACCAGGGCAAGTGGAATTCATCTATGCTGGCTGATTTCTGCTGGTCAGTAATAAGAGACACTACACAGTCAGAGTACAAGAGACAGGCCAAGAGGAAACGACATTGAAGTGAGTGTGCTCCTTAAAATACATATATGTTGTGGGATAAATTTTTACCAGTACTTACACAATAATTACCATGATATCTTAAAAACGCGAACTAATTAAACAATTTCACTATCATTTTCAAATTCAGCATGCAAAAATACATAAGAATCGGCTACTTTCATTAAAGATACAAAAAATTCCTTAAAATTTGTTGACCAGTGTAATTTGGTAATAATTAATAAATTCCATTGATATCACTGCAGTGTATGCGATACTTTTCAAAGCAGCTATACAAGGCCAGGAATGACCCAAGGCTAGAACAGGAAGGCCCTAGGCCCTAGTCACAGTCAGGGCCCCAGTATCTTGTATCGTGGGCTATTTCTTATAATAATTGTGAAGAAAGTTTGCGTTTATTTCAACAAAAATATAATAAACCACCACCAAATGCAACCACTCTTCGATATTGGAAGCTCAAACTTTTGGTAACAAGAAGCCTAGTAAACGATCTTCCAAGAAGCGGAAGGCCAGTAACGGCCACAGGAGACAACAACGAAGAAAATGGCCTCGTCACTTTTCAAGTCGATCCAACAACTTCAACGAGAAAAGTCGCACAACAATTTTGTATTTCCAAATTTTCAGTAGCAAAAATGTTGTAATCACAGAGGTACCACGATTACAAACCCATTTACTCTCAGCTCATATACGACTATGATTCTGATAGACGGCTGCAGTTTGCTGAAACAATGAGACAAAAGTTTAACAATGATCCACATTTCGTTCAAAAGATCAAATTTTCAGATGAATGTGTTTTTAGTTTAACGAGTAAAGGAAACAAACACAACGTTCACTACTGGGCGGAAAAAAATCCCAAAATACGATTGGATAAACCGGTTAAAACGGCTACACTAACAGTTCGGGCGTGCATTGGTTACTGTTAAAAAAAAAAGTTGGGTAGAAATAACCACATATATTTCCAAATAAAATATAAACAAAAATATTTACCACAAAATAAATATAGAATAAAAATAATAACCCTCGTTTCTAACCAACCAACTAGTGAAGTTGGGTTTCCCTAATTAACAAAAAGAAGAAAGAAAAAGTTTCTGAGACAAAGAAAAACTGAGCTCTTTGTTACAAAAAAAATTTTTGACTGCTGAATCAAGTGGGCTAGTTTTTTCATAAAAAATTCTTGTAGTTCCCCAACTAACCGGGCAACTTAAAGTCAACCTTTAAACCTCAATCTTAACCACTGCAATTAAACTAAAAACTAAAACCCTGTTTAACTAAATAGTGGCCTACCAGAACTAGGTGTAAGTAGCTTAATCAAAATACATAACTAAGGTAAGAGATTAAAACTAGGTACCTAGAAGAAACTCGAACCAGACTACAACAGCCCTAACTAAATAATTAAATGGCTGCAATAGCCCCTATTAAAACGTAAGGGCAATACAGCCCTAACTTAACTTGTTAAAACTTTCAAAACCTTAAACCTTTAAAAACAAAAACTTAAGGGCAATACAGCCCTAGCCTAACTTAAACTGCAAAACCTAGGTCTGGGAAATAGCCCCTATAAATAAATAACTTAGCAGTGTGCCAAATAGTGAATTAACAAATAAAATTCAAAATCTGGAAACTAAATGAAACTTATGGACTAGTTAGAAACAGAAAGGGTAACGTTCAACTGGCAACTTCATTTGTGGTAAGTCTAAATTAATTTCAATGAATTTAGCTTGACCATAGTTAGTAATCTGGCTGCTGACCAAATTTTAACCTTAAAACCACTGCAGCCTACAGTGAAAAAGTCTGTAGCTATGTTGACAGTGTCTAAATAGGCCATTATTATTTCTATAATTACTGTGTCTATTTAAAGTAAACTTAGCCTTAATATTGCACCTAAATAAAAATAATCTCTCTCAAAAAAAAAATTTCAATAAATTTTTCTATAGTTACTCAGGACTCATTTGCTTTGATATATTGAGAGATACGATGGATGGAAAACGCTATTGCCAGGTATTGAGAGACAAAGTTTCGCCACAGTTTACTAATGGCGTTGGCAGGAATTGGCTTTATCAACATGATGAAGCGCCGCCATATTACTCTGCAGCTGCCCGTCAGATTCTGAATACAAACCTTGAGGGAAGATGGCTTGAGCGGCGAGGTCCCATCGAATTGCCAGCCAGATCACCTGATTTAACCCCATGTGATTTCTGGCTTTGGGCTTATTTGCGTCACAAACTCTACACTCCCGGTTTCATCTATCCAAACGTGAACGCTCTTTGCCGCAGAATAGATGAACAACTGAAAACGATCCCACTCGATATGTTCAGAAGAACAATGAAGAGTTTCACAGAGAGAATCCACAAATGTATCATAGCGGATGGAGAACTCTTTGAAGATTAAATTATAATTTAACAAAATATTTGTATGAATAAAACTTATATATTTTTCCTTTGATTTGTTTCATTTGAACACTTATGTGTATTATAATTTTGTTAACTAAATAGTTGTATGTATAAAATCCTTAAAGATTTTCTACCACCCTGTATATATATCGTAGAAAAATATGTTTCAAAAGTACAGCCAAAGGGAAAGAGGAACTACGGTATTTCGAGAAGCAAACGCGAACACTATTCCGCAAGTAAAAGAGAGTATCCACGAAGTTAATTAATTGCACAGACAACAACAAAAACGTGATACAAGTAAAAGTGGAAAGTATAGAGAGGGAAATACAAGCCCTAATTACGAGCCATTCAGAGGAAGATGCGGTGAAAACAATAAGAGCAAACAATCTTCGCAAAAAAGAAAAACAAAAACGCCGGCCACTATCGCACCCTTAAGGAAAGAAAATAACGAGCTAACCAATGATTTAAAAGAAATCTGTATCTGAAATACTGAGAGCTCAATTTGAATCAACTTTCAGTACCCCAAATAGAGACAAAGCAGTACCTAACAGAAATACCTTTCTTGAAAAGGAATTAAATGGAGAATGCATAATTGATTTTGAATTTACCGCACAAGATATAGCGAAAGCTATAGGACAAATGAAATCACATTCAGCTGCACCCCCGGACAAATGGAATGCCTTGTTGGTTAAAAACTGAATATTAGATATGGAGAAGATTCCTGGACACGGAGGAAGTGCCGAGCATACTAAAAAGAGAGAACATTGTTCTTATATACAAAGGGGGGAGGGAATAGGTCTCAAACAAAGAACTATAGACCGGTGTCACTGACATTACATCTCACGAAAATATCTGAAAGAATAGTCAGGGAGAAAATATATGACTTTTTGGAGACAGGAAAAATTCAATGACAACCAGTATGGATTTCGATCAGGAAGATTGTGCCTATCACAACTAATAGAGCACTATAACAATATCATAGACGTACTCGAGAGCAATGATAACTACGATAACTTTTGGAAGATGGGCGGTCATAGACAGGAGGAAAGATGGATTGAAGAAGATTGTTCCAGAGTTGACCGGTTGAGTAGATGAAAGACTGAAAATATCGATTAACTCTTGCATTAGTAGTTGAACAGAAAAGGAATGAGAAAGTGTAGAAAGTCTGGTACGGCGTGCTCTCCTTAAAGTAGGAGGCATGCAGTTAGAGAGTTCAGAAGAACAATGTCCTTTATAATAGCGAAAGTAAAGAGAGAGTGAGGCAACATTGCGGCGAAGAGAGAGAGAGATTGAAAACAATCAGTAAGAGGCGGGGAATTGATGAGACGAAAAGCCTTTGATTCCACCTGGTCAAGTAGGCTGTGTGGGTTGAACCACCCCACACATGAGAAGCATACTCATACAGGGGCGAACAAGACCCCTGTACAGAGACAGCAACTGAGTGAGGGTGAAGAAACTGCGGGGCGGTATAGCACACCTAACATCTTAGAAGTTGTTTTAGAGAGAGAGTATATATGATCTTTCCAGGAAAGATCACGAGAAAAGGAAACGCCAAGAATGTTAAGAGAAGAGGAAAGATTGAGTTGTGTGTTATTGAAGGTACGGGGATAGTTGTGTGAAAGAGTGTGACGAGTAGACAGAAGAAGGAACCGAGTTTTTGAGGCATTAAAGGCTACAAGGTTTTCTCTGCACCAATCAGATATAGCAGAAAGATCAGAGGTCAGGTGCTCCATAGCCGTACTACGCGAGTCATGGAGTGACTTTTGAGAGGGACGTTTTGGGAAGCGGGTGGAGAAGTGAAGAGTGGAATCATCGGCATAGGAGTAAATAGGAGAGAAAGTGCGAATTAAAAGATCATTAATAAATAAAAGGAAAAGAGTGGGTGACAGGACAGAACCCTGAGGAACACCACTGTTAATAACTTTAGGAGAAGAACAGTGGCCGTCGACAACCGCAGCTATAGATCGGGCAGAAAAGAAATTAGGGATGAAGGAACAGATAGAAGGATAGAAACCGAAGGAGAGCAGTTTGGAAATTAAAGATTTGTGCCAGACTCTATCAGAAGCTTTTGACATATCTAGCGCAATAGCAAAGGTTTCACCGAAATCCCGAAACAGGGCCGGCCCCAGATATGTGCGGCCTGTGCGGCTGCACAGGGCACCCATCAATTAGAGGGGCCCCTCCAAAATTCATTTGTTCTTCGTATTTTTAGTTGCTATAGCATCACCAAACTTATAAAAACGACGCAAAACCACATAAAAAATGTAAATAAGCAGCATAAATAAGCGTGTATTATTATATTTATATTTGTAGGCTACTTTTTGTCATTATGTGTTCAGAACTGTCACTGTTAAAATTTTTTTCGTTTAATTTTTTTCGTCTCTTTATGTACGTAATGTGGTGTGTGCGGCGTATACGATATTATTATCAGTGTTTCTGTTCGGGTATCAATCTATTTTTTGTGACGGTATAATTTTTTGGTTATTATATGGCATATATCAATTATATCTAATATATCAACTCTCTATTACATCATCAGTTTATTAATCATAATATCGAGACATATAACAAATAAATCTGACCATCCGTCACCTCAGCGGCGTCACCTCAGAGACGTCATCCGAAAATTTAAAACTGTGATCTGTAGCCACCAGCCAGTTGGCAAGCAACTGTTTTATAGAAAGTTATGTTTCTCTCTTAGGTTTGAGCATAGTGCTTTAGTTTTGATATATTTTCCTAAGTAGCTTTATTAATCAAATGCTATAATTGTATAAATCTATGCTGCATGTCAAAGTAGAAAGTACTTTGTGTCGGAGATGCTTTCATATTTTTGGATGTAATTATTTCAAGAACGGTGCAATAGAAGTTGCTCGTTTATAACAAATTAAATTGGTGCGTTATTTTTAATTATTAGAATAAGAACATAGAACGGAAAGTGCTTTGTTGCCTTTGTATACAGACTTTCTTTCGAAATTACTCAAGTAGCATAATGTTTTATCTATAATTTCCTTGGAATATTTATTGATAATAATTCATATACATAATACATATAACTGATCGAGGCTGTTCCTAATAAAGATTGGTAGGCATAATCACACAGTTTTATTTTTTTTCCTTTCAGATATTGCTGTTGTGGCCCCAATACCAACCAGTCTAGCTAACTGTAGCGGCAGAACAGATGAAACGGTCTGGGAGGGTTGTGCAAGGAATGGGGGCCCCCAACCATCTTGCACAGGGCCCCTCAGAAGCTAGGGCCGGCCCTGTCCCGAAAGGAGGATGACCAAGAGTCAGAGAGATATGCAAGAAGATCGCCAATAGAGTGTCCCTTCCGGAATCCGTACTGACGATCTGAAAGAAGATTGTGAGAAGAAAGGTGTTTAAAAATCTTCCTATTAAGGATAGATTCAAAAATTTTAAAGGGAAGAAATCAAACCAATTGGACGATAGTTGGAGGGTTGAGAGCGGTCACCCTCCTTTGGGACAGGCTGAATGAAAACGAACTTCCAGCAGGAAGGAAAAGTACCAGATGAGAGACAAAGACGAGAGAGTTTGCCCAGGCAGGGTGTCAGCACAGAAGCACAGTTCTTAAGAAGAACAAGATGAACACCATCAGGACCATACACCTTCCTAGAGTTAAGCCCAGATCGGGCAGAAAAAAAATCTTTAGGAGAGATTCTAATTTCAGACATAATAAAGTCAGAGTGGGGAGGAGATGGAAGAACAGTACCGGAATCGTCCAGGGTTGAATTGTAAGCGAAAGTTTGAGCGAAGAGCAGGGCCGCCGAGAGCTGCCACGGGCCCCGGGAAGGATTAGTATATGGGCCCCCCTGTTTACTCATTATTTTATTATAAATGTTTTTTGTGTACATAACAAGCAAACTGATTATATGTCCAAGTCACTATTCAAAACATACAGTATGAATAAACAACTTAGAAGAAAATGACCGTTTTATTTTTCGAATCAAATATATTAATTCTATCACCATACAATTTACAAATGCAGAACCAGTCCATGCACGCAAGACAATTGTTTACTGCAAGATTTTCATAATTAGAAGTGTACTTTCTTTGCCTTCTCTCTAGCAAAGTGGTAAATGATTCTGATGAAATTTAAAGTACGGGCTAACTGGCTTTCAATTACGATAGTTCCCAGATCTGTCAGTCAGTCTTGGGCATTGGTGGACCGCAGATAATATTTTATCTCTTTCAGTTGGCTATGATAATCTCTATAAAATGTATGTTCATTAATTATATTTCCTCTCTGTTATTTAATCAATTGCTTTATTAATATTTTTAGATTTTATCCCCCCTCTTTCCGGGCCCAGGGGATTTTTCCACGGTATCCCCACCCTCTCGGTGGGCCTGGCGAAGAGTTCAGCTTTGTCAGTAGAAGAAACGGCAACTGTGCCGTCGGAATGGAAAAGAGGAGGGAAAGAAGAGGAAGTAAAGTTGTTGAAGAGATTCTTAGCTAGATGTCAGAAAGAGCGAGAAGAATTATAATTGGATAGATTTTCACATTTTTGTCGGATGAAGGAATTTTTGGCGAGTCGAAGAACAGATTTTGCACGATTCCGGGCAGAAATATAAGCTCAGTGAGAGTCAGGAGTTGGATGGCGACGGTACCTTCTGAAAGCCTCCTCTGTGTTGCGGATAGCATTAGAACAAGTAAAGTTAAACCAAGGTTTTTTTGCATTAGTAGTAGGAATAGAATATGGAATGTACGCATCCATGCCCGAGAGAATCACTTCCGTGATGCGCTCAGCACACCCAGAAGGGCCCCGGCCACGGCCACGGAAGCAGTAATCATTTCATGGGAAATCACAGAAGTACTGCCTAAGGGCCTCCCAATCAGCGGCGCCGAATTGGAGCGATAGGACAGGAAACAAATATAAGATTGTGATGGGAGGAGCCCAACGGAGAGAAAAGTTTCAGAGTAAGAAGAAGGATGAGAAGTAAGAAATAAATCCAGAATGTTGGGCCTATCTCCAAGGCGATCGGGGATACGAGTAGGGTGCTGTACAATCTGCTCTAGGCCATTTAGGATAGAAAAGATGTAAGCTAGTTCACCAGGGATGTGAGTGAAATGGGAGGAAACCCGAAGGTGGTGGTGAACATTGAAATCTCCTAAAATGGAGATTTCAGCAAAAGGAGAGTGGGATAGACTGTATTCCATTTTGGAAGCGAGGTAGTCAAAGAATTTTGGATAGTCAGTAGAATTAGGAGACAGGTAAACAGCGCAGATGTATTTAGTTTGAGATTGACATGTAAGTCGTAGCCAGAGGGTATAGAATTCGGAAGATTCGAGTTCGGGAATACGAGAACAAGTTAGGTCATTGCGTACATATACGCAACATCCACCTTTATAGTGAAATTGAGTATAGAAAAAGTAAGAGGGTACAGAAAAGGGGTTGATGTCAGTTGTCCCAGACACCTGAGTTTCAGTGAGGAAAAGAAGATGAGGTTTAGAGGAGGAGAGGTGGTGTTCAACAGATTCAAAATTTGAGAAAAGGTCACAAATGTCGCAGAAGTTTATGAAAAGTGAATCAAACGGAGGTCCAGAGCATCTTGAATGAGCGGTAGCAGATCCAACCCCGCTGCCTGGGTCTGCGTTCTGCAGAGGGGGTGAGCCAGAAGTGGGGACATTTATGGTCCCCTCCCCAGGGGACTCCGAGGCTCTTGAAGTTGATGCCATTTTTTTTTTTAAATTTTGAAAAGATTATGTAGTGTGCAAGATACATGTGCATGTAGTGAGAAATAGGGAGAGAAGTGTGTGTTTGAGAGCATGCTGGACTGCTCACAGGGTAGATAAGACACGGAAAAAGATCAACTAAGGAAGACAGTGACAGGAGAAAGAGGAGTTCCAGCACTCCCTATCTTCTGTCTAACGCCCCCTCCCTGCCGCGAGTACTTCCCCAGTCGATTGGTGTCTACAATCTCCTCCACGGATTTTGCTAAAGCATTCGATGAGTGTGATCAGGACATAATAACACATAAAATGAAACACATGGGAATAACAAGCAAAAGTGGAAAAATGGATCTACAACTTCCTCAGGGAATGGCAGCAAGCCACAAGGAACAGTATTAGCCCCACTCCTATTCATTATCATGCTGACAGACATAGACAATGAAGTAGATGACAACAATATAGTAACATGCTTTGCTGACGATATGACGATACAATGACCAGCAGAAAAATCGGCAATGCAGAATAGGTGGAAGCCCTACAAAAGAACACAAACACTATATACAAATGGTCAGAAGACGATAACATCAATTTTAACACCGAGAAATTTCAACTCTTGCGATATGGAAAAAATGAAGAACTTAAACAGAAAGCATACTATGCCCCAGGGGCCAGATAGACAGGAAATTCAGAGAAGCACGAAAGCAAAAAATAATAATAATGACCGACGATGCAAAATTTGAAACATAAAATCAGATAGCGATAAACAAAGCAAAAGGAGTTACGGGACAGCTACTGAGAAACTTCAAAAGAAGGGACGAGGAGGTAATGATTCCCCTGCTGAAAACAAAGATCATACCAAAACTTGAACACTGCTCAGTCTTGACGTCTCGATTTAAAAAGGAAGAAATTAACAAACTAGAAGAAGTCCAGAGGAATTTCACAGCCAAGATTGATGGCTACAAAGAACTCAACTACGTAAATTAAATCTGTATTCCCTTGAAAGAAGAAGAGACAGTTACACCAAAATTTACATATGGAAAATGATCGAAAAACTTGTAACTAACCTCAAACTAACCCCAATTAACATCCAAACAACACTGGAAACTAGGAAAGGTAGGATGTGTATCGGTCCCAAACTAAAGACCCGACAAGGAACATCCTCAACACTGAAAGAAAATAGCTTGGCTGTCAGTGGTGCCAAAACTTTTTAACCAGCTTCCAAAGGACCTCAAGGACGTCACAGGGATCAAAGTTGAAATCTCTCTCTCTCTCTCTCTCTCTCTCTCTCTCTCTCTCTCTCTCTCTCTCTCTATATATATATATATATATATATATATATATATATATATTATATATATATATATGTTAGTTTAGAAAACTAGACGCTTGGCTCAAGACGATTCCAAATGAGTCGGGTGTGTCTGGCTATGTGCATTGGAGATCGCAAGAAAGCAACTTCTTCCTCCATCAGGCAAGGATTAGTGGTGGGGCCACTAGCCCTACCTTCCTGTGAATAGAGACCGACGCACGGAATTTTTACCAGGTTTACCAGGTTTTTCCCTATCCAATAAAAACTCCATTTACATAGAAAATAAATAGATAGTTTCAATATGTTTAGCTGTAAAAAGAACTAAAACATATATATATATATATATATATATATATATATATATATATATATATATATATAAGTTTCTTTCAATTAAACTTTGACCTACTGGCTACAGCATACACTTAATAACTTTTTAGCCTCTTTTATATTTCAAACAAAAAATATAGATAAGGTAACATCCAAAGTGGGGGTTAGAGGCTCGAGCGAAGGCTACTTTAGTCAGAGTCAATTAAGTGGAGGTGGCCGGCCCGCCGCCTCACCGTGACTAAGACACAGAAAAGACAACAACCCAGCTCCGGGGTTCGAACCCACAACTCAGAGCAGTCTCAGCACTGTCGAGAGGCTCCCTAACTGATCAAACCACGGGACGGTCTAAATATAGATAAGTATATAGCCAATAAAATAATTGCTAAATATTATAGAAACAAAAACTATCTATGATGTGTATAAAAATTATAAAAGATTTTATATTAATTAATGTTGAGCCATTTTGTGCTGGTGACCCCCTTTTGACATAAAAAAAATCGTGACCATACTTCCCTAAATGATGATGCAGCATCCATGAACTGTAAAAACAACTCCCGAACTATTTCCCATATGACGATGGAAAGTTGCTAACAAGTGGGTACTTAATCCGTTCAGAGAAAGGGTGGTAGATTCTACCGAACTTGCAGGTAACCTACACGATAAACTGACTGAACTTTCTTTTGACAAGACCCTCCAGTTGTCATTCCCGTCAGAAGGCTTGCGTACATTTTGTATAGCACGGAAAAATGCGTATCCAAAATTGTTGTCTGAAGCATTAAAAGTTTTAATTCCATTTGCAATCTCGTACTTATGAAAACTGGGTTTCTCATCAATAGTCCGTGAGCCAGACCCGAAATTTTGGCTAATCGATACAATCGGTACCTATTTTTGGAAAGCTTATAATTTGTAGAGTTTCCAAATATGCTTGCTGGACATCTGTATCTGATAGCGTTTTAGTGTAAATCTTCATCAAACGTAGGCACCCAATATTTCAATATTGGTCGCAAACTTCAAATGCTAATAAAACAATAAAGCTACTCTTTTGAAACGTCCAGCAAGCATTTTTATCATCTACTCAGCATCCTTCATCATTAGTATGAGGGACGTTTGGTTTCCCAGAGTGGTACCGATCAACCCTTCCGGCCCACAGACTACAATGGTTGCAATTAAAACAAAGCAATAAAACTGACTGTCTGTGCGTTACTCTGTGTTTAGTCTATTCAGACGAATATAGAGTAAGAAGATTAACAAATGCAAATCAAGCACAGTGAAAGACAGATGAACAGTTTCGTATGGATATTACGACTAACGGAAACTAATTTCAACTGTAAAACTAACATTACATGGGGGGTTTCTTAGTTTTTAAAAAAAAATAGTTCCTGTCTGCTTTTACATATTTCCATAGCTTTCGCTGGAAACAATAAACTTTAGTTTTCCATATAAGGCAATTGTTTAGCTAAGAACAGAAAACCTGTAACTGAGAACCTCTCGCAAGTTCGCAACCCTGAGGTTGAGGAACACTGCCCGTGAGGCTATCTTATAGTATTTTCAACTCTTCTTCTTTTCAATAATTAGTGCTAATCCGGGACAGGAAAGTATGCCATATTCGAAATCTCAAGCATAGGCTATATTAAAGTATTCGCTGATATACAGTTAATAAATGTCTTTAGTGAAATTAATTGTACATTGTACGGTACATACACACAGTATGCAACAGTAAATACTGTACTTACCTTTTTACTATCAGCAAAGTATTTATTTTAGTAGTACGAGATAATTAAAGTAAGGGGGTCAAAGAAACAATACTTCAAAAATAGTATTTTTTCTTAATAACTAATATATATATATATATATATATATATATATACTAGAGGCACTTAATATATTTTTCCCCACCCTTTTTTCTTAGCTAAATAATAGGCCATGGGGCTGAAATGTCTTTTGGGCCGTAAGTTTGAACTTTCTGCGCTTCACATAACCGGATTTTTCCAGTTTGAACATCCCCTCCTTGTATAAAACCGCTCTTAAACGCCCTTGTATAAAACCGATGGTTAACGCAGTTTCGAAAATGGCGTCTGACAGTGATGTGCGTCGTAAACAGAGAGCTGTTATCGAGTTCTTAACTGCAGAAAAGGAAACAGTTGGAAATATTCACAAACGTCAACAAAACATTTACGGAGATGCTGTTGTTGATCGAAGCACAGTTGGACGCTGGTCTAAACGTGCGAGATCATCGGAGAGAGGGAGAGCCAACCTCGACGATGAGCCACGCAGCAGTCGCCCGGCATCGGCTGTGACAACGTGCTAACAGCATCATTCGATCAAATTGGCGCGTCACATACAAGGAGCTATCACTGGAGCTAGGAATTAGTGAAGGAAGTGTAAATACGATAATTCAGCAACTGGAATACTCAAAAGTGTGTTCACGGTTTTTTCCTCGCGAACTGACTGAAGATCACAAAGCCCAAAGAAAAGAAATTGCTTCTGAGTCGTTGGTTCGATACGAGACAGAAGGGGATGACTTCCTTTCACGAAGTGTGACTGGGGATGAGATTTGGGTACTCCACTTCTTTGAACCTGAAACAAAACGCCAATCCATTGAGTGGCATCACGCAGACCCCCCACGCAAGAAAAAGTTCAAAATGGCTCCCTCTGCAGGAAAGGTTATGGCCACCATCTTCTGGGACATGAAAGGGGTGATTCTGGTGGACATTATGAAGAAAGGACAAACAATCAACTCAGAGGCATATATTGCTACCTTACAGAGACTCCAGAGACGTATAAAGCGAGTTCGACCGGAGAGAAAACTGGAAGACGTCCTTCTTTTGCACGATAACGCAAGACCACACAATAGTTTGCAAGATAATAAGAAACTGATAGGAAGGAGCTAAAAACCTCAACGTATGTCAACAGTTAGCAGCTGACGAGGAAGCTTCTAACAGTGGCTGTATCCTTCAGCGCGGGACACGTCAACGCGAAGAAAAGGCGATGTCAAACCGAAACATCAACGCGTTGGTGACCAAACTTCCTCAAATCTCCGTGCAGCAGGCTCTCTACGGTTGGCCAGACTGGCAGTCGACAGCCTGTTGCGTGGCACGGTCAGAGTGCCGATCGGCTCCCTGGGCCGGACCTATACCAGCGTGCTATTTTTTTCATTTACGGGGAGCAATTGCGTGCTCCCAGGACTACTCTTACTCTCCGGCGACATTAAGACTAATCCAGGCCCCACTACAACTTACACATGTCACCATACACAAAGACATAGACACAATAGAACCATGAGACACATACAGAAGCATAATATTAACATATTACAGTACAACGTAGATGGCTTCACAAACAAAATCATGCAGCTTAGGGAATTCGTACACAAACCAAATATTCACATAGCACTTATACAAGAAACAAAACTAAAACGCACACACAAAACACCCACCATCCCTGACTTCACGGCGATCCGTCAAGATCGTACTGGGGGTCACGGAACTCATCACTCACATACTCACAAGTGGACTCATCACTTACATACATAAAAGCATTAGCTACACTGATGCCACCCAAACATTACAAACACATTCCAAGCAGATAACACGATAGAAATACAGGCAGTTAACATTAAAACACGCACAAAACACAACACCACACTTATCAACATTTACATCCCACCAGATAGTTCACCTCAGGTGCCAGCCAATTACAATCCACAGTTACACAATCTGGCCTCTCTCACTAATGTCATCTTAGGAGGAGACTTCAACGCTAAAGACACTAGTTGGTACATGCACAACCAAAGCAACACCAGAGGCCCCAACATAGCCACACAACTAAACAGCCTCTTCATTCTTAACAATACAGAAGAACATTCACACATACCACATCAAACAGGATACTCAAACTCCTCCCCAGACATAACGTTCTGTTCCCCCTCACTAGCAACACATACACACTGGAGAACAGAAAAACAACTGTTATCAGACCACCTGCCCATCATCATTACAACACGTTCTACACTCTGCCCCAACACTCTGCCCCAACAGAGGCATCAGATCATCAATAATGCAAACAAATCCATACCCAAGGGCAACATTAGGAAATACAACCCAAATTACACTAGAGAAATAGCCCACCTCATAAGGCAACGTAACAACTTCAAACATAACACACAAACACCACACACAGAAGCCATAAAACAGCAGATACAACAGCTCAGCACAGAAATAAACAACAAATTTAAAGAAAAACAAATAGAAACATTTAGGGAATTCATAACAACACTAAACCACTCAAAAGATACATTCAGGCTATACAAGACTATAAACAGCATTACCCACTCTAACAGCGGCATTCACACCTCACACGCGGCTATCTGTTGCAGCCAAAACAACCAGAAACCAGAAACAACCAGAAACACGCAGACAGACAAACAGCCAGAAAACAAGAAAACCTACAGACTCGACACGACCATTACACCCTTCAATACAGACCAGACCACCAAGATCATCAAAAACATTAAGAATTCGAAGGCTACTGGACCAGACAACATACTGTATCTAACATACACCTTAAACACTTGGGCCCACAGGGAATACTAGATCTCACAAACATCAGCACATATTCATACCAACACTGTATTATTCCTGACATGGAATCAAGGTAAAATTATTGCTCTACTCAAGCCAAACAAAAATCCAACAGAACCAGCTTCCTATAGACTCATTACTTTACTATGCACACCTTCCAAAGTAACAGAAAGACTAATCTTACAAATCACCAACCCGCACATACTACTATCGCCTACTCAACATGGATTCAGACCTCACCACTCAACCACGACATTACTCACTAACCTCACGCAGCACATCATGGATGGCATCAACTCCAGACGACCAGCTCAACGTACAATATTAGCAACAATAGACATTAGTAAAGCATTTGATGCTATCCCACGCTTCCCTCTCATAAACAAAATACTCAACACAAACATGCACAATAACACCAAAAGGTGGCTGAGCAACTATCTTTCAGGAAGATACTCATGTCACATTTAATGGCAAGTCATCCAAAAACAAGCTTTTTCCGAACGGGGTCCCTCAAGGCTTTGTTCTCTCACCAACACTGTTCAATTTATACATGCATGACATTCCAACACCCATAGATAACAAGCTTACTTTATCATCATATGCAGATGATACAAGACTGGCTTACGCACAATAGACTCAAAGTAGCACCCACAAAATCAACCATCACCTTGCTAACAAGCAACACAAAAGAATACCAGATAACTCCACAGATTACACTAAACATCATCAACATTCCACACACTCACAGGACCAAAATACTTGGGGTCACGTACAACACATCATTATCTTTTGCAAACCACATTCAGGACATTAAAAACAAATGTACGTCAAGACTTAACACGCTTAGGGTACTAACAGGCACAAACTTTGGACACCAGCAGGAAACAACATCACTCATATACAAACAATATATTCGCTCAGTTATGGACTATGCTAGCCCATGCTGGGCACCCTTTATCTCAAACACACAAATAAACACCTTACAGACAATACAAAACAACGCACTTCGTATCATTACAGGATGTACTCAAACAACACCAATAGAACACCTGCACACAAAAACAAAAATACTGAAAGTTAGGGAACATTTAGACATGAGGGGAACACAATTCATGGCAGCAGCGACAACTAACCCACAATACCCTTGCCACTACATATACAATCATGCACCAACATCTCGCACCATTAAGGTAACACCAGAGAGACATTATAACCAAATACTCCATTCTATACCACGCCCCACAGACATCACACAGTACAGAAAACACATACACACACCACACCTAACTCACAAAGAACTGACACGACTCGGTCCGAACGCGGTCCTACAGTAGGTGCGAAGCCGCCATCCATTGACAGGTCAGAGACCAGCCTGAGCAGATCGGATCGAGTTAACTTAGTACGATTCCGATGTGGACATCACCCCAACTTACAGACATATAAACACAGACTAGACAACTCCACAGACGACACCTGCCACCTGTGCCAGGACACACCACAAACAATTGAACACATTATGACACACTGTACCGCTCTAGCACAACATAGAACACAACACAACATCACTAGTGCGCTGAACCTCTGGTCCACTCCGGAGAGAGCGATCGGTTACCTGCGTGCCACCGTCTTGCTCGATCAGGGTGGGCTGATCGGCTAGCCAACAACAACAACAGTTTGCAAACAAGAGAGGCCAGCACAAAAATGCGCTTGACTGTGTTACCCCACCCTCCATACAGCCCGGATCTGGCACCTTCAGACTTCCATTTGTTTGGACCACTGAAGGATGCTATTCGTGGAAGAAAGTTTCAGAGTGACGATGAGGTTGTTGAGGAAGTTAAGAGGTGGCTCCAGCGGAACCCAGCGGACCAGCAAGGAATAAAGGCCCTTGTTTCGAGGTGGGGAAAAGCCGTAGAAAAGGATGGAGACTGTGTGGAAAAATAAAAACTTGTAAAAAAGGTATGTAACTACTTGTGTACAAAATTTCTGTAACTTACAAGGAAATTTGGAAAGAAAAAAAGAAGGTGGGGCCAAATATATTGAGTGACCCTCGTGTATATATATATATATATATATATATATATATATATAGTTGTTTACATTTCCAAACTCTTCAAATTTAGAACACTTCCACATGACAAAGCTCATTCGTCGCTGCAGTGTATTCGACATTCAAACTTCATTAGAGCATTAACAAGATGCTCTTGCGGAATGGATTCAATAATCTCCAATTCTTTGACTGAGTTAATACAATAACAGCCCGGCAGGTCCCTACGACGCTATCTGTTTACGAAGGAAGGTTAAAAGATAGCGGTGAAAATTTTAAAGAACATCAAAGAAGAGAAGGGAGGTTGAAAGAAAGGAAGGAAATTTACAGATAAGTGAAAATTTTAAAGCAAAGAAGAGAGAATCCGAGTGAAAATACTACACCACTTTTATGCGCTAACAAATGCTTCTAACTGGGGGTTTAATGGGGGTTTAAGGCAAGATAAACGTCAAGTCTCTTTTTAAAGGACTCGACCGAATTACTTTGAACTACGCTGGCTGGCAATCCATTCCACAAATTAACTATACGATTGAAGAAAAAAATGCTTAGCGTTGTTAGAATTAAAATGTTTACCCACTAATTTGAAACTATTATCGCGAGTTCTATCTTCATTTCTAAAGGTGATGTATTTTCGGTATCATCATTTTAACACCTGGATTAAATCTCTTCGAATTCGCCTTTTGACAAGCGAGAATAAATTTAACGTCTGTAAACGAGCAGCGTATGATTTGTTTCCAGGAACCATCTTAGCAGCCCGTCGCTGCACTCTCCCCATCCTGTCGTAAATATGAGGACCAGAAGTGAACGCAATATTCCAGGTGGGAGCATACCCAGGAATTATATATTTTCGGGCTTAAATTCAAATGATCTACCAATAAATCGCAACATTTTATTTGCTTTTCTGTTTTTCTAACAAAAAAGTAAAAAAAAAGTCGCTTCTCTCTCTCTCTCTCTCTCTCTCTCTCTCTCTCTCTCTCTCTCTCTCTCTCTCTCTCTCTCTCTCTCTCTCTATATATATATATATATATATATATATACTGTGTGTATATATACACAGTATATATATATATATATATATATACTGTGTGTATATATACACAGAGAGAAAGAGAAAGATTAAGCATTATTTCTCTTTCGTAATCTGGCACATATTTTGTAGAATAAACATATTTACAATCTTCACATAATAATTATTGATATAAAAGATAAAGAGAAACGAATGATCGTACATAAAAACTAAAAACATTTAAAATGGAGTTAAAAATCAAAACTAAGGCAAACCATTTGTAAAAAAAAGGTTTTAAAAATAACAAAAAATAATGGGATACATAAAAAAATCAAATGAAGTAGTCCAAGAAATATATATATATATACACAGAGTGTATACAGGGTGTTTATAAAGTCCCTATCTATTTCAGTGAAAACGTAGCAAAAAGGGTAAAATTCAATAACAATATAATAGAAGGCATACATTTAATGAATACTTAAGCATATGATTCTACATGAGCACCATCAGTATCTTTACAGAGTTCGAATCTGCCAGCAGCATTGCGGAACACATTTTAGAGCATGACAGGGGTTATTTTTCTAACTGTTGTTACGATACGAGCACGTAAATCTTGCAGATCTGTAACCCTCATTTGATAGACGTTTGATTTGATAAAGCCCCATGCAAAGACATCCAAGGGCGTTAGGTCAGGAGATCGAGCCGCCGAGGGCCTGTTGCCAACACGTCCGATCTACCGATTTGGAAATCGTTCATTTAGGTACTCCCGAACAATGTTTGTAACAGCAGTTACAAATATAATCACTGTCATGCTCCAAAATGTGTTCCGCAATGCTGCTGACAAATTCGAACTCTGTAGAGATACTGATGGTGCTCATGTAGAATCATATGCTTAAGTATTCATTAAATGTATGCCTTCTATTATATTGTTATTGAATTTTACCCTTTTTGCTACGTTTTCACTGAAATAGATAGGAACTTTATAAACACCCTGTATATATATATTTCTTGGAATACTTTATTTGATTTTTTTATGTATCCCTTTATTTTTTGTTTCCTCACCAGCTACCTGCCAACCAGATAGGATCCAGCTGGTGAGGGAAGCTATATTTTGGGGCCTCTTTGCGAGTGACCCGTGCCCACGTCGAACTAACATCATGAAAAAGAAAAACTATAGTATTTGTCATTTACATTGCTTTTTCGAACTATAGTGGATTTAATTTTCCCAGAAGAGTTCCTTGTTCCATGCACGGTCTGTGTGTAACATATATATATATATATATATATATATATATATATATATATATATATATATATATGAGGGGTCGCGCGTCTTAGGGTACCTAAGCGGCACCACATGCGAAAACGTGTTTTTGATGGATATCACTATTTTCACCCTTCCTCTATCGCGTGGTTTGGGTTATAATGACCTTACGACACTAGAAGTATGGTTGAAAACCTTATGAAGCGAACTACTTTTTTCACCTCTATCGCCAGCCAAAAGTTCACCCAAAGTTCGACATAATAAGAAAATCAAAAAATTAAAAAAAATATATATAAAATATAAAATATGAAAATCTATTCCAAAAATTCATCAACATCTTCATTAGCATACTTAGAACTCTAATTTAGCCAAAAATGAACGTTCTAGCTCAATTAATAACAGAGATACTATTGCCAGAATATTGCTGAACTTTGGAGGCGATTTCTGGCGAATTTTAATTTTGGCGCTTAGGTACCGTAAGACGCGGGACCCCTCATATACAGTAAACCCTCGTCCAACGCGGGGGTTAGGTTCCTCGAGAACGGCGAGTTAGGTAAATCCGCGTTCGACAAACTTAATACGTTATGGGATAAATGGGAATACGTGAACGCGGCCGCGTAGTCTCCCATTAATACTTAGACACATAGATTTTTTAATTACACATAAATGAATTTTCCTACCTATATTGTATATGAAATAAGAACATAATAAAATCATAAACATAATGATATTTACATATGATAAATAAAAATATATTAAATGAAAATAGCAGGTATGAAAATAACACGTATCTTTTCTTCACTTTTTCGGATGGTGCGTATGGTAGACTCATTCACGTGATACTCGCGGCCAAGTGATGTTATGCTCATACCACCACGCAACTTATCTAGAATCTTTAGTTTTTCGGCTAAGGTCATAACCTTACGACTTTCCTTCTCTTCACTATCACTCGCAGATGCTTTACGTTTAGGTGCCATACTGCTGTCTAAGGGTAATAGCAAAACAACGGCAAAGTACGACAAAAACAATCCAACACAACTTCACTGAACTTAACGCGGTAGCGGGACTGAGACAAAGGGTGATGCGAGGGGTGACCCGAGAGGGAGGGAGATGCGGGAGTGTTGGTGAGTGTAGGAGAAAACACTAGAGCGCGCATTGGCACGCGTACAGTACTACTGTATTAGAGCGTGTTTGACGGACCGTGTATAATCAAATTTTCTGCTTTCGGCAAATAATTGTTCGCATTTACTTTTCTGTGTAAATTCGCGCTGGACAAACACGCGTTAGACGAGGGTTTACTGTATATATATATATATATATATATATATATATATATATGTGTGTGTGTGTGTGTGTGTGTGTGTGTGTATATACACAGTATATATAGCCTATACTGATGATGATTACGGATAAAAATCGACCATTCGTAAAGTGTAAGTAACCTAAACACTATTATAATAATTAAATTTACAACAGCCACAGTATGAAACTGAGTGACGTCACGCTCCGTCACGATTCTCTCACGCTGGGTGACCCTCATCCGCGCCTTCCATTACGCCTGGTAACGAGTCACGTTCAATGCAGAAATGTGTGTATGTGTGTGTGTGTGTGTGTGACAAATATGAGAAAGATAGGAACAGGACGAGGCATTATAAAAAGTAATATTATATATATATATATATATATATATATATATATATATATATATATATATATATATATATATATACCTTATGAACCTTATGTTGTTTCGTGTGTTGGTCTCTCTTCACACGGAGGTCAAGCTGGTGGCCCCGCCTCTAGGTCTGGCCTGGTGGAGGAGCGAGTTACTTTCTTGCGCTCTCCACCGTACATAGCCAGGCACGCCCGGCTCATCTGGTACTGTCCTGAGCCAGGCATCCAGTCTTTTCTTGAAGACTTCAACTTTGACCCCCGTTACGTTTCTGAGGTCCTTAGGAAGCTGGTTGAAAAGTCTTGGCCCCCTGACAACCAAGCTATTTTCCTTCAGGGTTGAGGAGGTCCCTTGTCGTGCTTTTAATTTGGGAACACTACACATTCTGCCTTTCCTATTTTCCAGTGTTGTTTGAATGGTAATTGGGTTTAGTTTTAGGTTTGGTACCAGTTTTTCGATCATTTTCCATATGTAGATTATGATGTACCTCTCTCTTCTTCTTTCCAGTGAGTACAGATTTAGTTTACGTAGTCTTTCCCAGTAGTTGAGTTCTTTGCAGCCATCAATCTTGGCTGTGAAATGCCTTTGCGTTTCTTCTAGTTTTTAGTTTCTTCCTTTTTATATGGGGACGTCAAAACTGAGCAGTATTCAAGTTTTGGTATAATCAGTGTTTTTAGCAGGGGAACCATTACTGTCCTGTCCCTTCTCTTGAACGTTCTTAGAACCTGTCCGGCGACTCTTTTTGCTTTATTTATCGCTATCTGATTTTGTGTTTCGAATTTCGCATCATCTGTCATTATTATCCCGAGATCAATCGCTTTCATGCTTCTCTGAATTTCCTGTCTATCTGGAGCATAATATGCAGTCTGTTTAAGTTCTTCTTTTCTACCATATCTCAAGAGCTGAAATTTCTCGGCGTTGAATGACTTGTTGTTGTCTTCTGACCATTTGTATATTTTGTTCGTGTCCCTCTGCAAGGCCTCCACGTCATGTACATCGCTGATTTTTCTGCTGATCTTTGTATCGTCTGCAAAGGATGTTACTATACTATTGCTGTTTACTCCGCTGTCTATGTCTGTTAGCATGATAATGAACAGGAGTGGGCCCAGTACTGTCCCTTGTGGTACTGAGCTGCGTACTTCCGATTCTGATGATGATATACCTTGAATTTTGACGACTTGCAGACGATCACTAAGGAAGTTGTAGATCCATTTTCCCACTTTGCCTGTTATTCCCATGTCTTTAATTTTATGTCCTATTATACCATGGTCACATTTATCGAAAGCTTTAGCAAAATCTGTGTATATAACATCGTAGTTGTCATTGCCTTCCAATGCATCTAGGATATTGTTGTAGTGCTCTATTAGTTGTGATAGGCATGATCTACCTGATCGGAATCCATGCTGATTTTCGTTGAATCTTTCCCGTGTCTCCAGGAAATCATAAATTTTCTGTCTAACTATTCTTTCAAATACTTTGGTGAGGTGGGACGTCAATGACACTGGTCTATAGTTCTTTGCTTGAGATCTGTCCCCTCCTTTATATATAGGGACAATGTTTGCTCTTTTCAAGATGCTCGGTATTTCCCCAGTGTCTAGGGATCTTCTCCATATCCAGTATAAAGGTGTAGCTATTTCATTTTTACAGTTATATATATATATATATATGAAAATTATTTCACGAAAGTAACACGTGAAAAATATTTATGATGAATAAAACCACGAAGGAAAGGAAACACAAAATGGTGCTCAAGCGCTTTCGTCTAATGACATCCTCAGGAACACAGTGTTCCTGAGGATGTCATTAGACGAAAGCGCTTGAGCACCATTTTGTGTTTCCTTTCCTTCGTGGTTTTATTCATCATATATATATATATATATATATATATATACACACACCCCATGTACACCTCGTTAACCTCGTTCAGGTTTCGTGTGTTGGTCTATCTTCACACGAAGGTCAAGCTGGTGGTCCCGCCTCTAGGCCTGACTTAGTGGAGGAGTGAGTTGCTCTCGCGCTCTCCACCGCACATAGCCAGGTACACCCGGCTCATCTGGTACCGTCCTGAGCCAGGCATCTAGTCTTCTCTTGAAGACTAACTTTCACTCTTGTAATGTTTCTGAGGTCCTTTAGAAGCTGGTTAAAAAGTCTTGGCCCCCTGACAACCAAGCTATGTTCCTTCAGTGTTGAGAATGTCCCTTGTCGGGCCTTTAATTTGGGAACACTACACATTCTGCCTTTCCTATTTTCCAGCGTTGTTTGAATGGTAATTCGGTTTAGTTTTAAGTTTGGTAACAGTTTTTCGATCATTTTCCGTATGTATCATATCATAGATTATGGTGTACCTCTCTCTTCTTCTTTCCAGAGAGTACAGATTTAATTTACGTCGTCTTTCCCAGTAGTCTCCGCGTTTCTTCTAGTTTATTAATTTCTTGCTTTTTTTATGGGCACGTCAAAACTGAGCAGTAATATATATATATATATATATAATATATATATTATATATATATATATATATATATATATATATATATATATATTGTTGTTGTTACCCGATATAAAAACATGCACGTATGATCAAGTGTGTGCACATAAAACCTTGACTCCTTTGTTTCGCTGCGTTTAATATTTTATTATACGACATTATAAAACTCGAGACTGGAGAAATATGAACCATTATTCTTAAATGAGTTTTTTAGGTGTACATAATTGTTTTGTTTGTCGATTTTAAATCATTCACTTACGATGTCATTCAAAATTCTCTCTCTCTCTCTCTCTCTCTCTCTCTCTCTCTCTCTCTCTCTCTCATATATATATATATATATATATATATATATATATATATGGGCTTGAACTCAGAATGGTCCCCTGAGGTTTTTTCATGATACACACAGACCGTGCATGGAACAAGGAACTCTTCTGGGAAAATTAAATGACAAACACGATAGTTTTTCTTTTTCATGATGTTAGCCCGACGTGGGCAACGGGTCACTCGCAAAGAGGCCCCAAAATATAGCTTCCCTCACCAGCTATCTGCAAAACACATAAGACCAGCTTTGTGACAGGATCTAGGGGTTACAGCTACACCTAGCCTTCTATATCCAGGACCTCAATATAAGCAAAAGACTCGTTGCATTCGCGTCGGATTGCAGATAGCTGGTGAGGGAAGCTATATTTTTGGTGCCTCTTTGCGAGTGACCAGTTGACCACGTCAGGCTAACATCATGAAAAAGAAAAACTATAGTGTTTGTCATTTACCAGTACTTATTCGGACTATAGTGGATTTAATTTTCCCAGAAGAGTTCCTTGTTCCATGCACGGTCTGTGTGTGTATCATGAAAAAACCTCAGGGGACCATTCTGAGTTCAATCCCATCATGAAACGGACATGTTATGTGCCTTGAAAAGTGGACGCTCAAGTTTGCCAGTTGAGGTTTAAGTTTTGGTTTTTGGCTAAAAATACAATAATAATTACCCCCTTTTTCTTTGATGTATTCAATCCGACGTGAATGCAACGAGTCTTTTGCTTATCATCCGATTGCCGGTAAGGTATGCTAACCATTACACCAATGAATCAGAATGAATCAGAACTCTTAATTCTCCTACGTACGAGCGGAATCGAATGCCCTTTGAGGGGGCACCTTCTCATGTCGTATATATACATATAATATATATATATATTTTAACTGCAAACGATACACAGGATAATTAATTCAAAGATGATCCTGGGTTCGATTCTCGGGAGATGCCTTATTATTTGTTGCTCCTTTTCTCTCCTCCTCTTGTGCGGACACTCTTTTAAACAAGCGTCGTTCTTTGCATTAATTATACTGTGTCGTTTGCAGTGAAAAAAGAAATATATATATATATATATATATATATATATATATATATATATATATATATATATATATATATATAATTTCTCAAGATAAATTGGAAATGAGATTTTTCGATGCATTCATAGCTTAAGTGGAAGTATGAAGAGTTAAACATCTTTTTACACATAGCAACATTCCGCCCATACGCCCATTTCAGGGTACGAGCAGCTCGCAGCAGCATTGCCAAGCAGTTAGCGGATCAAAGTACTGACGAGGCTTTCATACGTGGTTCATCACCACTGAAAGCAACAATGCTCCGTGTTTGTCTTGTAAAAAGTATATCCATATCCGTATTCAATTTATTGCAATTTTCGTTAGTTTGTATTGCAAACATTTCCAGTCATTATCAGTCCTGGTGCATGATTCTTCAGGAGCAAGATGCACCGCAAGTTTGTGTTTGTTCCTAATGGCTACACAAATTTACCTACATCAATCACACTCACACTCGCACTACCTTAGAGATATGAATGATGTGAATGCTGAATTTATGTTAACACACAAGAAATAACAGACAATACAAGAAAAAACAACTGCCTAGATTTGGTATTCACAAACAACAGCAACCTGATTGATAATGTAGAAATATCCCCAACTATAATATCGGACCATAACATTATTGAAATAACAACCAATATAAAAGCAATAGGAAAGGAAACAACACGAACCACAGAAAGAAGCAAATTCGAAATTTTTAATTTTCATTCCAAAGCTATAAACTAGGAAGGTGTTGCATCCAGCATGGAAGTAATAAACTGAAAAACCATCTTCAAGGCCAAGACAACGGAAGAGATGCTAATGACCTCAGAGGAGAAGAAGCTGTAAATTTTGGAAAGACATGTCCCAAAAATACAACAAAGAGGAATGAGAAGCAAGTTCGAGAGACAAAAGAGGTCATTGTTACGAAAGAGAAAAAGAGTGACTGCAAATTTAAGTAACTGTAAAGATAACAACACCAGAAAAATATTAAATGATAAACTGCAGAGTATCGATTGCATCATACAGGAACAAATTGAGAGGCATACATAAAAAGAAGACGACGCTATCGAAGCGATAAAGGTTAACTCAAAGTACTTCTATAATTCTGCAAAAAGGAAGTCGAAAACTACACGACCATCGGACCTTTGAAAAACGAAGACAGTGCTTTATCTGATGATCTAACACAGTGGTTCCCAACCTTTTTAAGGCCAACGCCCCCTTATGTTCATCAATATTTCCTGGTGCCTCCTCATAAAGATAATAATATAACAGGATAAGTGATAAGTGATTTATTAATAGAAAATAACAATTTTACAGTTTCGTAGCGTTCCCTCTAAGATTTTCAATAACCCACTAGGGGGCGGTGGCGCCCACGTTGGGAACCATTGAATTCTAACAGAAGTAGCTGAAATATTAAGAGCTCAGTACGAATCATCTCTCAGTGTCCCAAAAACTGACAAACTGATATGCGATATCAACGCGTTCTTTGAAGAAGAACAACAAAGGGAACGTATAGCGGACTTCGACTTTACGACAGATTATATTACACAAGCCATAGGGAAACTAAAAACACACTCAGCGGCAGGACCGGATAAATGGAATGCCACACTGATCAAAAACTGCAAGAATGCAATCGCTGAGCCCCTATATTGGATATGGAGACGATCACTAGACGGGAGAAATACCGAGCATCCTGAAGAGCGCGAACATAGTCCCAATATATAAAGGAGATCGATCCGAGGCCAAAAACTATAGGCCAGTGTCGCTTACATCTCATCTCACTAAATTATTTGAAAGAATAATGAGACATAAAATCTGTAAAATCTGACTTTTTGGAAACGCAGAAAAAATTAAATGATAGCCAACATGGATTTTGGTCAAGCAGATCATGCCTATCACAACTAATGGAACACTACAACAACATTATTGATGCACTGGAAAGTAATGAAAACTATGATGTAATATACACAGACTTTGCCAAAGCGTTCGACAAGTGTGACTATGAGCAGTATGACCGCAAAATGGGAGAGTGCAATCGCAATGCAATGTTGATCAATGTCGCAAAAGGGAGGAGGGTTGGCACCATGGGGGAGCGGGGGTTGGCACCTGTGGGGGAGGGGGCATGCAAGCAAGGGGGAGGGGGTTGGCACCTGTGGGGGAGGGGGCATGCAAGCAAGGGGGAGGGGGTTTAGCCCCAAAGCTGCATGAAGGGGGTAGAGGGGATTGAAGGGAGGTCGGGGGGAATGACTTACCCCAAAAGGGGTACCCTAACCTGACCTAGAAAAGTAACCTAAGAGAGAGGAGAGATGAGAAGATCTTTTCGCTGACATGTATCGTCGCATACTGACGCTCTTGACAGCCTCAGTTGGCTTAGAAGTCTTAATGAGCCAGGTGGCTTAGAAGGCTTAATCTGCCTTAGAAGAAGTGTATATGTATATATTATTGATGGATAGGAGAGTATGCAATACTGTAGAGCCAGCCATCTTCCAGCCAGTTGGCTTGTTTAGAAGGCAATAATATATATATATATATATATATATATATGATGTAAACCAACAAAGAAAGTGAAAAATGATTCCAAGGCCTTTCGTGTATTCAGAAGTACACCTCGTCAGGGAATGAAGGAAGCAGAGGCGAGATGCCCAAAATATATACAGCGGGATGGAAACAAAAAGATTAGCACATAATTAACAAGATTTAATGAGAGGCAGAAGGAATTTAAACAGGATATTGTCAATTTTATACATTCCCGCACTGTTATTGAAATTATTTTTTAAATGGATAAATGCACATTCTAGAATATTTCTCTCAATTATATATCTGTTTTTAACGAGCGTTTTAGAACTATCCCACTTGATCTTATGATTACATCTATACATATGGTTAAACAATGCATTAAAATTATTTACTGTTCTACAAGCATATTTATGCTGTTTTACTGTAATATCTAACGCTTTACCCGTTTGGCCTATATAAACTAAGTTACATTTTGTACATCCGATCGAATACACACAACCAACCACAAGGGCCTTTATGCCTTGCTGGTAAAAGTCCGCTGGCGCATTTTTGTGATGTCTTCTCTTGTTTGCAAACTATTGTGTGGTCTTGCGTTATCGTGCAAAAGAAGGACGTCTTCAAGTTTTCTCTCCGGTCGAACTCGCTTTATACGTCTCTGGAGTCTCTGTAGGGTAGAAATATATGCCTCCGAGTTGATTGTTTGTCCTTTCTTCATAATGTCCACCAGAACCACCCCTTTCATGTCCCAGAAGATGGTGGCCATAACCTTTCCTGCAGAGGGATCCATTTTGAACTTTTTCTTGCGTGGGGAGTCTGCGTGATGCCACTCTATGGATTGACGTTTTGTTTCAGGTTTAAAGTGGTGTACGAAAGTCTCATCCCCAGTCACAATTCGTGAAAGGAAGTCATCCCCTTCTGTTTCGTATCGAATCAATGACTCAGAAGCAATTTCTTTTCGTTGGGCTTTGTGATCTTCAGTCAGTTCGCGAGGAACAAACAGTGAACACACTTTTGAGTATCCCAGTTGCTGACTTATCGTATTCACACTTCCTTCACTAATTCCTAGCTCCAGTGATAGCTCCTTGTATGTGACGCGCTGATTTGATCGAATGATGCTGTTAGCACGTTGCACAGTGTGAGATGTCACAGCCGATGCCGGGCGACCGCTGCGTGGCTCATCATCGAGGCTGTCTCTCCCTCTCTCCGATGATCTCGCACGTTTAGACCAGCGTCCAACTGTGCTTCGATCAACAACAGCATCTCCGTAAACGTTTTGTAGACGTTTGTGAATATTTCCAATAGTTTCCTTCTCTGCGGTTAACAACTGGATAACAGCTCTCTGTTTACGACGCACATCACTGTCAGACGCCATTTTTGAAACTGCATTAACCATCGGTTTTATACAAAGGCGTTTAAAAGTGGTTTTATATAAGGAGGGGAGGTTCAAACTGGAAAAAATCCGGTTATGTGAAGCGCAGAAAGTTCAAACTTGCGGCCGATTTCTGCTGGAATTTAAAGCGTGACCAACCAGAAGCATCACACAAACGCCAGCATAAATAAAAATAATGAGTTGAAAACAGTATAATATGAGAGTTTTATGTTAATTTTGTGCATATATGTTGAAGTATAGCAATAATTAAACTGTTCCATATGATAAAGCCTATCTGTTTATCAATATATTCTTATTTTTTGGTATGATGATTTTAAGCAGTCATTAAGAAAAGCGTGACGTGATAGAAAAAAACTATTTTCAGATTTGGAATCAGCACACTCGAAATATTAAGAATGACCGAATGTTATTCCCGTTTTTTTTTCTGAACCGAAAATTGGTTGTACAGTGTTATTAATAAAGTTACCAAGAAGTGAGTAAAATCTAGCATCGGTATCGAGGGGTTGAACGGGAGGTCTATAAACAACAAGAAAATTAAAGCTAATACTCCGCGCCCTAACTTCAACGCATATCGCATTAATTGCTACCGGAAAATCTATCTTAACCTCGATAGCCCTAAGGGAATTACGACTGTACAGCAAAACGCCGCTCCCAATCCTATGTAACCTATCATTAGTAAAAAGTTTAAAACCCGCTATATCAAATTCCCCCAACAAGTCCCGAGTCACGATATTTAACCACGTTTCGGTTATAGCAACTATATTGTAGTTCTCGGAATAAATTATCGCCTTAAATTCGTTCGTTCAAATTCGTTCAATAAAAGACGTTTAAATTATTTTTTACCACGGATCGGCGTTTTAAACTATTTTTCACATCGGGCCGCCGTTTCCCGGACCCGCAACGTTTAAAGAAGGCTTCGACCTATACAGCTTTCGAACGTTCTCATCGATTAACCTGCCTAGCATTCCCTATTTCATTGAAATGCACTCCCATCTTTCATAAAAAGGCGAGGATCACTAAATTCTGACCACAGCTTTACGAAGGGTACATTTTCCTGAGCACAAATCTGTTCTAGTTTAGTATTAAAAAATATTGTTTTTGACGTAATCCTAAGACCGAAACCGTACCTACGGGTAATACCTAGAACTAAAGACCTATCTGACTTTGCCTTCAGACCTAATTAACCCCTATATCTCTCCAAAAGGTCAGGCACTCTCGTATCGGGCCTATACGAGTCGTTGCCCCCTACCATCGTCGCCAACATCGAGTGACGGGAGGCAACATCAATCCTATCTACTTCGTCCCTAATTCTGTCAACCCTGTCCCCTGGTAGAGAGACCATGTTTCAATTAGGGTTTCATTTTCTCCTTTTTGTTTGTGTGTGTGTGTGTGTGTACAGGAAAAAGTCCTAAGCTCCACCCCCTGTATAATAGATCAAAGGTCACGTGACTTCTGCTACTACCTGGGTATATCTCTACCCCTACGTGCTCAGTTGACGGCAGCAAGCCCTGGACCTCAGACGTGTATTTTGAAGAATTCTCGAATAGACGAAAAATAGTGATGGCTACCTTTGATATTGCGTGCTCGACATTTATGAAGTGGTATTCGATAAAGTCAGAAGATGTGGTGAATACTGAAAGACTCCCTAGCCTTCCCTCTTTTGAGACTTTTAATGCGACATTGAACCGTGCGAAGCGTGAGGAGCAAGAGGTTCAAATACTCTATGGATATTCTGGCAAGAGCATTGCCGGATTTCGTGGCACAAACGATGTAATGGACTACGTTGTAGGACTAAACTGCGTAAAAGCGTACATATAACGTGAAGTGAAAGAAACAACACGTGCAGAAGTGATGCAACGTGTATGATTAGTGAGTCTTGTTGATGAGTGGTGTAACAAGCGGTATTAAGTCGTGCTGCATCATACTGAGTACGCGTACCCTGCGGCTGAGAATGTAAATCTTGTCATCATGGACAATCTGAAATATTTTTACCACTACATTCATATATATCATGACGAGGTTCGCAGTGAGGTGGCTAAAGGCCTGTGTGAGTTTTCAATAAATCTAGAGACGAGTATCGATTGCTAAGCAAAAAGGATAAATATGGACACATGTTTCTCTCAAATAGTGCGCCGGAATGTTAATAAAATGTGCGCAGTTCGAGAAAATATCCCTGACCAACGAAGATGTCTGATGCGCGTTCTGGGGAGTGGGAGTGATAAAACATTAAAGCCTGTATTACTCCATGTATCGCAGATGGAAAAATTCTCTAAACGATTGCCCGGTATAATGGGACACAAGTATTCACATGACTCATGCTGGAACAAACCCGTACACGAAACATTAACGTTTGGTATGACTCGCCCGTGTGACTCGTTTCTCCACACCTGTCTCCGTGCCAAACCGCGCACCGGCTGCTCATAATCATCGCAGAGCTTGAACCGACTGGGCGTGCACTCCTCACAATATAAAAACGATGGAGCTTCCGTTGAATAGCATTCTCATCGCCGTATACGATGTGTCCGTGACGAAGTCATTGCGTGTGTTCAGGCGTAAAACCGTCGCCCTTAACTATGTACTTGAAACGACTTGTAGACAAACAAACTCTGGTAAACGTAATGTTATTTATTTAAGTGTTGAGGAGATGAATAGAGTTTTCGTGATAGTTGAGAAGTGGGTCGAGGATCGTTATAAAATACCTGCAGGTGTAGGCACAAGAAGAGAACAGATCAGTGATGCCCCCTCATATGCCATTATTTGTAAGTTATGTATAAATAGCGACAAGCTGTGCATTGAGATATGACTGATGTGGAAGAATGCAATAATGCATCTCATAATAGCGTTCTTGTCCCCACGTGAAACCGATTCATCCTCGACAGAATGTTTGAAATCGTCGGTTTCTGTAAGCTAAAGCCTATATTAGACGCACGTGTTGCCGATATGCTTATTTTGATATGGTTCTTGAATACGCATACACCGCTCTGCTCGACGGGTTTACCGAGGGTAGGACTGAACAAGGTGAGAATGGTCTGGAACTGTATGCTTATTTAAAAGGTATAGACTCTTCGAAATATCATGAACTTTGGTACAAAAGACTTGAGCTGTACAGTGCTGCACTCACCTACACCGTTCACCCCAGAAGAACTATTTCTTCATATAACGAGCAGCTGTCGTCACGACTTAGAAGATTATTTCAACTGCCGATATGCGTTGTGAAGAGTTCACGGTTGAAAAGCTCGGATTGGAAAGAATAAACCCTCGATTGGTTTAATAATCATCTAATAATGATGTTTGTGCGAGCGATGCCCTCTTTGTGAGTGTTTTTGATTGTATTCTGTCCGTGTTTAAAAGAGTGATAACTTACCAACCGAATGTAAAGTGGGTACAAAAATAGTCTTCACTGAATTGAAGGCCCTTTACATTGAGTATAGGTATCCATATACGTTGAGCAGTGAAATAATGTTAAATCGCATTTATTGTATAGTACAAAGTAACAATGATGTAACTGTAGCCTCGATCACGTGTGAGTTTAGTATTTTAGTTAAACGCAGTAAAAACATAAAGTGTATGTATTTTGATGTATATTATTTTGAAATTTATATATAAGTATGTGTTTGCTCGTATATATATTAAATGGGTATATAGTTTTATCCTGTACTATTATTATTATTTTTTATGCTTATATAAGGGGTTCCAAAAAACCTTAGCCCCCCCATTTGCAGCTTACATGTTTACTTATATCGAAATAGCTTTTAGTGATTATAAAACTATATAAAATTCTTTATTTATTGCAGGTATTAAAATTACTCTAGCTGATAAAGTGATAATATAATGGCTTCTCAATTAATTGGTGATTCGGAGAGGCAACGTGTGATAGATCGCATACGAGCAATAACATTTCGGGAAGCTCGTGATGCTGGAGCCACCTTTATAACGCGTTCATGGGTTGCCAAAAAGTTGCGAAGAAGTGAAGACTTCGTCAAAAGAAATTGGAATAAAACTTTGGATGAATGTGAAATGGATACAACCAAATCTGGGCGCCCAAATTTGCCACTCTCTCAGGAAACAAAGGACATCACTGAAAGCGGTACGCGTAAGCGGAAAAACAGCTGTGCTAAACTTTCTAGAGAGTTCGAAGTGTTGAGAGGAAAGATCGTTAGTGGTGAGATCATTCGACTGTACCGTCATAGGCAAGGTTTAAAGCCTTGGCATGAACTTCCAAAGCCAAGAAAAACTCAACTTAACATCGATGACAGAATGTGGTTTGCCCATTATCTTGAAGATTGGGATGTGGATGATTTCATGCATTTAGCTGTCTCCGATGAATTTTTTGTTTACGTAACACGTCGGCCTAACTACCAAAATGATCGAGTGTGGGCCACAACACCAGATGAAATCGATGACAATGAACATTATCGCGAATTATTAAAAAGTCCAGACTGTGTTGGTGTGTTTGTTTTGTTCACTGCATGCAAAGAAGCTCATGTGGGTGCTGAAGCCAAATGGTCAGAGTTGGGATGGACAGTATTTTCGTGATATTATTCTATCCCAGCATGTCATTCCTTTTCTAAGAAACCCAAACAGTGTTATGGATGTCGATCAGGTCACACTTCTGCACGATAAGACCCCCTGCTTTAAGGCATTAGCCACTCAACAGTTGTTGCGGAACCATGAGATCGATTTCTTTGGAAATGAAGAATGGCCAGAAAATTCTCCTGACCTGAACGTCTGTGAACACATTGGATCAGTTATAAAGGACAAGGTTGAATGTCTCTCGTTTCAAGAACCTGCAGCAAATCGATTTTCGAAGGATACAATGACGCAACACATTGAAACTGTTTTAGCAAATTTGCGTAACGATCAAGATCTATTCACGTCACTTTTCGCAAGCTACCCAAAGCGAATTCAGGCTGTTTTGGAAGCCAATGGCGGGAACACCAAGTTTTAATTGTTTCTCATTAAATGCAGGATTAAATTCTCTTTTGTAAGGTATGCTTAGTTTTACTGTACCTCTAATGGTTTAGGCCATGGGCGGGGGTGGGCTAAGGTTTATTGGAGCCCCGTATAAGTATGTATTTGCTCATACATGTATTAAATATGTATATAGATTTCTCCTGTACTAATATTATTATTTAAGAATATATATATATATATATATATATATATATATATATACACAGGGTGTCCCATAAGTCTGGAACCATTGGGTAAAATAAGTAATTCATGTTTTTCCGTTTATGCAAGTGCCCATGATGTCTTTGAGTAAGGAAGAATGCATCCAGGTAATTCTGCTCGTAGGAAATCGGAGTCAGAGGGAGGTCGCTGAGGAGTTTCACAGATTGCATTCGGACCGCGCGCCGATAACACACAGCTGTGTCAGTAAACTTGTAGCAAAGTTCAGGGAAACGGGATCCATAGGAGATAAACCACGCAGTGGACCTCCGAGGACATCCACCGACGATAACAGCCGCTACCATCTTCGCTCATTTCACAAACAGTCCCCAAATGTCTCTTCGGCGTTTTTATTGCCGTTTTTATCATTTTGACCTATGGTTCCAGACTTACGGGACACCCTGTATATATATGTATATCCTTCGTTTAAAGTGTGTATTTTTTGCTGTATAGAATTCTTCTGAACTAATTTTGAATGTATATTTATTTTCTATATATTTCATGTATGTTAAATTATTTCCAGTAATTCCTCTAAATAAACTGAATGATGTAGTTGTGTTTTATTATCCGATTGAAAACAAATACTTTCCTGGGTGTATACATATATATATATATATATATATGTATAAATGATAGTAAGGAATAATCTGGGTGATGGGAATATATATACACAAAGCACGTTTGCTTCAATAAATATATATATGTATACACTATACCAAATGGCTGGTTATGCCTTCTAAGCCAAGTAGCTGCTTAAGACAACTGGCGGATTAAGACTTCTAAGCCAGTTGATGCTCTCAAGAACATCTTTAACTAAATAAATAGCGCAATGTGGCAACTCATAAGTTATTAATATATATATATATATATATATATATATATATATATATATATATATATATATATGCACTAAAATCACAAAATAACACGTGACCTTATTAATCAGCAAACAACCACAGGGAAAAGGAAACACAAAGTCCGAGCGCTTTCGTGATATATTCACATTATCAAGGATAATGTGAATATATCACGAAAGCGCTCGGACTTTGTGTTTCCTTTTCCCTGTGGTTGTTTGCTGATATATATATATATATATATATACACCCCTAAACAAGCCATTTACGCCTTCTAAGCCAGATTAAGCCTTCTAAGCCAACTGGCAGAAAACGACTTCTAAGCCAGCTGATGCTCGGATGAACTCTCATTATGCGTCTGGACCTCCAGATGAAAGGATGCTCTCTCTCTCTCTTACCATCCTAAGCTAGAGAAACCCTTTTGCGGGGAGATCAAACTCCACTACTCCTGTTTGGGTGGGATTCCCCCAGCTTGTGGCAGCTTGGGGAATTCCACCTTGCCCCCTTTTTTTTACTATTTTTTCCTTTTTTTCTTTTTTTGGCACCCTGGGGGTTGGCACTGGTATTCATATGATCAACATTGCAATTGATTTGCAATAGTCTTGGTGGGTCATACTGTTACGGATCATTCACAATCCACAGCCACTTAACCTAACATACAAAAATAAGGCCAACATAACCAGTTAACCTAGCATATTGGCATACTGATTGATTAATTATCTGACAATTTTATGTATATTGTTATTACACGAACATCATTAACTGAAAAAGGTCATTTGTATATGTAGGAGAAAATAATTGTAGCTTAATGAAAAAATCAGAGAAATTATGAAAATAAAAGTTTAATAAAAATGCTGATGAATTATGGGAACCTGAGTTCGGATATGATTTTGTGGAAACTGTATTTTAAATTATTATTATACAACAAGCAAAACATCTTTGTTGCGGATCATTCACAATCCATAGCCACTTAACCTAACATTCAAGTACAATCTTACGTATTATACACCGAACGTAATACAAAAATAAGGCCAACATAGCCACTTAACCTAACATACAAGTACAAAAATAAGGCCAGCATAGCCATTTAACCTAACATACAAATACCATCTCATTATAACACAACTTAATATGCATATATAATCTTTACTACATTACAAAAATAAGGTATTGTAAACCAGCAATTGTCTGTACCAAGACTGCCATATAGGTGAGAGGTACACAGTATCTGAAGACAGGACATTGCACAATAACACATTAGAGCTGTTTTGGACCCTAGTAATGAAATTATATATATTCTTCCGGATTAACATTTGGCTGGTAGGTAGGTTACACCTAGTAAACATAAAACTGGCACTGCACCATTTTGGTTCCCTACATAGCATACGAAAAATATTATTATAAGCAACAGAGAGTTTATTCATAGCAGTTTTTGTGTAGTTTCACCACAGATGGGATGTATACAATGCAGTACAATAAGTTCTAAAAAGATAAGTTTTATCTGATTCTGAACACATACCAAATTTCCTTACTAGCATGTTACCCTGTACATACAGCTTTTTACGTTGCCTCTCAATATCAAGTTCATCTCGCAGTTCGTGAGTAATTACATGATCTAAGTATTTACATGTGTCTTTGACAGGTATTGTCTGACCATTCATTTCAAAAGACCCACATGATACATGTTTCGGTAGATTACACCTAAAAATCAAAATACAACTCTTTGCCCCATTATAGGTGATGTGAACAATATGGTATAGAAAATGACATATCTCTAATAGTACTCTCAGCCCATGGGGAGAGGGTGACAGAAGAACAAGGTCATCAGCATACATTAAATGATTAATTTTTTCCTTTCCAATGATACAGCCAGTACGTGCAGTTTTTATTCATTGGTAAGGTCATCTATGTATGTACAGAAAAGAGAGGGTGATAATATACCCCCTCGCCTAACATCATTAGTTACCTTAAAACCTGGTGATACAGTGCTTTTCCATCTTACAAACATGATTTGCTCTGTATACCAGAATACAAGTATCCTAAGTATATATTTAGGTACCCCTCGACACAAGAGTTTCTTGAAAAGTTTGTGATGGTTAACTCCATCAGATGCTTTTGAGGCATCCAAAAAACAAGAATATACATTGCTACTTGACATCTTGTACTTTAGGACGGCTTCCTTTAGCATATAAATACACATGTCAGTACCATGTTTCACTCTAAAGCCAAACTGATTGTCATGAGTCTGCAAGTAAGTACTTATCCTACTATAAATGACATATTCTAACACAGGGGTTCCCAAATTGTGTTCCGCGGAACACTTCTCACGGTATACAAGTGTTCCGCGGAACACCAATTTGGGAACCCCTGTTCTAACACCTTAGAAAGTATACTGGCAAGTGCTATTGGCCTATAATTATTCTTAACACAGATACTAACACCCTTATTTTTAACAACTGTCAACAAAATGGACTGTGGCAAGTACCCATGTATCATACAGATTGTGAAACACATTGCAAGCATAGGTATTATACGAGGGCTACATTTTAAATGTTCTGCTTGTATGCCATCTAGGCCACAACTTTTGTTATCATCTAACTCAGTGGTACTCATTACGCGGCTTGCGAGCCAAATGCGCTATATATATTTGGCTCGCGAGCCGCCCAATGAGTACCACTGATCTAACTTATGAATAGCCTGCCAGATTTCTGGCTATTACCTAATTTCCTGGCTAGAGATTCTCTTCGAAGATTCTCTTCATTTTTCCTTATGGATCTAAGAGCACCCCTGAATCTAGCACGAGTTCTATTTTTCAGTTGGAAGAGTTCCCCCTGCCTAGGTTTCCCCATAGCAACCCATTCCACGAATACATTTTTAGCTACATCATACAAATCAGCATAGTATTTTGACCACCCTGGATTGACATTTATTTTGCCCCACTTTTTATTCTTAAAGCTACTTCCACTCGCAGCCTTAATGGCATGTACAATAGGGTGGAGTGAAAAATTTGTTTTTTTGAATTTCAAAATGCTTGGGGTCAGGAAAGTTGCGTATTTATGTGAAACGTACTGTTTGAATTTTTTGTAATCGTACGGCTATAATTAAATTGTGCACACTGAACTCAAAGTTTTTTAAAAATGTCAAAATTACTAAAATTTCGCAATTTTTATTTTCAGTTTTTTAAATTAAATTTCAAAACGCTCGGGTGAAGCAAAGACACGTACTACGATAATAAGGACTACATTAAAATCATTTGAGGATATGGTTATATTTCAAATGTGCACACTGAGCACAAAGTTTCAGAAAATTAGCTAAAGAAATGAATTTTTAAAGATACATGTAACAAATTAAAGTGAAAATATAAAGTACTCACTGTAATTTTAACCGGTTAAAAACTTTTTTTTTATCTTATTTTAGCGTTTTGTATTGATTTTTGGTGCTGAAGCAGAGCATTAGATCTCGAGATTCGATTCGAGCTCTGATCCACCCGTCTCGTTCAGTGACGCAGGCGACAGCATTAGACGCTTCCGTCATGAGGCGGACTGCTCGTTCGACTGCCTGGCTGTGACATGGATAAATAAGTCTTTCCATATCAAACTGAAGAGGATTCTCTATATACCGCGCGATATCTTCTCGTGAAATATTCCTTGTAATAGGTGGCTCAAATCTTTCGTTCTTCCAGTCTATCATTTCAAAGTACTCTGTGGCATTGAAGTTGAGTAGTGGTAGTTTGATGCGTCTCACTCGTGTCTGATATGCACCAACTTGGTTTTACATAAAACTGAAACCAACTTGCTACAATGGAGCAAAACATTTGTGGAAGATGATTGCCTATTCTCGGTATCTTCCCCTAAAACTAAAGAACATAAGCGACCTTGTCATTCAACGTAACAGCTACTTCGCTCACCCTGAGAATCTGCTCCTAGCTATGATTGGAGACGAAAGAAGTCATATCAGGTGGGTATCGTATTCTTCTTATCGTATATCTGTTTCAATAATAAGATCTAATATAAATGATATAAGAACGCTGTTTTAATGGAATTGTTTGCTTTTAAATGATTAATTAAGCTTCTTTGAAAGGATATAGCACATATAAAAAACACAAAAAATTTCATAATAGGGGGATCCCCCCCTTAATAGGGTTGTTAATAAACATTATTTTTTATATTTCAGGACACTGGCATTCCGGAAAATCCTCTTGGTCAGGGACATGGGCATGAAGGAGCCGTTAGCCACTGGAGTGAGACGCATCAAACTACCACTACTCAACTTCAATGCCACAGAGTACTTTGAAATGATAGACTGGAAGAACGAAAGATTTGAGCCACCTATTACGAGGAATATTTCACGAGAAGATATCGCGCGGTATATAGGGAATCCTCTTCAGTTTGATATGGAAAGACTTATTCATCCATGTCACAGCCAGGCAGTCGAACGAGTAGTCCGCCTCATGACGGAAGCGTCTAATGCTGTCGCCTGCGTCACTGAACGAGACGGGTGGATCAGAGCTCGAATCGAATCCCGAGATCTAATGCCCTGCTTCAGCACCAAAAATCAATACAAAACCCGAAAATAAGGTAAAAAAAGTTTTTAACCGTTTAAAATTACAGTGAGTACTTTATATTTTCACTTTAATTTGTTACATGTATCTTTAAAAATTCATTTCTTCAGCTAATTTTCTGTAATTTTCTGAAACTTTGTGCTCAGTGTGCACATTTGAAATATAACCATATCCTCAAATGATTTTAATGTAGTCCTTATTATCGTAGTACGTGTCTTTACTTCACCCAAGCGTTTTGAAATTTAATTTAAAAAATTGAAAATAAAAATGGCGAAATTTTAGTAATTTTGCCAATTTTTAAAAACATTGAGTTCAGTGTGCACAATTTAATTATAGCCGTACGATTACAAAAATTTCACACAGTACGTTCCACATAAATACGCAACTTTCCCGACCCCAAGCATTTTGAAATTCAAAAAAAATTTTTTTCACTCCACCCTAATGTACAAGCTCACCGTAATACTTATTTAAGAGATCTATATGTTTTACGTCATCACAGGAGGATTCCTACAAGCCAAAGCTTCTGCAGGAATCCTCACCTTAGTAGTGCATCAGTCTGCATTGTATAGTAATCTACCTCAGAGTGACTAAGGTTTGACCAATTAACCTTATAGTAATCAGTATTATCAGACTCATTGTCTAAGTCAGGTGCTACCATACAATCAAGCCCTACTACAAATGGGATATTATCAGATTCGAATACATTATAAAGTATGGACATGCTATTGATTTATAACCATCGTGGGAGGCTATACAGTGGTGTAGCCACGAGTGAGTTCCCCAGGCATCACTAATACATGTAAATGAGTCATTGGGGAATAGCAATTTACTGGCAAGTTTGTGGTCGCATGCCTCACAGTAATTGATAAGAAGCTCAGCAAAATCCGAACCAGGTTTATTGATATTGCTGTTAAAATCGCCAACCACTATAACACATGAAGAGTCCAGCTCCTCTAGCAGTATATTTAGTTTACAGTCTATCTAAAAATACCTTCTCATTTTCAGCACACTCATAAGGCATATAAACATTGAATATATACAGTATTTTGTTATCAATAGTTACTTTTATGGCTACAACCCACTCATATTCATAACTAATGGGCTCTATAAACCTATCCAGCTGTGAGTGCCACATTATAGCTACACCTTCCTTCCTATTCTGTCTGCCCACAGTAATAACTTCACTATCATCATTGGGTGAGTTAGCTATTCCCCTATAGTTAGGCTTAATAGTGTTTAAATTTTTGCACTCTTGTTTAGAGAGCCAAGTTTCCTGAAAGCAAGAAATGTCATATGCAGATGAAAGTTTATTGATCTCACTGTCAGCATTGACTTCAAAAGTTCGAGGCCTCTACAGTTATAGCTACTAACACTGAGTTTGTGAAACTGGGCCATTATTTTTATACACACTATCGCTGTTCTCACTGGGTGTCTCCCTGAGATTGCATGGTGGAGTCTGCTTACCCGTATTTTTGTGGACTGAGTTTTTCCTGAAGCTCATGTTATCCCAACTATAGTAGATTCCTTCAGGCCAGACTTCTGGCCCCATAAATACAGAGGGGCCCTCACATTCTGCCTTAATGTAGAAAGAGCTGTAGGTATCTGGTCGTTTACTGGTTAATTTGGAGCAGGTAGTCCCAATTTTCGTAATTTCACGCAGGTATTCTTCTAGTTCTGAAGTAGATAGGTCAGGTGGGAAACAGGAGGCAAATACATGGGCCTGCCGAGATATTTTCACTGCCTTAATTGATGTATTCGTTGCTAGCCTTAGCCGTGGTTCTTTTCTGGATGGAGGGGGGTTCCCAGAGTCCTGTTTCTTTTTCTGACGCAAACACCTTTTACTAACTGTTGTTCACCCATGCCTTACATTCTGCTCACCAGGGTGACTAGCTGTCAAGCAGGTTTGAATAGTCCCTTGAGGCATGGCCACATTACTAATGGTCTCAGCAGCATTGCCTTCTGTTGCAGTTAATTTGTTGTTTGTTTGTGTTAGAGATTCATCATATGTCAGACTATGCAGTTCAGGGTAGATACGTTCTACCTGCTGCCCACTGTTAGGATGGTTGTTCGTGTTCGTACAAATTTTTATGTCATTGGACTTTTCTTTCAGAACTTGAGAGTAAAGTACCTTACCGTTTTCTCCCTCCACTAGTTTGGATATACATCTCTGCTGAGCTGTGAGAGAAGATGGTGTGAGAATATGAGCGGCAGGCCTCCTATCCTGAGGATCACTATACTGTGTCGTGGTGATGGCGATATTCCTCTCTGGCTGGGCAGTTTGCCTGCTGCTCATCTCAGTTTCCAAGTCTGAGATCCTAGAGGTCAGTTTTCTGTGTTCCGAAGTTATGCTGCTACATATATCTTTTAGTTCTCTGTTTTGGCCACGTTGGGTATGCAGGCCACCTTTCAGCAGCTGCACCTCATCCTGAAGTGATTCTATTTTACTTAAGAGTACAGTCACATCAATTGAGTCGAAACGTATGGGTGGCAAATCCAAGTTCTCACTTGCAAATATGGGCCTATCGTTAGTAGCTTTTATTTCTAAAATCTTTCTAACGATGTCCTCAAGGTTGAGCACATTTTTCTTTTCACCTTTGCGATGGATAAGCCTCTTGTCAGAGTTCCCATTGGTTGGGTATAATGTAAGCAATTTTGCTTTAGCAGTTTCTATCTCTTTACCACTATAATGTTTTTCACATAAAATGTGATTATCGTGTCAGTGGGCAATAAAATAAGGTTCCCATTCACTTTATAGAGTGACTTTTAGCCCTACAGAAGAATTATTGAATTGAATATTGACTAACCTTTATTAATAATAAAATAAATACATTGATTTTACAATTTACAATGACATAAATAATTGTGAAGCTGGACTAGTTATTTTATTTAATTTGACCCTTAAGCTTTAGGCTTTACTGGGTTCTTATTAAAATAAACAGTTAGTTATTATTAATTAATAATAAATAAATAAATAAATACGTAACTAAGTATTATTAATAGTTAAAGTACGTATTAAATTATAATCATTACTGATATGACAAACGCAAGGTCACCATTGAAGGTATTATACCAATACCATACAAAGAAATCAATATTATACATGAGAGATAAGAACTGAACAATCCCAAGGAATGTGTTTTTAATACTAGATTACACACGAGAAATTAATAAACAATAGTAATGGACATTAATCCTAGATGGATTTGTTAGTATGCTATTAGTAATCTGGATCTCAACTTGGTTTTAAACGAATTTACATTCCAATATTTTTTATATCAGCATTTAAGTCATTCCATAGTTTCAATCCAATGAAAATGGGTAGTTTTTGAGATGAAGACAATCTAAATTGAGGTATAACATGCTTTGATCTCTTTCTGGTCTGATACGAGTGGATTTCTTGATGAGTTACAAAATATCTATTTACCAGTGGTGGGCACGCGCAACGATTTTTGTAGCGCCGCAGCCGCAACCGCAACTCTGCTGAAATAGTTGCGCCGCACGCGCAAGCGCAACCCTTTTCAAAAAGTTGCGCCGCAAGCGCAAGCGCAACCAAAAATGTTGCGGCGCAACTGCCCACCTTTGCATTTAACGTATATCTGCAGTGGTGGGCACGCGCAACGATTTTTGTAGCGCCGCAGCCGCAACCGCAACTCTGCTGAAATAGTTGCGCCGCACGCACAAGCGCAACCCTTTTCAAAAAGTTGCGCCGCAAGCGCAAGCGCAACCAAAAATGTTGCGCCGCAACTTTTTGCGGCGCAACTGCCCACCTTTGAATTTAACGTATATCTGCAGTGGTGGGCACGCGCAACGATTTTTGTAGCGCCGCAGCCGCAACCGCAACTCTGCTGAAATAGTTGCGCCGCACGCACAAGCGCAACCCTTTTCAAAAAGTTGCGCCGCAAGCGCAAGCGCAACCAAAAATGTTGCGCCGCAAGTTGCGCCGCAACTTTTTGCGGCGCAACTGCCCACCTTTGCTATTTACCCATTGTAAAGTAATGATTTTGTTCTTACACTTATAAATAAAAATAAAATGTGCCACTTTGATTACATCATTGAGCTTTAGTAGGTTTAGCCCTTTAAATAATGCATTAGAGTATCAAGGAAATCAGCATCAGATAATAACCTTATTGCTCTTTTTTGGATGACAAAGATACTGTTTAATGCGTTGTTAGCGGAGTTTCCCCAAACGAGGTTGCAGTACGTTATATAAGGAAGAACAAAAGTATGATAGTCAGTAAACCCTGTTTAGGGACTACATTTCTAAGTTTAAACATTAAAGCAACGCTCCTTGAAATCTTTTTCGCGATATAATTTACATGATCACTCCACTGCAAATTCTTATCTAGCATTACACCAAGAAATTTTGTTACAGTACACTCCTTTATAGCGATTAATTAGCTTTTATTCTTTGAAAAACGAAATGACTGTGTGTTCCAAACTTGTTACAACTTCAACGAAATACAGAAAGGTAACCTACTTTTAAATCATTGCAGTATTTTAGGAGAAATGAGAGCGCGTAAAAGATTGACTTTTTTAAATTCAGAAAAACGAAAGCTAAGAAAGAGAATATTAGATCAGGAGAAAAGCCAAAACTTTTGTATCATTCTTTTCCATGGGTCAATTAGTCAAAAATTAGCGCGTAATGAACCATCATTAAAATGAGAGAATAAGTTCATTATTTAAATAAGACCTTAAAACCCTTTTAATGACGAATAAGACGTTGAGGAAAGTATAATTGGCAAATGGGGTAGCAAAGGTGGTGGGTGGTCTTGCTCTACCGGAGAAGGCCTCAGAAGGACTCTTGCGGAGCACAGATGGAAGAGGCACGGTGAAATGACGAAATTCGTGATCGGTGATGGATCCTACAGGTCCAATGAGTTCAACTAGTCATTTTTCACATGAAATTTTATCGACAAGTTGTTTGGAGTTAGTTTTAGTTAGGTTAGGTTAGATATGGAGTGTCGATGAAATTCATCGTTCATGAAATTTGTACGGGTCCCCATTAACGAACATCCATGGATAAATCCAAACGAGAAGTTTGACCACTTTTTTATTCCGTCCCTCATCCACGTTATCAACAAAGCGACGCGATTGTTCGGCTACCAAACGCAGGAGGTTCCACAGACAATGCCAGACGGTGTCTTTTAAATGTAATAAATACCGCATATATAAGATGCTTCGACTTGTATCAGATGGCTCTTTTGTGCACTACAACGAATTAATTAATTACTGCACATTACTCTCTAAAAAAAACAATATATATATATATATATATATTATATATATATATATATACATACACCTTACCTTACTTCATGAACCTTATGTTGTTTCGTGCGTTGGTCTCTTCACACGGAGGTCAAGCTGGTGGCCCCGCCTCTAGGTCTGGCTTGGTGGAGGAGCGAGTTGCTTTCTTGCGCTCTCCACCGTACATAGCCAGGCACGCCCGGCTCATCTGGTACCGTCCTGAGCCAGGCATCCAGTCTTCTCTTGAAGACTTCAACTTTGACCCCCGTTACGTTTCTGAGGTCCTTTGGAAGCTGGTTGAAAAGTCTTAGCCCCCTGACAACCAAGCTATTTTCCTTCAGAGTTGAGGAGGCACCTTTTCGGGCCTTTAATTTGGGAACACTACACATTCTGCCTTTCCTATTTTCCAGTTTTGTTTGAATGGTAATTGGGTTTAGTTTTAGGTTTGGTACCAGTTTTTCGATCATTTTCCATATGTAGATTATGGTGTACCTCTCTCTTCTTCTTTCCAGGGAGTAAAGATATAGTTTACGTAGTCTTTCCCAGTAGTTGAGTTCTTTGCAGCCATCAATCTTGGCTGTAAAATGCCTTTGCGTTTCTTCTAATTTATTAGTTTCTTCCTTTTTATATGGGGACGTCAAAACTGAGCAGTATTCAAATTTTGGTATAATCAGTGTTTTTAGCAGGGGAATCATTACTGTCCTGTCCCTTCTCTTGAACGTTCCTAGTACCTGTCCCGCGACTCTTTTTGCTTTATTTATCGCTATCTGATTTTGTGTTTCGAATTTCGCATCATCTGTCATTATTATCCCGAGATCGATCGCTTTCGTGCTTCTCTGAATTTACTGTCTATCTGGAGCATAATATTCAGTCTGTTTAAGTTCTTCTTTTCTACCATATCTCAAGAGCTGAAATTTCTCGGTGTTAAATGACATGTTGTCTTCTGACCACTTGTATATTTTGTTCGTGTCTCTCTGCAAGGCCTCCACGTCATGTACATCGCTGATTTTTCTGCTGATCTTTGTATCGTCTGCAAAGGATGTTACTATACTGTTGCTGTTTACTCCGCTGTCTATGTCTGTTAGCATGATAATGAACAGGAGTGGGGCCAGTACTGTCCCTTGTGGTACTGAGCTGCGTACTTCCGATTCTGATGATGATATACTTTGAGTTTTGGCGACCTGCAGACTTTCTCTGAGGAAGTTGTAGATCCATTTTCCCACTTTGCCTGTTATTCCCATATATTTAATTTTATGTGCTATTATACCATGGTCACATTTGTCGAAAGCTTTAGCAAAATCTGTGTATATAACATCGTAGTTGTCATTGCCTTCCAATGCATCTAGGATATTGTTGTAGTGTTCTATTAGTTGTGATAGGCATGATCTACCTGATCGGAATCCATGCTAATTTTCGTTGAATCTTTCCCGTGTCTCCAGGAAGTCATAAATTTTCTCTCTAACTATTCTTTCAAATACTTTGATGAGGTGGGACGTCAATGACACTGGCCTATAGTTCTTTGCTTGAGATCTGTCCCCTCCTTTATATGTAGGGACAATGTTTGCTCTTTTCAAGATGCTCGGTATTTCCCCAGTGTCTAGGGATCTTCTCCATATCCAGTATAAAGGTGTAGCTATTTCATTTTTAGTTTTTAATCAATAATGCGTTCCAATTGTCCGGACCTGCAGCTGAATGTGGTTTCATTTGTCCTATAGCTCTCGCTCCATCTTCTGGTGTAAAATCAAAGTCTGTTATATACTCTCCTTGGAATTCCTCTTCAAAGAATGCATTTATGTCAGGTATCGCTTTGTCACGTTTTGGGGTACTGAAAACTGATTCATATTGAGCTCTCAATGTATCAGATATTTCTTTTGAATCGTCGGTTAGTTCATTATTTCTCGTCCTTAAGGGCCCAATAGCGGCGCTTTTTTGTTTTCCTTTTTGCATAGCTTAGAGAAGTATTTTGGATTTTCCTTTATTGCTTCTACCGCCTTTTCCTCTTCCCTCTCTGTATGGTCCTTAATCAGGGCTTGTATTTCCCTATCGATACCCTCCAGTTTTTCTTTTATTGCTTTCCTGTCATTATCTCCGCAGTTGCCTAACTTCGCCTCCACTCTCTTTCTTTTGCGGAAAAGTCTTCTCTTTTGCCTCTCTAGCCAGCTCCTTTTTCCTTTTGGCTGTGATTTCGGAGTATATTTTTCTAAAATTCTCAGCGTTTTTTTTTCCAACGTTGTTAGCATTTCTTCAGTTGTTTTATTCTCGAAAATTGTTCTCCATTCTACTTGGGCCATGTGCGATCTGATTGCTTCCCAATTTATAGTCTTGGAGTTTAAGTTGAAGGCCCCGAATTTACTTCTTTCCTCAATATGTGTATTGTCTTTTAATGCTGTCGTCATATTTGTTGATATCTCGATTAAGTTGTGGTCTGAGATAATGGGTGGGGTTATTTTTATATCAGCAATCAAGTTCGTGTTATTCGTGAATACCAGATCCAGGCAATTATTTTTTCTGGTATTTTCTGTTATCTCCTGTGTCAGTATAAACTCATTTATGAGAGCCATCAACATTTTTGCTTGCTCCTGGTCTTCTCTTGTGCCCCCTTGTCCTGGTGAATATATATATTCCTATCCACCTTTTTGTATTTTATAAATGGGAAGTTAAAGTCTCCGCAGATCATTATATTGGGGGATGGAGGGTTTATGTCCTTTATTACCTTTCTGATGTCATCAATGGCCTCCGCGAATTTTTCGGTTGGGGTGCTTGGAGGTCTATAGATGACTATTACTATCACGTTTAGTTTTTCTATTTTCACTGTTAGGAGTTCCACATAGCTGTTTGATTTACTTATTATCGTCTCTGTCATATGACCTTCCTGTACATATATAGCACAGCCACCTTTACGTCTCGTCGTTCTATCCGCTCTTAGTAAGTTGAAGCCCTCTATATTTACCTCTTTCTTATCAATACAATGTTCGCAGTTTTCACAATTTCCTTGGCAATCTTTAAGATGAGTTTCTGTGAGGCATGCGATGTCCGCCCTTGTTTCGTCCATAAATTCTTTCAGGTACGAAACCTTATTGAGTGATTGGTTTGGTCTTATTCCTTGAATATTAGCCAGGGCAATTTTTATGTTCTCTGTTTTTCGTTGCCCTTTGCGCATTTCAAGTTCGTTTTCCTTCGATATCGCTTGATTCGTTGCCCTATGATCCTCCGAGAGAGATCCGTTTCCGCCTACTTGTACTGGTAGCTTCTTGCCCGGTAGCGGTTTGGCTCGGGGGTTTCCAGCTATGTCAACTGCATGTGGATGACATTTAGCATCCGTAACGTGTCCGCGATGTTGAAAAAAAAAAAAAAAAAATATATATATATATATCGGGATGGGCAATGCATCTATGCACATCCTACATTATGTAACACACATTATACAAGAGGATATTGTTGCAAATTTGAAAAAAAGTGCAAGTTCCACCACATTACTGTCTGCAACACCTATGCAAGATATGGGAGGTGCAAATACGGACACAAAAATGCCTTTACTACCACCCTCAAAGGAACGCAACAGGTAAACAGGAAAAACGAACATCAAAGAGGGCTACCAATCCTAAATACCATCCAGCAAATACAAAGCCAGCTGACAAATATAGGAATCCGAGAGCGGGACAGAAGGCACGCACAAAGCAAATTCTCGGAGGACCACAAAACAACGAAACCGGCACCGCTATTGGAAAACGAATCGCATGTATGTAAAAATGATAGAGAAAAAATAAAAATAATTCTAGCCAGCATTCAGGGCCTTAAATCAAATCATTCCCCGGACAAAGTTTTATACCTGAAAGGACTCATGCAAGAAACTGGAGCAGACTTTGCATGCCTCACGGAAACCCATCTAAAGGACTGTCAGGCGAACTGTGAACATTGAGTTCTGTATTGAAAAAAAAAGAAATACAAATTGACAACTATAACATCCTTCGAGTCGACAGAACGGTGAGACGTAAAGGAGGATGTGCTAATTACACACGCGAAAGACATATGGCAGAAATGACTATAAGTACCTCAAACAGCTACGTAGAATGTGTAGCAGCAAAAGTTGAAAAATGAAATATGCTGCTAATTGTAATGGACAGACACCCAAACACGCCAACCTCAAAATTCTCTGATTCCATTACAGAGGTAAGAAACTGGGTAAAAGATCTACACTCTCCAACCCCAAATATTTTTCTCTCTGGTGATTTTAATTTTCCATTCATGAAATATAAAAGGATAGGGAAAAATATGTGTACACCAGGACAAGGGGGGCACACGGGAAGACCAGGAGCAGGTAAAAATGCTACTAACTCTGGCTGATGAATTTATGTTAACACAAGAACAAACAGAAAACACAAGAAAAAACAACTGCCTAGATTTGGTATTCACAAACAAAAGCAACCTAATTGATAATGTCGAAATATCCCCAACTATAATATCGGGTCACAACATTATTGAAATAACAACCAATATAAAAGCAACAAGAAAGGAAAGAACACGAACAACAGAAAGAAGCAAATTCAAAATTTTTAATTTTGACTCCAAAGCTATAACTGGGAAGATGTTGCATCCAGCATGAAAGTAATAGATTGGAAATCCATCTTCGAGACCAAGACAACGGAAGAGATACTAACGACCTTAGAGGAGAAGACTGGAAATTGTGGAAAAACATGTCCCAAAAATACAACAAAGGGGAAAGAGAAGTAGGTTCGAAAGACAAAAGAGGTCATTGTTCCGAAAGAGAAAACGAGTGATTGCAAAATTAAGTAACTGTAAAGATAACAACATCAGAAAAATATTAAGTGATAAACTGCAGAGTATCGATTGCATCATACAGGAACTAATTGAGAAGCATACAGAAAAAGAAGGCGACGCTATAGAGGCGATAAAGGTTAACTCAAAGTACTTCTATAATTTTGCAAAAAGGAAGGCGAAAAACCATGTGACTATTGGACCTTTGAAAAACGAAGACAGTGCTTTCTGATGATCTAACAGAAGTATCTGAAGTATTAAGAGCTCAGTACGAATCATCTTTCAGTATCCCAAAAACTGACAAACTGATATGCGATAGAAACGCATTCTTTGAAGAAGAACTACAAGGGGAAAGTATAACGGACTTCGACTTTACGACAGATGATATTACACAAGCTATAGGGAAACTAAAATTATACTCAGCGGCAGGACCGGACAAATGGAATGCCACACTGATCAAACACTGCAAGAATGCAATCACTGAGCCCATGTATTGGATATGGAGACGATCACCAGACACGGGAGAAATACCGGACATCCTGAAGACCGCGAACATAGTCCCAATATGTAAAGGAGATGATCGAACCGAGGCCAAAACTATAGGCCTGACTGAAACATAGGTTTCGGTGAGGCAGATCATGCCTATCATAACTAATGGAACACTACAACAACATTATTGATGCACTTGAAAGTAATGAAAACTATGATGTAATATACACAGACTTTGCTAAAGCGTTCGACAAGTGTGACCATGGAATCATAATACATAAATTTAAATATATGGGAATAACAGGAAAAGTAGTGAAATGGATATACAATTTCCTTAGTGAGCGGCGGCAAGTCGTTACAGTACAAGGAGTATCTTCATCAGAATCAGAGGTCCTCAGCTCAGTACCACAAGAAACAGTATTAGCTCCACTACTCTTCATAATCATGCTAAATGACATAGATGAGGACGTTACCAGAAACAGCACAGTAACATCCTTTGCCGATGACACAAAGATCAGTAGAAAAATAAGAAACCCAGAAGATATAGAATTTCTACAAACCGATATGAACAGAATCTACAAGTGGACGGAAGACAACAATATGAAGTTTAACACTGAAAAATTTCAGCTGTTACGGTACAGAAAAAGAGAGGACCTAAAATCCATGGAATATTATACCCCAAATGGACAGGAAATTTAGAGAAGTTCTGAAGCAAAAAATTTAGGGGTTGTAATGACTGATGATGCAAAATTTGAAACACAAAATAAGATAGCAGTAAACAGAGCAAAGAGAGTAACTGGGCAGATACTGAGAACCTTTAAACGAAGGGATAGGCATATAATGATTCCTCTACTGAAAACACTGATCATACCCAAATTGGAATACTGCTCGGTCCTAACATGCCGATATAAAAAAGAAGAAATTAGACAGCTAGAAGGAATTCAGAGAAGCTTCACAGCCAGGATCAATGGGTGCAAAGAATTAAACTACTGGGAAAGGTTACGCGAATTAAACCTATATGCACTGGAAAGGAGGAGAGAGAGATACACCATTATTTACACTTGGAAAATAATGGAGAAAATCGTCCCTAATCTTACTCTGAACCCTGTACAACCCAAACAACAGTGGAAAGTGAAAAGGAAGACTGTGTCGTGTTCCCAAATTAAAGGCTAGAGAGGGAACATCCTTAACCCTGAAAGAAAATAGATTTTGTCGTGAGAGGACGAAAATTGTTTAATCAGCTGCCCAAAGACCTAAAGAACACGAGTGGTGCTGCAGTGGACATCTTCAAAAGAGGATTAGACGCCTGGCTCAGAACAATCCCCGATGAGCCTGGCGTACCTGGCTATGTGAGGTGGAGAGTACAAGAAACCAAATCACTACTTCACCAGGCCAACTCGAGAGGAGGGGTGACAAGCTTGACCTTCGTGAAATGAGGAATCATCGCACGCAACATTTGAAAGGTTGAAAGGTACACACACACACACACACACACACGAGGTCTGTTCAAAAAGTATCCGGACAGGGTGTTTATTTTTAGAACAAGGTCACACTTGGAGTTGTGACTGTGCTAAACATGTCTCTGCATGTTAAGACAAGTTGACTGATAGGGTTGCACTTCATTGTGTTGCACTTCATTGTGTAGCTGCAATTTCTTACGATGTCGGTCATGTTACTTGTTTTTTTTACCGTGAAGGTGTCGTGCACCATGAATATGCTCCACAGGGACAAACAGTCAACAGGGAATTTTACATTGATGTTTTGAGACGTTTACGTAAAGCAGTTCGGAGGAAACGGCCGCAGAAGTGGGAGTCCGGAGACTGGATACTTCATCACGATAACGCGCCATCTCACTCGTCGCAACTTGTCTAGCAATTTTTGGCCAAAAACGGTACCCCCCCTCCAAATGCAGCAGCCTCCATATTCGCCGGATTTGGCTCCACGCGACTTTTTTTTTGTTTCTGTAGCTCAAACAAATCCATCGATTCCATGATGTTGAGACCATTAAAAGAAATATGACGGAGCAGCTTTTAGCCATTCCGAAAAATGCTTTCGAAAATTTTTTCAACAGTGGCAGGATTGTTGGGCAAAGTGTGTAACTTCAGAAGGAGCGTACTTTGATGGAGATTAAGCCCCAAACCCCGTAAATATCATATTCTGTCTATCATCGCATCAGTCCGGATATGTTTTGAACAAACCTTGTGTGTGTGTGTGTGTGTGTGTGTGTGTGTGTGTGTGTGTGTAAAAATGAAGAATGAATAATTCTTAAATAATCTTTATATTCAAATATTCATTTTTACATAAGGACCAAACTCGCATAATGCAAATTTGGTTGTCATTAGTATTCAATGTATGGTAAATTCTTTAACATAATAATAAAAATTTTACACTCTATACGTCATTATTTATATGTTGTTCATTCATACATCCATGTCCTTTATCTTTTGTTAATTTTATTAATTATTCAGTCAGCTACCTATTGTCTACCTATTGTCAACCTATGGTGAGGCTACCAATATGTGTACAATACTTTATGCCTTCGTACAGGTCCACTGAGGACGTACATAATTACCTTACATGTAAGTACGTTCACATGTATACTTTATTTTTTGTTTAATTCCTCGCAAGATACTCGTTCATGCTAACGCAAGTGTTCGAATTCCTATGACGACACCAAAAGTGGGCATTTGAAAACGAAAATCTCCTCTCTCACTTGCTTCTAATTTATAAAACGTTGTTATATATATTATATATATATATATATTATATATATATATATATATATCTATATATACAGGGTGTTTCAGGAGGAAAGGTCAATACTTCGGGAGGTCATAATATCGGTCATTATGAGAAAAAAGTTCATATGAACATGTGTCTAATTCTGAATGGTTACGGAGATAGAGCTGTTTGAATCTGATACGCGCGCAGCTCTTCCTCCCCCTTCCCTCCCCTATAACCTTGAACCATGTAAATTGTAATGTAAGCATGTAACATAAGCCAATCGACAGCTGATTATTGTGAGTGACATTGTTTGGTGTTTGAAGCAGTGTTAAGAATGCCACACACTTTCACACATGCCGAATATGCAGATATGGTGTATGTCTACGGTTTTTGCGATGGAAATGCAACAACTGCTGTTGCAGAATACCGTCGACGGTTTCCGAACAGCACAATTCCGGATCGAAGAGTGTTTACCAAGGTTTTCAACACATTGCGTGAGATTGGGTACACTTCCCAGCGCTCATGTTTCATCTGAACGTGAAGGTCAACAAGATGTGGATGAAGTGGAAAACATTCTTCAGTTGGTAGAGCGTAGTCTTACTACTAGCTCACAAAGAATTTCTACACGTCTTGGTGTACCACACACAAGAGTTTGGCGAACATTACGTGAGGAAGGCTTGCATCCATATCATGTACAGCGTGTACAACACCTTCAACCAGGAGACGCTGCCATGCGACTGGAATTTTGTCATTGGGTAAATGCTAATCGCCGATTGCTTCGATTAATATTGTTCACCGATGAAGCTACTTTCACCTGTGACGGTATCAATAACACTCGTAACTCTCATCGGTGGTCAGACGAAAATCCAAATGCCACTGTGGAAACAAATTTTCAACATCGCTTCTCTGCCAATGTGTGGTGCGGTATCGTTGATGATCAACTGATTGGCCCTGTTACTTTAGAGAATCGTCTTACAGGACAAAGTTAGCTAGAATTTCTGCAAAATGAATTGCCAGGACTATTGGAGGATGTTCCTTTGGCTACACGCGCTGCTATGTACTTTCAGCATGACGGAGCTCCCCACATTCTACCCATCTGGTGTTGCAATACCTAAATCAAACTTTTCCTGGTCGATGGATCGGCCGCGGTGGTCCCATTCAATGGCCACCAAGGTCTCCAGACCTCTCTCCGTTAGATTATTGTTTGTGGGGGTGGATGAAAAGTCAAGTTTACAAAAGAAAGGTGGATACACGAGACGAATTGCTCGCGCGCATTTTGGATGCTGCTGCCCGCATAAAGGAATGTCAAGATCAACTCAGACGAACAACACGCGATCTTCGCACACGAGTTGCAAAGTGCATTGAGGTTGACGGTGGGATTTTCGAAAACGTATTGTAAAGTGTAACAAATTTGTCATTTCTGTATCTGATACCATTCAAAATGCCAATGTTTAAACATTAAATGTTAGAAACAGTAATTGGTTTCTCTTTCTTGATTACCATTAACAATGCTTTCGTATTTGTAGATTCAAACAGCTCTATCTCCTAACCATTCAGAATTAGAAGAATTAGACACGTGTTCATATGAACTTTTTTTCTCACAATGACCGATACTATCACCTCCCAAAGTATTGACCTTTCCTCCTGAAACACCCTGTGTGTATATATATACACACACACCGTATGTGCCCATGTACTTTGTGTTATACTCCTAACATCCTAATTGTCTATAAATATGAAACACTGTAAAAAACTATAGTCAACTGTTTAATTGTAATTAACTGTAATAATTTAATATAATGTAATTAATGTACTTTAATGAAACTGTAATTAACGATAATAAGCGAATGTGAATTAATTTGTAATTATAATCATAGTTGTAATAAACCAAAATTACAATGTACTCAGTGATGTACTTGGAATTGTACTCAATGTACGACCCAACATTATGTCGCCATTTAGGAATGTACACTCGGCGATATTATTCTTATTTTTTCGCTGGGATAAATTCTTGATTTTCTTCCTATTTTACCAAATAATTGGTGACTTGTTCTTTTCAAAATTTCTTCATCATTTTTTTAGATTTAGCTTGATAATGAATCCTAATTGGATTTTTCAATGTTCGTGTCTTGCCTAAGCATTTAATTGTAAATCTTAAACCTTTAATTTTTGCTCATATGCATATTTAAGATATTTTACTGTAAAGATGCGTAGTTCAGTTTCCACTTCTAATTAACTCGGCAGATCCGGAAACCATCAGATCTGAAAATACGCTGTTTAAGATAAAAAATATGGCTTCCTCTTCCTATATCCTGTTTATCTGTTTAACCATTGCCACAGCAAAAAAATTACTTTATTTTCAAATATTGTGCAAAAATAATGCAGCCTATAGAGAATAAAAAACGACACAAGTCAACATTTAATAATAATGATGTTAGCAAATTATGGGTATATAAACCCACAAAATTTCTTCCATGTTCATTCTGACTAAACTGACCTAACTTAGAGGCTGAGCATTACTTGTAACATTTTAGCAGTAAATTGCAGAAAGAAAAAGTATTTATCTTCTTCAAGCCGTGCTCTCTTCGGAGAACTTAGTTATTAAAATTTCCCGATACGTTAGAAGAAGAATCAGGGAACCTTCAGAGAATTTAGTAATCCTCCCAGAATCCTCCGAACCACTATAGAAGAACTCGGAGAGTAGTATAGAAGAAACTACTGCAAGTAACCAATCCGTTGCTGCCACCTAACCAGAACCCCAGTCGACTTCGAACCAACCCAGCGAAAGATGGAGGGGTTAATATTATTAAAACAATGTAACATGTAACAAACTGTACAATAAAAGGGTAATAGCAATAATTAGTGAGAAGGGCCATAAATCCGCCCTTTGCGTTAACTCCTGAATTATTATTAACCAGCACCGGTGGGAAGCGAACTCCCGACCTCACTTCGCTTATAGGGAAACGGTGTTACCCTCCGAGCCGCCGCCACTCATTATATTTTGCCCCACCTTTTTTTTCCTTTCCAAGTTTCCTTGTAAGTTCCAGAAATTTTTACACAAGTAGTTACATACCTTTTTTATAAGTTTCTATTTTTCCATATAGTCTCCATCCTTTTCTACGGCTTTCCACCACCTCGAAACAAGGGCCTTTATTCGTTGCTGGTAAAAGTCCGCTGGGTTCCGCTGGAGCACGTCTTAATCTCCTCAACAACCTCATCGTCACTCTGAAACTTTCTTCCATGAATAACATCCTTCACTGGCCCGAGCAAATGGAAGTCTGAAGGTGCCAGATCCGGGCTGTATGGAGGGTGAGGTAACAGCGAAGCGCATTTTTGTGCTGGACTCTCTTGTTTGCAAACTGTTGTGTGGTCTTGCGCTATCGTGCAAACGTTATCGTGCAAAAGAAGGACGTCTTCCAGTTTTCTCTCCGGTCGAACTCGCTTTACACGTCTCTGGAGTCTCTACAGGGTAGAAATATATGCCTCTGAGTTGATTGATTGTCCTTTCTTCAGAATGTCCACCAGAATCACCCCTTTCATGTCCCAGAAGATGGTGGCCATAACCTTTCCTGTAGAGGGATCCATTTTGAACTTTTTCTTGAGTGGGGAGTCTGCGTGATGCCACTCTATGGATTGGCGTTTTGTTTCAGGTTCAAAGTGGTATACCCAAGTTTCATCCCAAGTCACAATTCGTGAAAGGAAGTCACCCCCTTCTGTCTCGTATCGAACCAACGACTCAGAAGCAATTTCTTTTCTTTGGGCTTTGTGATCTTCAGTCAGTTCGCGAGAAACAAACCGTGAACACACTTTTGAGTATCCCAGTTGTAGAATTATCGTGTTCACACTTCCTTCACTAATTCCTAGCTCCAGTGATAGCTCCTTGTATGTGACGCGCTGATTTGAGCGAATGATGCTTTTAGCACGTTGCACAGTGTGAGATGTCACAGCCGATGCCGGGCGACCGCTGCGTGGCTCATCATCGAGACTGGCTCCGATGATCTCACACGTTTAGACCAGCGTCCAACTCTGCTTCGATCAACAACAGCAGCTCCATAAACGTTTTGTAGACGTTTGTGAATATTTCCAACTGTTTCCTTCTCTGCGGTTAAGAACTCGATAACAGCTCTGTTTACGACGCACATCACTGTCAGACGCCATTTCGAAACTGCATTGACCATCGGTTTTATACAAGGGCGTTTATAAGCGGTTTTATACGAGGAGGGAATGTTCAAACTGGAAAAATCCGGTTATGTGAAGCGCAGAAAGCTCAAACTTACGGCCCAAAAGACATTTCAGCTCCATGGCCTATTATTTAACTAAGAAAAAAGGGTGGGGCAAAATATATCGAGTGCCCCTAGTAAAATACTGCATTGCATTCCTTTATCGGCTCCACGAACTGGATACAAAAAAAATTAGTGTGAGAAAGATTTCCATAATTTTTATAGATGTATTATATATGGATACATTTACTCGTTAAAAAATTATTTAAAAAAAAAATGGAAAATCTCAAAATCTCAAAATACCGTGTGATTACAAATGATCTTCCCGATTTTAAACATTTATCATGAAAAAAACTAACAAAGCTACAGCGAAAAGCAAGATATACAACTAACGAATATTTCAGGGAATTTTTATTTGTAATATTGAACACGTCAGAGACAGCCCTAAAGTTAATGTGTTTTATGCTCTTACCCGTGAGAAAGTGTACGGTCCATTCTTCTTTGCTGAACAAACAATTAACGGTAACATTTACCGCGATATGCCACAGCTGTGGCTGGTGCCCGAGTTGCTAGAGGACAAAGCTGATGTGTGGTTTCAACAGGATGGTGCCCCACCCTATTTCCACAATAGGTTACAACATTCCTGAATGAGCAATTGCCTGTTCGTTGGATCGGGCGTGGGGGAGCCCCATTCCTTGGCTGGTTCGTTCGCCCGATCTAACCCCACTTGACTTGTCAAAAATTAAGTTTTTGTTCCACCAACTTTGGAACATTTGAACGAAAAGATACGTGTTGTTGTTAGAAAAGTCCAGTATGATATGCTACAAAAAGTATGGAGAGAAACAGAATACCGCTTTGATGTCTGCAGAGCCACAAAAAGAGCTCATATTGAACTTCAATACCTTGGAAATAAAACTTTTTGAGTTCTTTATTTGTATATCTTGCTTTTCGCTGTAGCTTTGTTAGTTTTTCACAATAAATGTATAAAATCGGGAAGATCATTTTTAGTCACCCGGTATTTTCCAGTACCTGCTATTGCATGGTTCTCCAAAATCTTTATTATATATATATATATATATATATATATATAAGATTATATATATATTACGCAATGGCTACAGGAATGTCTACCTAGCTGGCTGGCTGGCTGGCTCTGAGTACCTCGGTGAACAGAAGGGAACTGAGCACATTAATTACTGAAATAAAAACGCATTGCACGAACGGACGTTTATGCAAATATTCTAATACAAATTTCGCCCCAATGAGGAACGTTCTCCCTCGATGAATGCATTAGAAGAACAAATTAATTTGCCTAAATGTTTTACAGTCACACGAGACAATCCTTTTGAAAAAATAAAAAATACACAAAAATAATGTTTCTATATAGAAATACATTGAGACACGTTTATCACTTAGTATAGCATTTATTAAGCTTATAAATAATCTAATAATATAACAAAAATATTTTGTTTTCCCTTTAGTAATTAATTAAAGCTTTCGGATGTAAAGCCAAAGAAAGAATTTACAAGCTTCATTTAATCCAAAAGTACATTTTTTCGAAGAAATTAATTTTCAAAATATGCAACAAAAACTAACTTATTTATAATTACTTTTGTACAATTTGTAAAATTAAGTCATCAAATGAAATATAAATTAAAAAATTATTATATATATATATACAGTATATATATATATATATATATATATATATATATATATAATAAAGAAAGTGGTTGGTAGAAAAATGGGTACCCTAGGTGGCCTAGTGGTTAGACGCTGGGCTGCTGGTGGGGCGTGGTTCGAATCCGAACCACGCCCCACCAGCAGCCCAGCGTCTAACCACTAGGCCACCTAGGGTACCCATTTTTCTACCAACCACTTTCTTTATTATGTGGAAGGATGAACAGCTGGGTTTTGCTGCGCGCCGGCTGCCATCACCGGGTCTCGAACCCGGGGCCGATAGATTCTTAGTCAGCGATGCTAACCACTACACCACCGAGGCGCATCGGAGGATATATATATATATATATATATATGTATGTATGTACCGATATGTATGTATGTATGTATATATGCGCCTCGGTGGTGGTGTGGTTAGCGTCGCTGAATACGAATCCATCGGCGCGCAGCAAAACCCAGCTGTTCATCCTTCCACACAATAAAGAAAGTGGTTGGTAGATAAATGGGTACCCTGGGTGGCCTAGTGGTTATGACGTTGGGCTGCTGGTGGGGCGTGGGTTCGGATTCCTTATTAAACTGTAGGTCTAAGGTGGAGTGAAAAGCTTGACCTTCGTCAGAATGAACAATTCGGGCGGAAGCAAACCAAATTTTAACAAAGGTGTGTGTATATATATATATATATATATATATATATATATATATACTGTATGTATATATATATATATATACTACAAGGGATTCAGAGAAGTTTCACAGCCAAGATCAATGGGTGCAAAGAACTAAACTAGTGGGAAAGGTTACGCGAATTAAACCTATATTCACTGGAAAGGAGGAGAGAGAGAGATACACCATTATTTACACTTGGAAAATAATGGAGAAACCAGTCCCTAATCTTACTCTGGACCCTGTAACTCCCCAAACAATAGTGGAAAGTAGAAAAGGAAGACTGTGTCGTGTTCCCACGAATTAGTAGTGAAAGATATACTTTCCAACAAGATGGAGCCCCTGCTCACAGAGCACGCCAAACTGTGACATTCCTTGAGAACGAAACACCAGATTTTATCGAACCCAATATGTGGATTTACATCCCTGGTACCAATATAAGATGCGTAGATGAACTACGCGAAAGAATTCTACTCGGCTGGGAGAAGGTGTCTCAACGATCTGTAAACAGGTGTATTGATCATTGGCGTCCACGTTTGGATGCCTGCATTGAGAAGGAAGGGGTACACATCGAGCAACTTCTCAATTAAGACGAACAACATGCTAAGGTAAGCATCTATGAAGTTTGAGAGCTGTAGTCCCCTTACTTTTTTTAATATGACAGTTTACCTCTAAGGGGTCACTTTTTTTAATCACCCTGCATATATATATATAAGAAACTTATATATATATATATATATATATGTATGAGGCGGGATGCTGCGGAGGGGTCGACTGCAGGTCGATGCTGAACCGTCGTTCAAACCGTCATAAATTAAGTAAGTAATATATACACATTTTTTAAGGAAAGCTAATTGGAGTATATTATGTTTATAAAGTGAGGCTGCGCAGAATAAACATTTGGCGAAGCGTCAAAGAATGAGACAACATTCAAATGTTTTCTTTTATAGAATTATTTTTTTTTTAAATTACACGAAATTTAACTTTCTTTCCACCAAAAATGATTTTCATTTAAGAACTTCAAAAATGTTTCAGAATCTTTTAACTTTTTTAAAACTCGTTTATAAAAAAAAATAAAATATTTAATAAATATTTTGTAACACGAGAGAGAATTTATAATGATTAAAGTAAATCTGCAGTATAATAAACAAAATTATATATATTATATATATATATATATATATATATATATATATGATGAAATAAAACCACGAAGGAAAGGAAACACAAAATGGTGCTCAAGCGCTTTCGTCTAATGACATCCTCAGGAACACTGAAGTACATAAAAGGGTTACCGCCTATATATAGGTTACAAAAAAAAATAAAAAATACATATATACATACATATATATATATATATATATATATATATATATATATATATATATATATATATATATATACCCATATATATATATATATATATATATGTATGCAATAAACGGAGAAGTAAAAATAAAAATTAAAAGATTATCAGAGAGGCATACAGATTTGTAAGGAAAAAATATAGATTTTTAGCACAAGATCAAATGAATTATAAAAATACAAATTTATACTGGAAATCTGCCCGGGTTTTAACACTCTGCCTTATATGGTTAAATTTCGATGTATATAAAAATAAAATGAAAATTAAAAGTTAATAAAGTAGCATACAAGTTTACCAAAGATTTAGCGTTCTACCCTTCTTATCTAAATCTGTTTTGAAAGAATTCAAAACAACAGGATCGAGTTGAAAAAGACCTTTGCTTATGTTGAGATGGTTCGTGAAAGCGTTGAGAAAAATTCATATCAATCCGACGACGCAGCCAGGAATTAAACATTTCAACAAGTTCCTTACATCGAATTTTAATCCTTTCATTCCCGAATTATGAGTGAGATTAAAACAATTTTATACCTTATGTTATTCTCCATAGAGACTAAAACCTCGTAAAATTGTATGGTCAAATTTACAACCATGGGCATGAAAGGGTTAAGAGAGGATATCAATCTTTACCCGTACAAAATTCAAATTGCTCAAGAAATTAAACCACAAGATCATCAGAGTCGGATAACGTACGCTAATGCGATTTTAGATTTACTCATTGAAAATGAAGATTTTCACCAGATATTAAATTTGTAATTAAAATCGCAATAAATATATTTTCAAGTGTTACAAACCTTTTTTTTTATTTGATCCCCAAACAAAAAAGTTATAGCCAAATAAAACCCCTCCAAGACTTCGAGGACACCCTTTATATAGGAAAATTATTTCACGAAAGTAACATGTGAATAATATTTATGATGAAAATATTTTAATCATATATATATATATATATATATATATATATATAAACTTTGCCAAAAAAAACGGGATGAAAGCATGCGATAATGCCGACAGGTAGATACAAGATTGTTTGACTCATCAACCACTAGGATGCAGCCCCATCCATCGACAATAACAGTGGCCTCCAACAGACATGCGATCCACCAACCCCCAAGCAGCTGGCTCAAGAGATGCTTTTAAATTACCCAACTGCCACAGGGTGAATGTCAGGTGTGCTCTCTTTTTATGATGGAAATAAGAAATAAAGACACCCACTGCAAGGATGGTGGTATTGCAGCCCAGGAGCTCATGAGTAAAATCTTTGACGATAGAGCACTCTCCACACACACACACACACACACTATATATTTTTTTTTTTCTTAGTTATAAATGGCCAATTTGACCCTATATTTTCGACGGTGGTCATTGAAATTACAATAGCTACTGCACGTGATGTCTTTTATGTATTTTATTTTAAATTTTTTTCAATCATTTATGCTTGCGTTGAGATAGGAGGTATTAAGATGTTTAGAGAATGCTCATTTTTACCGTATACAACGATTATTTTTTCAAATTTTACTCGCGTTAGGATTTTGATTTGAACTAAAAAACTTGAAATCAAATTATTACTACAGGGTGTTTATAAAGTCCCTATCTATTTCGTTGAATTAACGGTTTTTATTTATTTTTGTTGCAGAACCCTATGAAAATGAGTGTACAAGAACGGGTGATGGTGGTGACACTTCGGATTAAAGGAAAGAAATGCAAAGAAATTAAAGAGAGGTTTGAAAGAACATTTCACAAGCCAGGTCCTAGAGACAAGACAATTCGTGATTTGCTTAAAAAATTTAAAAGAACGGGATCTGTTCATGATGAGTCAAGATCTGGACGTCCAAGTGTCTCTGAGCATGCTGCAAATGCGGTATGTAATGTTATCGATGAACATCTAAGCATGTCAATTCGCACCACATCACGTACACTCGGGATACCCAAATCAACTCTCCACAAAATTTTGAAATCGACGTTGAAGAAGAGAAGTTATCACATTCAGGTGCTTCATGACTTACATGAAGAGGATTATCCAAAGCGAAGTTCAATGTGTGCCGATCTTGTTGAACACATTTAGAATGAAAATTTAATGGACCACCTTCTCTTCGGTGGTGAAGCAACTTTCCACACGTGTGGAAAGGTCAATCGCCATAACTGCCGCATATGGGCTAATGAATAGCCAGTTGATTTCTATCAATGGGAACGAGATTCTCCTAAAGTTACTGTCTGGTTGGGTATGACCAAATCTAAGATTTATGGGCCCTTTTTCTTTGCTGAAGCTACAGTTACAGGGCTTATTTATCTGGACATGCTTCAGCAATTCCTGGAACCCCAGCTTCATTCAGATGGGATTTTAGACACCGTCGTCTTTCAACAAGCTGGGGCACCTTGTCATTACGCAAATATTGTTCGGGAGTCCTAAATGAACGATTTCCAAATCGGTGGATTGGACGTGGAGGCAACAGGCCCTGGGCGGGTAGATCTCCTGACCTAACGCCCTTGGATTTCTTTGCATGGGGCTTGCTTTAACTCATTCCGAAGCATGTCAGAATACGATGCACTTGTTACTATAGTTCCACGCTCTAGATAATGTTCAAGAACAGGGTCTCGTGTATCCCAAAACAGTGTTAGCATAACATAACTCGGAATGAGTTAAAGCAAGCAATTCGCACAAAACGGAGAGGAAGATTGTCAGAAGGTGTTATTCTGTTACACGACAATGCGCGCCCTCATACCGCTGCACAGACTAGAAAATGCCTTCAAGAAATTAATTTGAAGTTCTCGACCATCCAGCCTACAGTCCAGACCTGGCACCGGATTTTTACCTGTTTAGACCACTAAAAGACGCTTTGAGAGGTCAGCGATTCCAAGGCGATGATGACCTGAAGGAGGCGGTGCATGACTGGCTACGCACACAGCCAAAAACATTCTTTTGTGATGGCATTAGGAAGCTTGTAGATCGTTGGACTAAGTGTATTGAGAAACAGGGAGACTATGTTGAGAAGTGATGTGTTTATAATCTATCAGATGTGAAAATAAAATTGTGAAAATAAAAAGTGCGGATACTTATTGAATTACCCTCGTATATATATATATATGGAGGTGGAGATTGTAGACATCAAGCGACCAGGGAAAGAGGCCACGCGAAAGTAAGTGAATCATTTACGAATTGTTTACTTCGGACCTTGAGTGCTAATAAACTGCATAGGTAAAGGACACATCACTTACCGCTAAGTTTTAACGCTTGCACATTTTTCGCCTTTAATCAGAACACTCAGAACACACACACACACACACACACACACACACCACACACGCATATATATATATTAGTGCTCAAAGATAACGGGACAGAGTGTTTTTTGTGCCATTCAAATCTTGTAGGTATTTCTGTAATTTCGTTCGGGATCTTTGAGACAGCACTCCAGAAACCGTCCCAAAGAATTTAACTTTTGTCGAAGTTCCTTCTTTTTGCATTCGATTCTCGAGGATTTAGTTCATAGATTATAGGTTTTAAATCGGGGGAATTTGTTGGTCGATCTATCAGTTCAGTGGGCCATTATCTTCCAACTTTGGATGTGTGACAAGGGCCAAATCAATCTTGTTGGAGATTAAGTTTAAGTTTTCCTCTTTAAACCACTTACAGTGGCACTCATAAGTATTCGTACAGAGAAATATTTCAGTTATATTCATCCTTATCTTTTCTTTTGTACCATACATAGGATATTCATGAAAAGTTTACTGTTCGTTTGGAAAAATTTAACAAATAAAAAAATTAGTTCAATGAAACATCTAATGTAAAACATCAAAGAATTTGAGGAAAATAAAAAAAGTTAAAATGCAAAAGTTTTCGTTCATTTATTTACAAAATTATTTAATACTTTGTGTGTCTACCTTAGGCTGGAAGAATTAAATTTTTTTTTCAGTAGTTGGTTGTTTTTTGATTAGAGAGAGTTGGCAAATCTGAATTCTAGAATTTTCTCTGTGAATCTTCATGGACGATTGATTACTGTACAAGCCATAAGTAAATAATGGGTCGTCGTGATAAAGAGCTGTCTACGGATCTCAAGAGAGCTGTTATTGCTGCACACAAGTCTGAAAAAAGTTATAGGAAGGTAGGAGAATAACTTCGAATTCCACTTACGACGGTTGCTGCAGTTATAAAGAAATGGAAAAGCTTTGGAACAATCGAAACTCTCATAAGATGTGGACAACCTTGCAAGATTTCAGAACGTATAGTTAGATGGATTGAAAGAATGGCTGCTGTAAATCCAAGAGTGACTGCAGTTGATATTTGCCAACCATTAAGACTGTCTAAGATCGATGTCCATCCCTCTACTGTACGTCGTACATTGAGAAAGAATGGTCTACATGGAAGAGTTGCACGAACAAAACCTCTGCTACGAAAAACGCAAAAAGAAGCTCGTTTAAAGTACGACAAGGGTCATCAAAATGATGGAATTGCATTCTGGAAGAAAGTTCTCTGGACAGATGAGACCAAAATTGAATTATTCAGGAACAACGAGCAACGGTATGTTTGGCGAAAATCAAATACTGCATTCGAGGAGAAAACATTCTTCCTACGGTTAAGCATGGTGGTGGTCATTTGTTTCTTTGGGGATGCTTTAGTGCTTCTGGTTCAGGAAAGCTTGTTGTCATCATTGGAATCATGAATTCTAAGAAATATCAGGAAATTTTAAAAGAAAATGTATTGCCTTCAATTCGGGAGTTGCGAATGGGTCGCAAGTGAGTACTGCAAAAGATAATGATCCAAAACATAAAAGTAAGAGCATCAAGAAATTACTTCAACAAAAGAATTTCATGTTTCTCGAATGGCTCAGTCAAAGCCCACATCTCAATTTAATCGAGAATTTATGGTTTGATTTGAGTAGTATGACCGCAAAATGGGAGAGTGCAAGAATGTTGCAATGTTACAAATGGCAATAAATGTTGCAAGGGGTTATGTAACAAAGGGGGAATGTTGCAAGAGTTATTCAACAAAGGGTGGAGTGGTTATCCTCCAAGCTGCAATGAAGGGGGGAAGGGGTTATGCAACAAATCAATGCTGCAAATGGGGGGAAGGGTTATGCAACAAGTAATGCTGCAAAGGGGGAGGGGAAGCTTTGGGAGGAGAAGGGAGGATGACCTCCCCCAAAGGGGTAACTTTGACCTAAGAGAGGGAAAGAAAGGAGAAGGAGGAGGGTCTCTGGGGAAGAAGGTGGGATGTCTTCACCCCCAAAGGGAAACCTAACCTAAGCCCTAATCTAAGAAGGAGAGAGTTCTTTATTCCACCGGAGTTCGTCGCATAATGAGAGTCCATGGGCCCAGCAGCTGTTATACAGGGTGTCCAAAATGTCCCTATCTATTTTGTTGAAATAGGCTGAATTTCAAATAAATGTCACACTGACCTGAATACAGATGTATTTGTATACAAATTACAAGTATTACACCATTAAAATCTTTAATTAGTAGTTTCCACATGTGCTCCATCTGTATCTCTGTAAATCTCAAAACGGTCAGCTGCATTGCGGAACACATTTCCAAGCATTTCAGGGGTTATTTTCTCAACTGCTTGCCTAATGCGATCTCGCAGATCTGGTAAATCTCGGATATTTCTGCGATAGACCTCTGATTTAATGAAACCCCAAGCAAAGAAATCCAATGGAGTCAAATCCGGAGATCGCGCTGCCCAGGGCCTATTTCCCCCACGTCCAATCCAACGATTTGGAAAACGCTCGTTTAGGTTTGTCTGAACAATTCTGGCATAATGACATGGTGCCTCATCCTGCTGAAAGACTACATTGTCGAGAATGCCATCTTCAAGAAGTTGAGGTTCTAGAAGATTTTGAAACATATCAAAGTAAAGAGTCCCTGTCACTGTAGCCTCTGCAAAGAAAAAGGGCCCGTAAATCTTAGACTTCGTCATTCCAAGCCACACGTTGACTTTAGGTGAGTTTCTTTCCCATTCAGTAAACTCAGTTGGCTTTTCATTAGCCCAGATGCGACAATTATGTCGATTGATTTTACCACAGGTTTGAAAAGTCGCCTCATCGCTAAACAAAATGTGGTCCATTAAATTGTTATTTTGGATTTGTTCGACCAGTTCCGCACACATTGCTGCTCTTTTTGGAAAATCTTCCTCGTGTAAGTTGTGTAACAGCTGAATGTGATAACACTTCTTCTTCAGCGTCGAACGCAAGATTCTGTGAACTGTTGTTTTGGGTATGGTTAATCTGTGGGATGCTTGGCGAATTGACATTCATTGATCGTTTCGAACATTATGCGAACAGATTCAATGTTTTGTTGTACTGTTCTTGGGCGTCCACTTCTTCCTTCATCATGCACAGATCCAGTCCTTTTGAATTTGTTCACCAATTTACGAATTGCTTTATCTGTCGGTCCAGGCTTATGAAACATTCTTGAGAATCGGTCTCTGATTTCACATTTCATTCCTCTAATGCGACATGTTACTATCATAACGCGTTCATGCACATCCATCACCAATGATATGGATCTGAAAAAATTAATTAAAAATTTAAAAATAATTGAAATAGAAATCTAATGCATGTATTTGTCTAGAAGGGTGCATGCACTCATGTCATTAAAATATTCAATTGAAATTCAGCCTATTTCAACAAAATAGATAGGGACTTTTGGGACACCATGTATAGAGGGTTGTGAGTTGCCAGATACCCATATATATTTTAATTATGTTCAGGTGTACCTTATTAGGGTGGGTTGCCAGCTTGCACCATTTAATCGAATTTTTATTTAGATGAGTTACCAGTTGTTGTTTTTATTCATATAAGGAGAATTAGTAGATACCACCATTTATTTTAATTTATTTAGATGAGTTGCCACTTATTTATTTATTTATTAAAGGCAAGAGTGACTTTCTCCTTAAATTTGTTTAACAAGAGAATTAATTATTTAAACGACCCCCAGTATTAACAATAAAAGAAATACAATTAAACCGAATTAAATAAAACACCATTACATCATTCTGTTCATTTAAACGAATTATTGGAACCAATTTCACGAAATACATAGAAAATAAATATACAATAGTTCATTATATACAAACGATGGAATATATATGATCAAAAACTAAAATAAAATAATAATAATAGTAAAAGAAATACGAACGAGGAATATATATATATATAATTAAAAAAATTACTCTAAAGCCAAACCGAAAGTATCTATTTACTTTTGACAATCTTTTCTATATATCTTCTATATTTTCCTATAAACAAAAATCCGCGAAATCAAGAAGAGGATTCCTTTATTCATTTATTTTCAATGAAAATTAATTCGTATTTTCACGCTACTAAATTTAATTAACCATAAAAGAAAAATGCACAAAAAATAATACACACTTTAAACGCTGTATATATATATATATATATATATATATATATATATATATATATATATATATATGTTATTCATGATGTAATGAACTTATACATTTAAAAGAAATCTTACAAACATATTAGATAATTATTTAAAAACTAAAAAATTTAATTCATACATTTTAAATCTTTAAACTTGTCCGCGATCCTTTCTTTGAAGACAACTTTTTTTTTATTCCAAGGCAGAAGAATCTAAAGGTATAACACACGAAACACAGGTGAAGCGTCGGCCAAAAAGGTTAACCGCAAATGTTTCCCGTGACCTACATCTCGTCTCAAAACCGGTTTCCGTCTCCGTCCACAGTATATATTGTTTTGATTATTACCATTATTATTGAAGTTAAAAACTGAACTTAAATATATGTACATAAGCATCACGTGATTGTTTTCCATGAACAAATTATTTATAGGCTAAATTAGCCTTTGATGAAGTAATGAATTTCCTTATCATATTCCCATATGCAACAATATATATATATATATATACATTTCAACTGCAAAGAGCACGCAGTATAATTAACGTAAAGAACGACGCTTGTATAGGAGAACATACCGCGCAAGATGAGGAGGGAGAACGAACAAATGAAAAAATGAGGTAACCACCCGGGAATCGAACCCGGGATCGTTAATTATACTGCGTGTTATTTGCAGTTGAAATGTATATATAGGTGCGGCATGAGGGAGGTGCCCCCTCGGGGCATTGGTTTCTGCGCGTATATAGGAGAATTACGACTTCTGATCGAGTGAGGACCATGGTGTAGTGGTTATCATATCTGACCGGCAATCGGAAGATCCCGGGTTCGATTCCCGGTGGTTACCTCATTTTTTCATTTGTTCGTTCTCCCTCCTCATCTTGCGCGGAATGTTCTCCTATACAAGCGTCGTTCTTTACTATATATATATATATATATATATATATATATATATGTGTGTGTACATATATATACATATATACACATTATTGAAGTTAAAAACTGAACTTAAATATATGTACATAAGCATCACGTGATTGTTTTCCATGAACAAATTATTTATAGGCTAAATTAGCCTTTGATGAAGTAATGAATTTCCTTATCATATTCCCATATGCAACAATATATATATATATATATATATATATATATATATATATATATATATATCGTTATTTCTCTTCCTCGTGTGCAGAACACTCCTCTATACTTACGTCGTTTCTATACATTAATATACTGCGTGGTCATTGCAGTTAAATGTATATATATACATATAGGGTGGTGCAAATTACAGTGGTAATAATAGCTAAATCGGTTTTCCTTCTCCCCGAATTCTTCATTTTGACTAAGATCAAGTTGTCACCTGCCTTAGACATACAGTTTAACGTTGAATCCGAACTACGCTCCAGCACGGGCGGGCAGAAATTACAATGTCATCGCCCGGACTCGATCTCTCAACCTCCGATCAGCACCGCAGCGTCTTAATCACTAGGTCACCCAGGCTACCCATTTATCTACCAACCCATTGTGTAGAAGGATGATCGTTTACCGCGCGCCGGCGGCCGTCACCGGGTCTCAAGCTCGGATGAACGACGAAACTAATCTTTTCATTATACTTCATTTTGTACAAAAATGACTAAATCCTGTTGTATCTCTACTAAAACATTCTGCTTGTAGAGATCTAGATTTCTTATTTTCTACTGATCTTTGTGTCATCGGATGTTACTGTGCTATCTCTGATAATGATCTATATCAGGATTATGAAGAGAAGAGGCGCTATTTCTGTTTCCTGTGGTACTGAGCTGAGGGGCTCTGATGAAGATATTCCTGTAACGACTTGCCGCCGCTCAAATTGTCCATCTCCCTATCCAAAATGGGAAAAAGTGAGGATCGAACAGTATGACCGCAAATAATAATGCAAAATATTGTCGTGATAGAGATTGAAAATGGCAAATGTTGATCAATGTTGCAAAGGGGTGAGGGATATTGCATGAACGGGTGGGTTCCAAAATGGGAAAACCGAGAATAGTTTGGACGCAAATATTAATATAAAATATTGTCGTGACAGAGCGTGCAAGTGAGTTCATACACCTTGAGATGTGAGCATTAAATCTACGGAGAAAAGATAAAGACACCATTAGTCGATCAATCAGTACGTCCAAAACGTGGACCCGTAATATAGGTGTTACGACTGGTACACAAATTTAACATAGCACCGCACAGTTACATTGACAACCAGTCATTAAACTTACGAACCGCCTATTAGTCTTTTAGGGGTGGTGTTTGGGGATCATGCATATAAAAGGAAATATTTTCAGCTTGGAGTCACAGCAGTTATTTTCACCAGTGAATAAACATTCCCTCCGTCATGAATCAAGAACTTTAGTTGACCGGATTTATATCAAGATGGAGACACTGTAGCGGTATCTACAATTAATCTTTTTAACGCAGCCGACCGGGACGCATTATTTCCAACGCAAACCATTGATGATATTTGCATTGATGCTCCTTACGATCTGATGCAATGGATTGCCGTAGAAATGTAAGTAATTATGTGCCTGTAGTTTTATTTTTTGTAGCCAATTATTCGCGAACTTGTTATTTATTTAGTGTGCCTGTCATTAGGAGAAAGAGCACTGTTCTGGATTATTTCATCATATATATGGAGGATTGTAGTAATTCATCTCATCACATTAAAAATGCTTCATTGAAATAGTAGGTATCCGCAAATATAGATTAGTTTGCAATTAATATTATGCTAAAGTCCTGTTTTGATTCGTTGATTTTTTTATAGCAATCCTTTGCAAGTTTTAAATAATTTTATAAATTCCATAATAAATGTTATTCGGCATTTTCTCTTAAAAGAACTTCTCTGAGCTGTTCGAAGACATCTTCACACTATAATACTCTTACTATATGTATACTCTGCATATGTTTTAAGCAAATGGGTTTTTATTAAAAAAGATTCAGTATGAACTAATTAATTATTCTTTCTCCTTTAAGGTCCGATGAGGATTTGACTCGTCTTATATAATCTTTTCGTTTTGAAGAAAGCCATGTCCTGGACCTGAATAAGGAGGTAGAAGATTTACCGAGCAGTCAACCCAGCGATTGTCACATAATTAACGAAATAATGTAAGTTTTTCTTATGTTCCGATCTTTTTTTTGGGGGGGAAGAAGACACAATGTATTTTCATCAATTTATTAAATGAAAGAAATCATGTTTTTAGTACAATAACCATCTTAAATAAGCTACAGAATATGCAAACTAACATTATTCGATACATATATATATATATATATATATATATATATATATATATATACACGAACAAAACATCATACTATACGAGTATGCACAATCGGAAAACGGCTTTTTATCTGTCTGCATATCATTTCGTCGTTTCGTTGATTGTGACACGGGTCGAGTAATTTTTACAAATTTATAAATTCCTTACCACGTGACATATGCATGAGAAATGAAAGGCAGTACATCCCACAAGTATTACTAAAATATCCTTGTAGACGGAAGGGATTCCATACAATTTCGGGGATATGCATCTGCTCGAGAAATTTTACAATAAGAGGGTCACTCCAGGGTTGAGTGTCGAGTGAATGAAAATAGTACATGCGGTCCCTATTTTTAAAATAGATTGCAAACCAATGAATCACTTCACTATCAATAACATATGTGTTCACAATAAGGCTACCGCAATCTCTCGTAGTTGGCAATTTCAATGTTTCATTCTTCGCAAACACACCGATAAATTTGGAACGTGTGATTCGTTCACTATTCATTACTCTCTGAAGTGTATTCGCGTTCATTTTAAAAGTCAGTGAAAACGTCCCTAAATCTGTCTGCTTCTATTAGGGCTTGTGACTCGAAGTATACTAGTACACTAATAAGCGCGTCTATCGGCTTGGCGAATTCCAATCTGACTGAGATGTTTCTACTCTGTTGTGGACATAAGTGTGTATTTACACTAGCAGATGAGTCAGGTGTGATGTCAAACGGATAAAGGTTAAATTGATCAATGAATTCTTTCTGCGTTACCCCAATCCCGAGCTCATCACAATCACCTGCAATATGGGCCAGATTACTATATGCTCTCGTGCAAAGCGGGAACACAGGGTCTGAAGAGTAGTCCGTATACAATGTTCCTCCCAACGTAACGCCATTAAACTATAGTTATATTTTTAAGGCCGAAATTCTCGCATTTAAAGGCACTCTTTTTATATTTTCCATTCACCGAATTGTGTTCCTGCATTCCAATTAATATCCTTTTAGGTAGATTTCCAGGGCGATGTTTTCTATGTTTCGATGCCAACCCTGCTGGCACCGTGTATAGTTTGATCTGTACTCTGTTATGTGGATATCTTACTGTGGTACTTTTGTTACTTTTGTTGAGTTTGAACGACGGTTCAGGATCGACCTGCGGTCGACCCCTCTGCAGCATCCCGCCTCATTTTCGGGACTTGGAGAAGGAGAGAATTGCTCTCTGATCGCCTCCTGCCCTCGTAGCCAGCCATGCATGGCTGGTCAAGGACATTGCACAAGAATCTGTCCAGCTGGTTCTTGAAGTTATTCAGGTCGGTGTGCTGGAGATTCCTCACTTCTTTTGGAAGGACATTGAAAAGCTTTGGGCCCCGTATTCTGAAGGTATTTTCCATCCTCGTTTTCATGGCTCCTTGTCCCACCGCAGCTGGGACCGTACAAAATTTGCCTCTTCTCTCATTCCAGTTTGTTTCTATTTCATTTCTGAGGTTAGGGACAGAGTCCTCAAGTATTTTCCATATGTATATTATTGTGTACCGCTCGCGCCTTCTTTCAAGAGAGTAGAGTTCCAGGGATTGTAGTCGAGACCAGTAGTCTTCACCTTCCGTTTCCTCTATCTTAGACGTAAAAGTCCTTTGTATACCTACAAGGCTCGCAATGTCTCTTTTTCTGTGTGGGCTTGTGAGTACTGAGCAATACTCAATTATTGGTAGGACTAGACTCTTCCATAATTTGAGCATGATGTTTGCTTTTCTGCTGCGGAAGCTCATCCAGATGATTCCCATTAGTGCTCTCTGAATTCTGCATTCGACGACATTATTACTCCAAGATCCCTGACTTGTGGATTTGGTCTTATCTGTTTGGCTTGCATAGTTTTGTACTCTTTTTTCTGTAGCTCTTTGTTATTACCATATCTTAGAAGTTAGAATTTTTCTTCGTTGAACTTCATATTGTTGTCTTCTGCCCACTGGAATAATGTTTCAATGTCGTTTTGTAATTTTCATGTCACCTTTGTTCAATATTTCCTTACATATCTTTGTATCATCTGCGAAGCATGATACAATACTGTCCTTAGTATCTGCATCAATATCTGCAATCATTATTATGAACAGCAAGGGAGCTAATACTGTCCCTTGTGGGTCAGAGCTCACGACTCCCGAGACTTCCGATTTAACTCCGTTTACCACCACTCTTTGTGTTCCTTGCGTCAAGAAATTAAATATCCACCTTCCTAGCTTTCCAGTAATTCCTGTATCCTTATGTTTGTGTGCTATGATTCCATGGTCACATTTATCGAAGACTTTAGCAAAGTCAGTATATATTACATCAATGTTTTGTCCTCGACACAATGTTCCTAATATTTTCTCCTGGTGGTCTAGTAGCTGTGACAGGCAGGATCTGAAGCCATGTTGATTTGGGCTGTATAAGTCTTTTTCTTGTAGGTAGTAGGTAGTTTTGCCTCTAATTATGCGTTCAAAACACTTTATAAGGTGTGAGGTGAGAGCCACTGGCCGATAATTTTTGGACATTGCTCTGTTACCACCTTTAAATAAGGGGGGCAATGTTCGCGTTCTTTAAGGGGAGTGGAATTTGTCCTGTGTCGAGTAATTTCCTCCATAGTAAGTATAGCGGTTTTGCAATACTCTCTTTGCATTTCTTCAGAAATGTGGCACTCCATGTGTCTGGCCCTGGCGCTGAATTGTCTCGCATCTGTGATAAGGCCGTAATTACATCTCCTTCCGTGAACTCTAAGTCCATTAATAGGTTTGTGCCGGGATTTGTTCTTGGTTGATCTGTATCAATGTCGAAAAACTTGGCTGGGTTTTCCACTTCCATCTCGGACTTAGGGGTGCTAAACACAGATTTAAATTGTTCCCTAAGCAGTTCACTTATTTATTTCGGGTCATTTGTGTATTCGGCCTCCCCGTCTATCAACGGTCCAATACTCTCTTTACACTGCATTTTCCTTTTCGCAAAAGTGTAGAAGTATTTTGGGTTATTTTTTGTTTTCTGCTACCTTGTTTTCCTCCTCGTTTGTCTTATGTATGAATGTTTGTTTTAGGTCCATTTCTATTTTGCCAAGTTTCCTCTCTAGTTTGAGTCTCTTTGCATCAGTTCTGCATCTGTGGAGATGTTTTACGGTTTGTCTTCGTTGCCTGAATAGAGTCCTGATTTTCCTCTCGAGCTTGCTACGTTTTCTTTCCTGTCTCTCTGGAATATGTTTCAGTATTATAGGTTTGGTTTCCGTCTCTATTATACATAGTATTTCTTGTGGAGTCTTCTCGTGTAGTAGCAATTCCCAATTTACCTCCTTTAAATCTTTATTTACGTTTCCCAATTTACTTTCTTTGAATTTATGTTTAAGCCTTCAAATATTCCATCTGCCTCTCTAGGATGCGTTTTCGGACCTCTGGGTGCTAACTTCAATTGTATATCGATGAGGTTATTGTCGGAGAACTTTGTGTGTGTTACTTTTTTATTATCTCGTTGTTATTTGTCCAGATTAAATCCAAAACGTTCTCCTTTCTCGTGGCTTCACCGATTTCCTGGGTGAGGGCGTAATGTTCCATAATATCTAACAGCATTGTTGCTTGGGTTCTGTCATCTTTAGTAATGTTGCCATGAAACTTCTCAACATATATAACTTCGTCATTTTTCTTCCATGATATGAATGGGAAATTAAAATCTCAAAAAATTTGAATATTTGTTGCTGGAATTTCAAGTAATTTTAATATGTTTCCTATTTCATTTTGTAGCAAATTGGAATTCACTTTTTGTGGTGTTTGGTGGTCTGTAGATGTTCATAATGGTTAGGTTCAGTTCTTTTACTTCTAACATAATAACTTCAACTGTGCTGTTTGATTTCTTTACCCTCACTTCACATGTGTAAGTGTTTTTCACGTAGATACAACACCCTCCTCCTCGTCTAGCCACTCTATCTGCTCTGTATATGTTGTAGTCCAGCAATGCTGTTTCAGTATTCTTGATGCAGTTTTCACAGCCTTTTTCGAACTTATGTAAGTGTGTTTCCGTTAAGCATGTGATATCTATGCTGGTTTCCGTAGCTAAATTTTGCAAGTATTGTAATTTGCAGTCTGCATGGTCCGTATTGAAGTCTTGTATATTTGTGTATAATACATTTACCGGGTTTCTAATCTTCGTGTTCGATTCTCCTAAATGATGGTCGTTTCGTGGTCGATGTCGGTGTCTGTTTGGTGTTATTGGTTGGGCCGCTGCATTTGGGAGTATTGGGGTTGCGGCCCGTGATACCACTGTTGTTTTTGTATTATTGGGGGTGTGGAATAGGAGGGTGATGTGCGTAATGTTGTGGTGCATATGTTTGCGGCGTTCTGTCTCTCCTTGTTAGAAGGGCAAGCTGAGCTTTTATTATCCTCATTTCTTATAAAAAATATGTTTCATTACTCTTGCTATTTTTTCTATGTCGAATATGATCTGTTCTTTCCCGTTCTCTTCTTTGCGTACCCTTTATGTGAAAATGCGGGCACTCTATGTTCAGGCATTTTTTCTCAGTAATTGACTGTCTGCACATACGAGGGTGAAAAAAGTTGCAGTTTGGTCCGTACTTGCACTTCCCATTCCTTATCATATAGAAGCATTTTGTAGGGAGATTGTATATGCAGTTTGAGCCATATTTGCACTCACCTATTTTATAATATTCGCATATGGTCCGTCGTTTAAATTCCCTCTGAGTCTTATGTTATTCGATTTCCTTCTTCTGCTTCGCCACCACTTCTTCCCTACTCAGTGGGGTTGTTTTCTTCGGCGTGTATTTCGTATCTCCTTCTTCTGCCGTGGGTACCTCTTTTTCTGAGGCTGCTTTCGCCCCTCCCTGTAGTGTGTTTTCTTTTTCCTTCTCGGTTGTGCAGGCGTTTTCTGTTTCATGTTTTTCTGTCGGTAAAACTACTGTACTTGATTCTTCTACGGAGCTCCAATAAACCTTAGCCCCCCCCCCCCGCCCATGGCCTAAACCATTAGAGGTACAGTAAAACTAATCATACCTTACAAAAGAGAATTTAATCCTACATTTAATGAGAAACAATTAAAACTTGGTGTTCCCGCCATTGGCTTCCAAGACAGCCTGAATTCGCTTTGGGTAGCTTGCCAAAAGTTACGTGAATAGATCTTGATCGTTACGCAAATTTGCTAAAACAGTTTCAATGTGTTGCGTCATTGTATCCTTCGAAAATCGATTTGCTGCAGGTTCTTGAAACAAGAGACATTCAACCTTGTCCTTTATAACTGATCCAATGTGTTCACAGACGTTCAGGTCAGGAGAATTTCCTGGCCATTCTTCATTTCCAAAGAAATCGATCTCATGGTTCCGCAACAACTGTTGAGTGGCTAATGCCTTAAAGCAGGGGGCCTTATCGTGCAGAAGTGTGACCTGATCGACATCCATAACATTGTTTGGGTTTCTTAGAAAAGGAATGACATGCTGGGATAGAATAATATCACGAAAATACTGTCCATCCCAACTCTGACCATTTGGCTTCAGGACCTACATGAGCTTCTTTGCAGTGAACAAAACAAACACAACAACACAGTCTGGACTTTTTAATAATTCGCGATAATGTTCATTGTCATCGATTTCATCTGGTGTTGTGGCCCACACTCGATCATTTTGGTAGTTAGGCCGACGTGTTACGTAAACAAAAAATTCATCGGAGACAGCTAAATGCATGAAATCATCCACATCCCAATCTTCAAGATAATGGGCAAACCACATTCTGTCATCGATGTTAAGTTAAGTTTTTCTTGGCTTTGGAAGTTCATGCCAAGGCTTTAAACCTTGCCTATGACGGTACAGTCGAATGATCTCACCACTAACGATCTTTCCTCTCAACACTTCGATCTCTCTAGAAAGTTTAGCACAGCTGTTTTTCCGCTTACGCGTACCGCTTTCAATGATGTCCTTTGTTTCCTGAGTGAGTGGCAAATTTGGGCGCCCAGATTTGGTTGTATCCGTTTCACATTCATCTTCATCCAAAGTTTTATTCCAATTTCTTTTGACGAAGTCCTCACTTCGCAACTTTTTGGCAACCCATGAACGTGTTATAAAGGTGGCTCCAGCATCACGAGCTTCCCGAAATGTTATTGCTCGTATGCGATCTATCACACGTTGCCTCTCCGAATCACCAATTAATTGAGAAGCCATTATATTATCACTTTATCAGCTAGAGTAATTTTAATACCTGCAATAAATAAAGAATTTTATATATTTTTATAATCACTAAAAACTATTTCGATATAAGTAAACATGTAAGCTGCAAATAGGGGGGCTAAGGTTTTGTGGAACCCTTTATTTCAACATTTTGTGTTACCCTCTGTACTAATTTTCTATTGTTTTCCATGCACTTGACGGATAAGAAACCACAAAGGCCTATGATTTTGTTATTTATTCTATTTACCATTTTCCTCTCTTTTCTATCTAAGTTCATGTATTCGTAGTGCTTAAAGGTATTGCACAGAATGCAGTTTAAGCCCGAGGTCTGGTCTGCTTCATTTTTGCAATCGCAAAGTTGATATGCAGCACATTCCATTACACATAATCCGGCTTTATTCAATTTTCTGACTTTCCCGCAATTTACACATTTCTTCGTATGTTTTGCCATTTTCTCCTTTATTGTATGTAGTAAATTTTTCACAATTTCTATTTGTTTTGGTGAATTTAATTTCACTCGCCGTACGCGGAGGTATGTCTCCATAATGTGACTCACAACAAGTTTTGCTCCCTCTTCTTGATCAGCATCCAGATTTAAACAGATCTCAGGATTCGTGCGGGTAAACTTTATTTTCATATCCACCCCATTCACAAGCAACTTCTCCTGGAATGTGAAATCTGTATGCAGGCGTCCAAAACACTCATATATCTTCTTTTTATGATAGAATTTTTAAATTTGTCTTTTATACTACTTTCGTCTTTAGCTTCATAATAGCCCTCGGCACTTAAAAAGGTATCCTTCGCTTCTTTTGAAAAGTTCAGCACGTTTTCCAAATAGGATCGTAGGTCATAGTACCCTGTTCCCGCCGATATGTTGACCTGATTTATATATACGTCATATTGGTTGAATATGGAGTGCAGAAAGTTTGTTTCAGGGTATACAGCATATTTGTCATCGCAGTCCGTTCCATCAGAATGGGCTATACGTAGTTTAGCGTACATGTGCACACAGCTTGGGTCAAAAAAGTAAGGGCCAGAGCTGGGTATCACGAATTCTATTGGAGCACTTGGGGAACTAATTGTGCTTAACGGGTTAATTATAATAAAGTCACTGTGTTCAATAGAAACTTGAGTTGGGGGCATGTCAAAGAGGGATAGCTAGCTCCAATTTACAACATTGTGAACTACACGGATGGATGAAGCATGCCTTGACGAGTTTAAAATAATGCCTCCTCTCTCGACAAGTAGTAAACAAACTATGATTCATGAGATCAATGTCCTCAGCTTATATCAGTCAAAAAAATGGTCAACCATAGGTTTCATTCGTTTAGAACACTTCTTCGATATCCTTTTACGTTTAATGCCACGTGGTGGTAATCCCTTATTCCGGACAGCCCTCTTCTTCCCACCACCACGAATTTTTCTCTTTGATCTTTGACAATTTCGTCCCGTGTACGCTTTAAGTGTTTTTTTAGAGCTTCTTTAGGGTTACCCCCAGCCAATATATATTCTTCTGCCGTGTTAAAACCTGATTGTAGCGTTTTCCTCCCGAGGTATCTGGCACCCCTCTTCAGCAAAGGGACAGCTGTACGTAGTATGGTTGAAAAAATGGATCCAAGTCCACTACCACGCTGGTATCTCATACCTCGATAGACTGTGAAAGGCTTTCTGTCCATTATAACTCAGTGCATCGAAAATGCAGCTTCACTGTTAAGCTCCCACCACCAAATGGGAAATTTTTTCCCTTAATCGTTCTTATATATATATAATGAGATATTGGTTATTAGATTAGTTGCGACATTCACATAATGGGGCTTGTCACATGTAATACTCAAACTCTTCCCTCTGTGGTTGGGGATGTGCGCTATGCGTAGCAGGCGTGCCTGGGTATCCCCAACAAAGTGGTGCTCCACTATATTGCTGTAAATATAGCACATGTCTGGGGGTTCATAGCCATCAACCATTTTCTCCAATTTCTACTGATACATTAGGCTGGACAAGTCATGTTGTACCTCGTGAAAGGTATCGACCCTCGGTTATAATTTTGAACAGCCCTTTGTCTTTAATATTTGTGTAAGCCTTTGATTTTAGGATTAGAGTATGTGCAGGGTTTTCTTTGTTTACGATTTCGTATACTAAATCAGCCGTAAGATTTGAGTTTTTTAAACTTACGTTTAAGTTTCTCACAACATCCTCAGCCGCACCATAAAGGCCCGGACCTAGTGTTACTACTGTACTGTAATACCGTCCATCCTCAGTCCGGGTGATACGTATAGTTTCATCCCGAGTTACCCCGGCTTTTTCACACTCATCAAGGTCTCTAAGAATCGTAAAAACGGGATCTTTATAATCAATATTTAAAAAGAGGGTGCCCAGCTGAATTTCGCATATCCCCACCTCATACGAATCACGACCCAATTCAATGGGTCCATGGAGTTATGTTACAAAGTTAGCCAGGGTGTTGTTAGGATGTACAGACAGGGACGAGGAGGACGGTAATGCGACGTAGAAATGGTTAGGCGCCATGTTGCTTACTATTTAACCTTCATTATTGCATCAGCTTTTATATAGGTGTTGAAGCTTTCTGGATACCCTAGCCATTTCACCAGGTACATTTTTCTCTTTCCTGAACCTTTGCTTCCTAAAATTTTCTCAATTTTAAACACACTTTTTCCTAAATTAAATGCCACTCCTCGCGGTAAAAGCCTCCTGCAATTTCTTCCCCATTCAAATCCTCAACGTAATACAACATTATCTCGCCTTTAGGTCTCATAGCCCTAACTTTAAAAATCTCACGTGTCCATCCTTGCTCAAATTCCTTCGCGAATTTATTTCCCGAACGCGACAGCCTTACATAATCAGTGATTTTGAAACGCGCAGTGTGTGGTGGTGGTCTTCCATTTCTTCTCACATCAGGCTCTGGGCGCGTACCTCTTTCTAAAATCTCATTAGGTGTTGTCCAAATCGTGCGATGGTGTGTGCGGTTGTAGGATGAGGTCAATGATTCCAGAATGTCTAGAAATCTGTATATGTTTTTATGTGTGAAATAGCGGTGCATGCGTTCCTTTATGGTACGTTGAATTCTTTCAGCTAAAGATGCCTTATGCATAGAATTGGTAGTGTAATAGCTGATATTAAACTCTGTCAACAATCAACATGTTCTGAAAAGCTCGGCCTATAAATTCTTTCCCCATATCCGTACAAAAATAGCCAGGAACCTTGTTTTCTTTCAACAACAACGTTTTGGTGGCTTTAGCAACTGTTTCAGGCGATTTATTTTTCAGTGGAATTAGCCACAGATATCTAGAGAATACATCTATTATGAATAGGATGTAGCGGTAACCATCATTATACAGTGAATATCTTTGCATGTCTGTTAATCTGCTTGCCAAATAGAGTCAATCGAAGCAGCTGTTGTCTTGGCTGTCTTAAACCTTTTTCTCACAGGCTTATGAAGTGTATAAGCATCCTGCTCCCGCCAAAACCTCTCAACATCTTTTTTCCCTACTCCATCATTGTAAACGCTGGGTTAGAAATGTCATAATAACGTCTTCTTAATATGTTAGCCATTTGCGTATTTTAGAGGCACGTGGGTACGGTTGACCGTTGTTTAACTTCTTTCTCCTCTTCAGAGGTGTTACCGCAGCCGGGGGTGATGGCGTTTTCAATTGTGGCACGTGCGATGCATGTTCCAAGTCTTTTAACCTGTTCAGATTTCCTATCATTGTTTTGGGGATATTTATCTGTTGTCGTCTTGCTTTAATATCAGTGGCGACTCGTGGTATAAATGTATGGGGGTGCGATTTCATAAAATTGTACGACAACACGGACTCACAATAGGCTAGCGCGAATCCAGCTGCCGCTCACAAGAGTACTTGTATTAACATATGCGGCTATGCCAGACGCACAATTCTAGTTAATTACAAATAAGTAATAATTTCAATAAAATACATATAAATGGCTTATATCATTATTACTGAAGTAACTATTAGTAAAAATAAAGTTGTTATTATAAAAAAAATTCGCGATTGTACTTATATTTTCATTACAACAGTAAAATATAATTTATATTTACTTGAGCGAAAAATCTATCGCTCCATTCGGCTGCAATATTATTTTGTATTCAAACAGCGGTACGCTGTTTGAAGCTATGCTATAAGTTTAGAATATTATGTACTGTATGAAGGCTTACTCAAAATGCCTCATGAATCATGATATGCCACATGAATTTTTAAAATATATTTCAAGAATATTTTTTTTAATATCTTAAAATTAATATATTTTTTATCTGTTAAATTAATATTTATCGTTTCAAGCAAGAGGGAGCGACCGCTCCATCGTTCCTATACGCCAGTTGTCACTGTTTAATATGCTTCCATGCTGATGGTGAGGGCCTATCCCACTTTCTCACCAGATCATGGACGATGTCTACGATATTCGATCCCTGTACCTTTGCTCCTTCCACAATGATCTCACCTGTATCGGTCCACTGTATGTTGGGATCCTCATTCAATAGATTATAAAGACTTACTTAAACCTTTATTCCTCAATGTATGTGGGAGGGTGCTTTTTAATACATGCTTGATATGTTGTGTGGCCGACCCGTTAACCTTTGGTTGGTCAGCTCTATCGTTGGACACAGGCCCTATGTCACCATGCCCATCGTTCTCCGTGCTGTGCCTAATAACCACGGGAATCTCTGTTGGATTCTTATAATTTTCGTACTCGTGAAGAAATTTCTGCAGAGCTTCTTGGTATAAGATTCTTTTCTCATCAGGTGTTTTTTCACTGTTTAATAGGGCTAACAATTCGCTTTCCATTCTTTTAAGCCTACTTTAACGGGGTTCTAGAACCGTGTCTGGATTCTTTGAACTTTGCAGTGAAGCATACACCTCGTGTCAAATCACAACCACTTTCTTCGTTATATTAATCTAGTCAGTAAAGGACCCAAAACTGAAAATAAGATAGGGAGGAATAACCCTCCTCTTTGTACAATAATTCATTTTTTCTTCCCCACAGTTTGACTTTTACGAGCGAGTGCACGTATTATGTTCTTGTAACGGCGTAGGCGAGCCTTCTGAGGGTGTTTCATTGATACATTGCAATTTATAACGTTAAGACAGATTTCACAGATGCATTTTAAAAAGTCGGAGCCGATATTTTCAGCAAACATCTGTTGCATTGCCCGAGGCAGTCGATGATAGATTTTTATTAACTCGTGGTATTTCTTTAACCTCTTTGTCATTCTGGAATATACACCGTTTCAGTCTCGTCTGGAAATGTATTCGTTCTTAGAAGCACCCTAAACGTGTTCCGCGGATGAAGGTCGCAAAGCAAATATCTGTAACGCTGGCTTGTAGCTTCTTTATAAACTTCCAAAAACTCTTTACGCTGATTCGAGAACATTGATTGGCTAATACCCCAATTTGTGATACATCTTTACGTTGCGCGAATAAGACTAAATATTGTGTATTTAACGACACATCGCGCATGTATCTATTTTTTAAAGAGATTCTGATTGATGAAGAACACGCTTATGTTAAAGATAGTGGGAGAATACTGTAAATTTCTCGGCAAACGTTTTATCCATCTCCAACATGAGATCGTCAATTACACTGACTGTATGTTCATTTCCCTTTAACGAATTAACGTCATATACACCTTTGTGGAACAAAATATCATCTTGGTACTCGTTGAACACTGATTTATACGTCAAATAGCACCATATAACTTTATGCACAAATTTTGAGAACATCTCTCCCTTTTCTTTAATGATTATAAGCATAAACACAGTTTTACCACATCCTGTAGGGCCAGATATAACACATGTGGATGGGCTCGTGTGAACCTGAATTTTTCTAAAGAATCCATTTTTAACACGTCCTACTCCTAAGTGGGTCATTTACAAAATATAATAAATATTTAAGTGATGACCCTTATATTCTACAGTCTTGTTTTTCTCTTCCCCCACAGAACCGTGAATGACGATGAGGTACAGCACCCCATCATCGATATTACAGATGACCCCGACGACAGTGTAGCTGTGATCACAGACTCCATCACCACTGCCGAGTCCACACCAGCGATACCTGTAGCACACGATAATTCAAAGCGGAGGCATGATGAAGAGCCCTCCACGTCAGGTATAAAGCGTGCCAGGATTGCGCCGGTTGTTAGACCCCCAACCTTCTCCGTCTTAAGGCACAACCCCCACAATAGTACCTTCCTCAAATATCCCCCTTATTCGTGTTCAATTCTCGGTACATCCTCCGCAATAGCAGCAGCATCTTCTCGTTCTGTAGAGGATGGTATAAGATTCGAACTGGTGCGCACCGCTACTCCCACCCCAGCCTTGACTAGAAATCGGTATATAGTCAGGGTCGATCCTAGATCCATGTATAGCAATGGTGTTGAACACGGACTAGGGTGCATAGTTTAAAGTATTGTAGAGTTTGCCCTTAGGAACCGCGACGAACGTGAAGTCAGGGCGAGGCTGTCCTTCGGGTTCGGGTCAGATGACGGAGATGTAGATGATTTTTGGGTATTAATACCCAGAGCTGGGCATTTGCGGCATATTTTGCGGTACTGCGGTACTGCGGTACTACCAAACTACCAAACCGGCACCAAACCGGTACGCGGAAATTTGAATGCGGTAGCGGTACTGCGGTACTTTCAGCGATCCTTTGCGGAACTGCGTTATGCGGTTCCGGTTTGCGGTTTGCGGTAGTACCGCAGTACCGCAGTACCGCAAAATATGCCGCAAATGCCCAGCTCTATTAATACCATTCACACGCTTGGCAGCTGTAGATATAGAGTATATATTAGGCCGTATAATGAAGGCCTCTCAAAGTAGTATAGCCTTCAATATGGACAACTTCACGGTAAATATTGACCGTGTATTCCGTGTTTCGGGACATAGTGTCACACCATATACTCTTAACTTCAATTCTCAGGCTATTTATAGACGGCATATAAACACCGAGAGTGGTTGCGGCTTTATAACAGTAGTCTTAGCTCGTATGTTTATTGTACTAAATACACGGACCCAAAAAATTTGGTTGCCTACGGTAGTGGAGCGTGCCCTTAAACTAGCTGTAGACTGTAAACTTGAGTTTGACTAATATGTGCCCTGAAGAGCTGAGAAGGGTAGGACAGGAAATGAATGTTCGTATAATTGTATTTGGAATGGATGATCGTTGTAGGACGGTGTATGGTTTAAAAGCTGTGTGAGAGATCGTACAAGACCCCAATTTATTTTAGGGGTGTCAGAGACAACGTATCTCCCCATCCGTAATATAAAGGACCTTTACGCGAGTTATGATAAAAGTAAAAAATATGGACATCATGATTTGTGTAAGGGGTGTATGAAGTTTGCGGATGATACAGTGAAACATTGTAAAGATTGCCACATTGTATGTAAGCAGTGTAAAAGCTCCAAATGTGAAAGTCATGTAGTTGAAATCGAGAAGAGGGATTGTGATGTGTGTAGACGCACATTTTTCAATAATAACTGTTTTGAGCCCATAAGTCAATTGGCACGTACAGGAAAATGAGAATCTGTGAATGTGGTATGTTTCACATGATGGATAACGGGAAAATTCACGCATAAATGTGATGAAATTCACTGTTCTACATGCCATGAGAAATATCAGACGGTTGGAGTAAAGCATGTATGTTATATGAAAGAAGCTAAGCCTAAGCCTTGTATAAAAGTGTACTACGATATAGAAACTTACACGAACGCTGAAACCAAAGAGGTTATTCCACATTTACTTGTAAACCAGACTATCTGTGATGAGTGTATGAAGATCGAGTGTGATGAGTATCACAAATGTGGTAAACGGACAAACGTTTTTAAAACGATTGCCCACGATAGCCTTGTAAAACTCTTTGTGTCCTATACTGTAAAGTTAGCGGACAAGTTCAAAAAACAACTGTGCCCATAACGGAGCAAAATTTGACACACAGTTCCTTTATAAGGAGCTGCTTGAGTACGAGTCATCTGAGATATTTACAGGTGAACCCTTGAAAAGAGGGAACAAACTTATACAGATGCAAATAAGAGGTAATGTACAGTTTAAAGACACTTTATTATTCACACCTTGTAAATTAGCAAAACTACCCAAGGTGATGGGCGTCGCCGCTGAAGTTTCAAAAGGATATTTCCCTCACACATTCCTCAGTAGCGAAACTTTAAATTACGTAGGGCTACCTCCACCCAAACATTACTTTAACTATGAATGTATGAGTGCAGATGAACGTGAAGATTTTGACCACTACTACAACAGTTTTAATGAATGTAATCCTTATAATATAGCTGATGAATGTGAGCGTTATTGCGTGAATGATGTGCGCGTGCTTAGAGTATGTTTCCAGCCCTTTAGAAGGATGTACATAGACCGTTTTTAATGCGATCCGTTGCAAGTCGCAACCACGATCGCCTCATTCAAGAATAACTTCATGCCTAAAGACACCTTAGCCGTCATTCACAGAAACAATCCCCGCAGTTATGGGCACAAGGCTATTTACTGGCTCATACATACAGCAGCAGACAGGTGTATACATAAAGCATGCCCCCAACACGGGGGAAGTACCCATTAAGGTTAATGGTCTTGTTTTTTGGGTTGATGGTCTAAGCGAAAACCGTGCCACTCGTAAGAAGACTGTGTACTCCTTTAACGGTTGCTGGTGGCACGCATGCCCACGTCCTGAGTGTGGAATCGTAGGAGGTATCCACGGTAGATCTCCTGCCGACAGTCTTGCGTGGACCCGCACCCGCGATCAACTTATAGGCTCTCAGTTCACTCACAAAGTCTTGTGGGAGCATGAGTATGATGCACGGATGGAAACAGATGGACAGTACCGTGAAGAAATAAACACGATCAAACGTTCAATGGTGCTGGATCCTCTCAAATGCGGTGATAGCTTGTTCGGAGGGCGTACAAATCCCTTCAAGCTATACTTTCCACGTACGGAGGGCGTGAAACTCTATTACTACGACTTCTGTTCTTTATATCCCTACGTGATGAAGAACAATCCGTACCCCGTGGGGGCACCTGAGAAACTGGTGGGCCCTCACCTGCGCACCATCGAGGTGTTCTCAACAAATTTGAATGGGTACTATTTCGGCCCTTCTTTCGTAGATGTGCTCCACACACGCGATTTTTGGATGCCAATCTTATCTGTCGTTATAGACCACAAGCTCATGTTTCCCCTGTGCTTGAAGTGCGCAGAGGAGAACAATGGGACTTGTAATCACACAACCAACCAGCGTAAGAACAGAGGTGTATATACAAGCCATAAGCTGGGCCTAGCCGTTCGCCATGGCTACAGAATATTGAAGATACATGAAGTGTGGAGGTTTCAGAAGCTACCCAACTTTTCACGCCATATATAAACGCTTTTTTGAAGGATAAGGTAGTAGGATCGGGATATCCGCGAGGAGTTGATACCGAAGATGAAAAAACGGCTTATATTCAACGTTACCGTGACCGTGAAGGTATACAGCTTGACCGTTCGCAAATTGTAAAAAACCCTGGCAAGCGCTTTAGTGCAAAGTTGTCTAAACAGTCTTTGGGGAAAATTTGCACAGAATACCGGCAAAGGGAACGTTCATTTGGCACAAAGTTATAGTGAAGTCTGGGATTATGCCAACTGTCCCGATAAAGAGGTCATGGAGATCGTTAATGTAGGTAATACTTACATAATAAAGTACAACAATACTGAATTGGCCACAGATACCTCACGGGTTACAAACATACCTGTAGTCAGCTTTACAACGGCCTACGCAAGCATCAAACTTTGGGGCCTATTGCATTCTCTTGGGCACAGGGTTTTGTACGCCGATACAGATAGTGTGATATTCACAGCGAAGGAGGGTGAGTACATGCCTCCTATTGGTGAATTCCTCGGAGTGGACTGATGAGATCAAGGATGAGTATGGAGATATCTCATACGCCGACTCTTTTGTTTCAACAGGGCCAAAAACTTATGGGGTACGGGTGAGGGTGGGAGAGGATGTGAAATATATCGTGAAGGCTAAGGGTATCACGCTCAACCAGGGAAAAGGTGGGTCGTTAACTTTGACTCGTTGAAGGATCTAGTGTGCTTGGATGATGATGAGGGCGACCAGCCATCCCAACTAACTGTAGGGACCCACAATTTTCGGGGGCAGAAGCTGTGGGGCGTGAAGGAGCTTAGGGGTACGAAGGTGTGCCGTAACACCTATAGGAAACGTTACCAGGTGCCTGGTACCTATGATACCGTACCCTTTGGATACCATAATCTTTGATTGATATGTCTATTGTTAACGATATGTTTATTTATTACACGTATTTGTAATATATATATACACCTTGAATATTTCGTTTATTAAATAAATCGTGTTTCAATTAGCGTTTCACTTTCTTTGTGTGTGTGTGTGTGTGTGTGTGTGTGTGTGTGTGTGTGTGTGTGTACAGGAGAAAATTCTAAGCTCCGCCCAGCGTGTGTACAGGAGAAAGTTCTAAGCTCCGCCCACCTGTATGATGGTCACGTGACTCCTGCTACTACCTGGGCATATCTCTTCCCTGCGTGCTCAGTTGATCGCTGCAAGCCCTGGGTCTCAGTGTGCATTTCCCACGTAGACGAAAAATAGTAATGGCTACCTTTAATATTGCGTGTTCGACGTTTATGAAGTGGTATTCGGCAAAGTGTGAAGATAAGGTTACTGAATGGCTCCCTATTCCACCCTCCTTTGATACTTTTAAGGCTACATTGAATCGTGCGAAGGAACAAGAGGTACAAATACTCTACGGCTATTCTGGCGAGAGCATTGCAGGATTTCGTGGTACAAGTGATGTATTGAACTATGTTGTAGGACTAAACTTTATAAAAGCTTACATATACCGTGAAGTAGAAGAAACAACACGTGCAGAAGAGAAGCAACGGATATGGTTAGTGAGTCTTGTTGATGAGTGGTGCGACAAGCGATATTATGTCATGTTGCATCATACCGAGTACTCGTACCCTGCGACTGAGAATGTAAATCTTGTCATCATGGAGAATCTTAAGTATTTTTACCACTACATTAATATATATCATGACGAGGTTTGTAGTGAGGTTGTGGCTAAAGGTCTGCGTGAGTTTTAACAGAATTTAGAGATGAGTATCGCATGCTAAGCAAAAAGGAAAAATATGGTCATATGTTTCTCTCAAATAGTGCGCCGGAGTGTGAATAAAATGTTTAGTTCGTGAAAATCCCCCTAGCAAAAATGTCTGGTGCGTATTCTGGGGAGTGGGAGTGATAAAACATTAAAACCGGTATTGCTTCATGTATCGGAAAATTTCTCAAAACACCTACCCAGTATAATGGGATACAAGTATTCACGTTGGAACAACCGTACACGTTTCATCAGCTTATGGTGTGACTCACTCCTCCCGTCGAGCCGATCCCTCGCCTGTGGCTCATAGTCATCTCAGAGCTTGAACCGACTGGACGTGCACTCCTCGAATACGATGGAACTTCCTTTGAGCAGCATTCTCAATGCCGTGTACGATGTGTCCGTGACGAAGTCATTGCGCGTGTTCAGGCGTGAAACCGGTGCCATTAACTATGTACTGGAAACGACTTGTAGACAAACAAACAAACGGAATGTTGTTTATTTAAGTGTTGAGGAGATGAATAGAATCTTCGTGGTAGTTGAGAAGTGGAGTGAGGATGTTATAAAATTCCTGCAGGTGTAGGTACAAGAAGAGAGCAGATTAATGATAACCCCTCATACGCCATTGTTTGTACGTTGTGTATATATAACGATCAGCCATGCATTGATATACGACTGATGTGGAAGAATGCTTCTGATAATAACGTTCTTGTCCCTACGCGAAACCGATTCATCCTCGACAGAATGTTTGAAATCGTCAGTTTCCGCAAGCTGAAGCCTATATTAGACGCGCGTATTACGGATATGCTTTATCTTGATACGGTTCCTGAATACGCATACACCGCTCTACTCGACGGATTTACCGAGTGTAGGACTGAACAAGGCGAGAATGGTCTAGAGCTGGATGCTTATTTAAAAGGTTTAGAACTTGGTACAAAGCACTTGAGCGGTACAGGGCTGAGCTCACCTACACCGTTCACCCTGAAGAACTATTTCTTTATATAATGAGCAGCTGTCGTTATGACTTAGAAGATTATTTCAACTGCCGCTATGCAGTGTGAAGAAGAGTTCACGATTGAAAAGCTCGGGTCGGTAAGAATAAACCCTCGATTGGAAAGGAGTGTTTATAAACTTGTATTTAATAATGATGATGTGGCTAACGATGACCTCTTTGTGCGTGCTTTTGAATGTATTCTAGCCGTGTTTAAGGATAATTTGCCAACCGAATGTAAAGTGGGCATAAAAATAGTATTGAACGAAATGAAGGTCATTTACATCGAGTATAGGTATCCCTATAACTTGAGTGGTGAAATAATGTTAAATCGTATTTACTGCGTAGTGCAAAGCAATAATGATGTGACTGTAGACTCAATTACGTGCGAGTTTAGTGTTTTAGTTAAGCGCAGTAGGAGATAAAGTGTATGTATTTTGATGTATATTTATTTTCATTATATTTATTTAATATAATTGTGTGTGTGTGTGATATATATATATATATATTTCTCTTGTACTGTCATATTGATTGTTATACGCCATCGTTTTGCATTTCTTATATTATTTTTATTTTTATATATATATATATATATATATATATATATATATATATATATATATATATATATTCCTCTTCGTATTTCTTATATTATTATTAATTTTTATTGCATATATTTCATCGGTTGTATAGGACTGTATATTTATTTTCTATATATTTCATGAAATTTATTCCAATAATTCGGCTAAATAAACAGAATGATGTAATGGTGTTTTATTTAATTCTTTTGGTTGTATATATAAACGAAATTATTTAATTATATGTATACCAAATGGCTGATTACGCCTTCTAAACCGACTGACGGATTTATAAGCCAACTGTCAAGAATATCTGAATAGTGCAACCTGGCAGCTGAAAAGTTAATTAATATATACACATACACCTGCCTTCTAGGTCTTCTAAGTCAATTGGCGGGTTAAGCCAACTGGCGGATTTCTAAGTCAACTGTCAAGAATATATGCTTTAATAATAATTAAAATGGTGGTATCTGCCAACTCTCCTTATAGAAATAAATAAATAAATAAGTGGTAACTGGCAACTTCAGACCCTCTATATAACAGCTGCTGGGCCCCTGGACTCTCATTATGCGACGGACTCCCGTGGAATAAAGAACTCTCTCCTCTCTCCTTCTTAGATTAGGGCTTAGGTTAGGTTTCCCTTTGGGGGATGAGGAAGTCCCACCGTCTCCCAAAGACCCTCCTCCTTCTCCTTTCTCCCCCTCTCTTAGGTTAAGGTTACCCCTTTGAGGAGGTCATCCTCCCTTCTCCCCCCAAAGCTCCCTCCTCCTCCCCCTTTTGCAGCATTGACTTGTTGCATAACCCCCTCCCCCTTCATTGCAGCTTGGGGGATAACCCTCCCCTTGTTGCATAACCTACTGCAACATTCCCCCTCCCCTTTGCAACATTGATCAACAATTGCAACATTCTTGCACTCTCCCATTTTGCAGTCATACTACTAATTTAAAAAAAGCGGCCCGCAAGAGAAACCCTTCGAATCCGAATGAATTGCAACAGTTTTCGATTAATATTTGGTTGGACACAGGGGCTAACGTGAAATGAGAGGTTGTGTTTCACTAGCACTATTTTTCATGCTCTTTACGATGGTACTAATAATTTTTTGTGCTAGTGCGCGGTTATAAAATTTATTTAATATATAATTTTTACGTGGAGAATCCGTGTGTATGTATGAATGTATGTATGTATGTTAGCGCTCCGTGTGTTTGTATGTACGGTGATGCGTTTCGTGGACGTATCAATTGTTTTCAGATTGTCACATGGCTGGATTGGGCCAATTAGACACTTTTTGTGTAGATTTGGCCAATTAGACACTTTTTGCGACGTGCGCCATAAGAATTTCCTTTGCTCCACGCAGTTTGAGGAGAATGGCTGAAGCTAGTGAAGGTTTTGAATGTGACGGTTGCGAGATTGAGTATTACCGCGCCATTTCTAAATATTTTGAAAATAACGAAGCAGCGGTGGATTGTTTTAAACGCCACGGAGTTCTGCCCGCTTATGTGCAATGCCCGAAATGTAACAATTCTTGTTCTTATCGCGCGGACCAACATACAGTATATACTATTGTCACCAGCAGAAAACAAACCCCAAGAATAAGCGTGTAACCCGGTGTAATTTCTCCGTGTGTGCCTATTCTGGGACGTGGTTAGGGAAATCCCGCATTCAGCCGTGGCAAAACCTATTGTTTATTAATGCATATCTGCAGAAACACTTCACTCAAAATTTCGCTGCGCATCAGTTAGACTTAGCATCAGAAGCGTGTGTTGACTGGAAGTCGTACTGTAACGAGGTAGCCAATCATTGGTTAGACAGTAAAGACGCCATTGGTGGACCTGGCATTGTGGTCGAAATAGACGAAAGTAAGTTCCTAAGGGAAGTAGCAAAGCTCTATCCTCCAGAACAGTGAAACCCATTCCAGGTAAGTTTTATTAATCTTCACATGGCTTAGTATTGCCTAACCCAACCTAACCTTACCAACCTAACCTTACCAACCTAACCTAACCTGTTAGCAGGTTAGGTTAGGTTAGTTAGGTTAGGTTAGGTTAGTTAATTTAGTTAGGTTAGCTAGTTTTTTATCAGAATTACATTTTCCTGGTGTAGTTTTCTCTGCTTTGTTGGAATTTGACACATATTTCTTGTGCAAATGAGTAGAAACACTCCGTATTTTGGAATGGAAAAAAAAATAGTTTCTATTCATTTGCTTAATTTTTCTAGTATTGTAAAACATTATTTCACTAATTTACTAATTATATTATTAAGAGATTTTGTAACACTTCAAAACCTAGGATTATTTTCGTTATGTTTTCAAGTTTATTAATTCTTTTCTCATCTTTTTCAGATAATGTGAATTTTGTTGGTTAAAACATAAATGGTCTGATTATTTGAATGTATTTGATTAACGTTACAATTATAACAATTATTATTATTATTATTATTATTATCATCATCATCATCATTATTATCATGATTATTATTATTTAGCAGATTAGTTGTGGTTAACTAGATGTGACTTCATGCATCTTGGAAAATGAAACGACATTATCCATCAGGAGCTGAAAAACGGAAAAAGAAGAAAATAGTGGAGGAGAAGCTTTCCAGTAGCACAGGTGAGATGTGCCACTTGTATATTTTTGTGATTACAGTTCAGGCAACTAGGTTAGGTAGTCCATCAAGCTAGGCAAGTGCTCAGGAATCGTGTAGAGTAAGCTAGTCTCTGTAATATTTATATTTCGAAATGTGAAATTTAATGGATCACATCACCTCAAATTCTGTTCACACAGTTCAATTACACCAGTACACATTTGAAAACTTGTCGATCGATTTTTACAAACTAGTTGATGATTCTATATAATTTGAGTGCGCTGATCTCAAAAATATAGTTAGTTTTTCACTATCACGTATGGTTTTCTTGTGTCATAAATCCCCCATTTATCCCCAAATGTGAACCATCTTATCGAGACCAACATTGGATTGTACATGCTAAACCATAAATTTTGTTGTTATAGACTACAGTAACGCTTACATAATAATGTAGGGTAAATATATATAACAACCAGTCCCGTTCCCAGCAAAATACTCTCTCCCCTCCCATCAATGGGTGGTTAACATTTGGGGACAGATGAGGTATTACAACACCCCTTGTAGCACGAAATCTTTAGGTGATAGAGTAAAACCTAATTAAAGCAGAATTAAATAGCTCCTAGCTCTTGGACAAGCATATTGCTTGTTTATGAAAGAATAAAAAAAATAACTGAAAGAAACAAAATATATTTACCTTCTTTACTTGCAAACATTTCAGGACTTATTCCAAAGACAAGACTACGAAGGTAGATCTGACTAATGACGACTAAACCGGTGCTTCTTTGATGTTTTCTTATGCTGTGCGTTAGGCTGATCTCGTTGCAGACACCAGCAGTAATCCGCCATCATATTTGTATGCCATCTTCCTTGATATCTTCTTTCCATGGTTTTGATGTCCTGGTGAAATCGTTCCCCTTGCTCCTCACTGACATCTCCGAGATTTTCGGGAAAACGGTCAAGATGCGAAAATAAGAAGTGAACTTTCAGGCTCATGTTGCAGCCTAAGGCGCAAAACGTTTTAAGCATATTTTTCACCAGTCTTTCATAATTTTGGCTTTTGTAGTTTCCCAAGAAGTTTTCAACAACATCTTTGAAACCAAGCCATGCTTCTTTTTCTTTATTGGTCATTGTGTTCAGGAAATGATCGTCTGTCAATAACTTTCTAATCTGAGGACCTATAAAAACACCTTCCTTTATTTTCTCGTAGCTAATCTTTGGATATTTTGAACAAATGTACTTGAAACACTCACCTTCTCTATTCAATGCTTTGACATACTGCTTCATCAAGCCTAACTTAATGTGCAAGGGTGGTAGGAGGATTTTATTTGGTTCAACTAGATGTTCATGTAAAATGTTCTTTGATCCTGGGGTAAGATTCTCTCTAGGAGGCCAAGTTTTCCTCTTCCAGTGCTGGTCACGTGCTCGACTATCCCATTCGCAAATGAAACATGGCATCTTAGTGTATCCTGATTGCTGCCCAAGTAACATGCAAAGGATTTTGAGATCCCCACACAATATCCATCTGTGATTTTGATACTGAATTTTTTCCAGAAGCAGTTTCATGTTATCATAGGTCTCTTTTAAATGAGTAGAATGGGCCACTGGGATTGATGCATATTTGTTACCGTTGTGCAGTAACACTCCTTTTAGACTGGTTTTAGAGGAATCTATAAACAACCTCCAGTCACTGGTTTGGTATTCGATGCCTAGCTTGCACACTAATCCTGTGATGTCCTTGCAAAATACCAAGGGACCATCTTCTTCGAAAAAAGGCACGAAGTCTTTCTCACGATTTCTGTACCAAGCGAAGTATGTGTCGGATGCCAATAAATTGTTCTCCTGCAATCTAGACCCCAAACGTTCTGCAGAGTCCTTAGGCAGATTCAAATCCCAGACTAAGTCATTTAGTTTGGCTTGGGTTTATGGTTTAGGAGGATCTCGGTCAGCTGTTGGCTGTTCATAAACATCATCATTGTCTGGATTTGGAGCTGAATCAGAATCTGAATTGTATTGATCCAGACTATCGGGCGGGCGGGAAATAGGAACTTCTGAACCATGGGGTACCGGCCTTATTGCAGATGGAAGACTTGGGTATTGAAGGCTCTCTTTATTCTTTGCATTATAACCTTTAACGTTGCAAGAACAGAAGTAGCAGTCGTCGGTATGGTTTCTAGGCTCGCGCCATACCATAGGGATCCCAAATGGCAAACTTTTCTTTTTACCTTTGCTCAAATTCCTTAATGCCGCAACACACGTAAGACAAACCTTGTGTGGAGCCCAACTTTTGTCTTGATCTCCTAATTTAATTCCGAAATAAGCATGATAAGCTCTCTTAATGAAGGTCGTTACATTTGTCCTTTGTTTTACAACAACATACCGACCACAAATATAACAAAATATGTCTGGACTATGGGTACATCCTCTAGAAGCCATTATTAAAATTTTAAAGACGTAATGTTAGAATTATCTATCTGAAAAATATGAAAAAACGAAATTAATTAAAGATAAAAAAGGTAAAAAATTACAAAACGCCCCAAAATTGTTTTGCTAATAACTTTAAAACTGTGGGTGATAGGAAAAAACCGGTAGCATTTTTTAATTCAGCGCAGCGAACTGCTTCAGAATCACAACTCAAAATAAAGAAATCGATTTTCATGCAGACCGGTGTTATCAAACAAGATAAGAAAGAGTATTTTAGCAAAAATTAACAGAATATGTAATGTTATGTTCTTCTCAGGAGCACTACTGAAATATTTGGAAAAGCCATCCTCAGCAAAGCCTGATAAGCATCATGAGCCAACAGCAGGACCATCCTCTATGCAGCCTCAAACACCAGTAGAAGTAGAGCCTGATGAACCAACAAGTGGCCCATCTTCTGTTCAGCTTCAAACACCACACACAGGCATTTCTACTGAGCAACAAGAACCAAGATCTGCTCCACCGCTTGATCCGTATGACTGGCCAGTTGTCCTGTCAGATGCCATCGGGTCAATAAATGAAAGATTCAAAACATTAGATGATGTGAGGGACATATTTGGGGTTCTCCTAAACTTCACCACAATGAACAAGGAAAACTTGTCCTGCAAGTGTGAAAAGCTCTCTGAGATACTGAGCTCTGGAGCTGACTCTGACATTGATGGAAGAGAACTGGCCCTCGAAATTAAGAACTTGCCGACTTTACCTTCACACAACATGACTGCATTGGAGCTTCTCTCCTTCATTCATCAGGAGCAACTGGAGGAACTATACCCCAATCTCTGGGTTGCACTAAGAATTGCCTGCACTCTACCTGTGACAGTAGCGTCAGCCGAGAGGAGCTTCTCTAAGATGAAGCTAATCAAGAACTACCTCAGATCATCAATGGGGCAGGATCGCCTCAGTGGCCTTGGCATCATAAGCATCAACCAGGACGTTGGCAGGGAGATTTCATATGATGATGTTATTGATGATTTCGCCCAGAAAAAATCTAGGAGGCAAAAATTTTGAAGATACGAACTGTTCTGTATAACTGTTAGCTATTACACGATTGTATCGTAGAGTTAGTAATTGTTTGGTAGTTGATAATTGCATTATTTTTTATACATAGTTCTGTGTCATTTATTCTAAATAATGTATAAGCTAATTTTCAGGAATTTCACGGAGTATTTTTTCTGTTTGTCTTCTGAAAGTACATATTTGTTGTTTTGGACATAAATGTTTCATTAAAATTGTTTCATAATTGTTTTTTATTAACACAGCCATTTTTTGTATGTGTGTGATGAGGTGATGTAGTAAGGCGTGAGTTGGTGGATGGAGGCGTGGGGCCTCAAATGGGTATACTGCTTAGGGCCCCCTAATGGCTAGAAACGGCCCTGCTTGCATCAGATAGTTGGAGAGAAAAGAAATGAGAAAATGTAGAAAGTCTGATACTGCGTGCTCTCCTTAAAGGAGGAGGCATGCAGTTAGAGAGTTCAGAAGAGCAATGTCCGTTATAATAGCGATAGTAAAGAGAGAGTGAGGCAACATTGCGGCGAAGAGAGAGAGATTGAAGACAATCAGTAAGAAGCGGGGAATTGATGAGACGAAAAGCCTTTGATTCCACCCGGTCAAGAACGCGGCTGTGTGGGTTGAACCACCCTATGCATGAGAAACATACTCCATACAGGAGCGGACAAGACCACCATACAGAGACAGCAACGGAGTGGGGGTGAAGAAACCGCGGAGGCGGTACAACACACCTAACCTCTTAGAAGTTGTTTTAGAAAGAGAGTATATGTGATCGTTAAAGGAAAGACCATGAGAAATGGAAACGCCCAGAATGTTAAGAGAAGAGGAAGGATTGAGTTGTGTGTTGTCGAAGGTAAGGGGATAGTCGTGTGAAAGATTGTGACGCGTAGACAGATGGAGGAACTGAGTTTTTGAGGCATTGAAGGCCACAAGGTTTTCTCTGCCCCAATCAGAGATAACAGAAAGATCAGAGGTCAGGTGCTCCATAGCCGTACGACGCGAAGTCTCCGAAGACTACATGAACTCAGTTTGGGGTCGGATTTGGCCAGAAGTGGTCCACAACTTCACCGGATTCACTGAGGCAGAACCAGCAACAAGAAAGGAGAGCTTAGCTTTGGCGCATGAAGCAGGTTTCGACGAGCTTGAAGACAAAAATGTTGTCGAAGTTTTCGATTCCCATCAAGAACTTTCCAACCAAGAACTCAAGGACTTGGAAGAAATGGAACAAGATGACGAAGAATTAGGTGAAGAGGAGGCAGAATCTGCTAGAACTCTGACCACTAAAACTCTGGGTAAAGGCTTTGGATTCATCAAAGAAGGAATGCAGCTGCTTGCCGATGCGAATCCCATAATGGAACGAATCTTGAAAATCAAAAGAATGGTAGACGACGCTATCGAATGTTACAAGGAAATCTACAATAAGAAGAAGAGAGAAGCGAGGCAAACAACTCTGGATGCGTTCTTCTCGACTTCGAAGTCTTAGTCTCGTTCTGTGATGGGCTTGTAGATAATTTAATTTTGAGTCTTCTGTATATTCTTATAACTATATTATGTCTATTATATTTAATATATAATGTGTATTTTGTCTTTATTTTGAGTTTCTTTTTGATTTTTTGTAATAAATAAGTTTTACATCCTGTGAGTTTTCTTGTCCGTGAAGGCATCCTCAATTATAACATAGGTTTCTATGGTAAAACGACGTCCGCTTAACGTTATTTCCTATAACGTTGTGGCTTTCAGGAACGCATCCCCGACGTTAACCGGGGACTTTATATTATTGATGCACTGGAAAGTAATAAAAAGTATGATGTAATATACACAGACTTGGCTAAAGCGTTCGACAAGTGTGACCATGGAATCATAATACATAAATTTAAATATATGAGAATAACAGGAAAAGTAGTGAAATGGATATACAATTTCCTTAGGGAGCGGCGGCAAGTCGTTACAGTACAAGGAATATCTTCATCAGAATCAGAGGTCCTCAGCTCAGTACTACAGAAACAGTATTAGCTCCACTACTCTTCATAATCATGCTAACTGACATAGATGAGGACGTTACCAGAAACAGCACAGTAACATCCTTTTCCGATGACTCAAAGGTCAGTAGAAAAATAAGAAACCCAGAAGATAGAGGATCTCTACAAACCGACATGAACAGAATCTACAAGTGGACGGAAGACAACAATATGAAGTTTAACATTGAAAAATTTCAGCTGTTACGGTACGGAAAAAGAGAGGACCTAAAATCCATGGAATATTATACCCCAAATGGACAGGAAATTCAGAGAAATTCTAAAGCAAAAGATTTAGGGGTTGTAATGACTGATGATGCAAAATTTGAAACACAAAATAAGATAGCAGTAAACAGAGCAAAGAGAATAACTGGGCAGATACTGAGAACCTTTAAACGAAGGGATAGGAATATAATGATTCCTCTACTGAGAAAACACTGATCATACCCAAATTGGAATACTGCTCCGTCCTAACATGCCCATATAAAAAAGAAGACATTAGACAGCTAGAAGGGATTCAGAGAAGTTTTACAGCCAAGATTAATGGGTGCAAAGAACTAAATTACTGGGAAAGGTTACGCGAATTAAACCTATATTCACTGGAAAGGAGAAGAGAGAGATACACCATTATTTACACTTGAAAAATAATGGAGAAACTAGTCCCTAATTTTACTCTGATCCCTGTAAATCCCCAAACAACAGTGGAAAGTAGAAAAGGAAGACTGTGTCCTGTTCCCAAGTTAAAGGCGAGACAGGGAACATCCTTAACCCTGAAAGAAAATAGTTTTGTTGTGAGAGGTCCAAAACTGTTTAATCAGTTGCCCAAAGACCTAAAGAACACGAGTGGTGTTGCGGTGGACATCTTCAAAAGAAGATTAGACGCCTGGCTCAGAACAATCCCCGATGAGCCGGGCGTACCTGGCTATGTGAGGTGGAGAGTACAAGAAACCAACTCACTACTTCACCAGGCCAGCTCGAGAGGAGGGGCAACAAGCTTGACCTTCGTGAAATGAGGAGTCATTGCACGGAACATTTGAAAGGTTGAAAGGTTGAAAGGTATATTGTAATAGCATTGGCGATATAACGAGGGTATACTGTGTTTCTTCACTAAAATTTCATAGTCTGGGCGAAACCGTGATTATATATATATATATATATATATATATATATATATATATATCAAGCATGGGGTAATTGTAATTTGTAATTGTAATTAATTACGTTTTTTCATGTAATTGGCAAGTATCTAAAATGAAACTGTAATTAATTATATTGGGAAACCAAGATAATTGATACAATTACATGAATACTGAATATTAAAGTTAATGGGTGATACTTATAGTTTAAACTACTTGCTCATCATGTCTCAAGGAGCTTTCTTTTGAAACGAAATATTATTCTTTTTATTTGAAATAAAATGTTCCATTTATTTAAAATGTTCCAACTAAAGTGCCAGTTTTTTGCCCTTATTATCTTGATAAAATAAGTGCCAGTTCTTTAGTCATATATTATTTTTTGAGTGCCTTATCTTTGGTTTCGTTAGACCATATTATATTACATATGTCCAATTGTCCATAGCAAGAACTGCTTGATGAAAAATACAGTTCCGTGCAATGTAAAAAAAAAAAAGAGTACATTTTATTAACCTAATACATATTATCTAATTTTCATTGACGATGATGACAAAAACTGAAAATGGAAGTGAAACACCTACAGTAGGTAGAAAAGCATGACATAAAGCAAATAAATAGTGGGTATTTACGAAAAAAAAATGCAATTCTTTGTAAATGTAACTGAGAATATGTCAAGTAATTGTAATTAATTACATTGCCCAAGTAACTGCCCCATGCCTATATATATATATATATATATATATATATATATATCGCCTTATACCTATATATATATATACATATATATACACAAACTCAGAATGGTCCCCTGAGAAATTTATATGTTAAACACAGACCGTGCATGGAACAAGGAACTCTTCTGGGAAAATTAAATCCACTATAGTCCGAATAAGTAATGGTAAATGACAAATACCATAGTTTTTCTTTTTCATGATGCTAGCCCGACGTGGGCAACGGGTCTCTCGCAAAGAGATCCCATAAATATAGCTTCCCTCACCAGCTATCTGCAAAGCAGACAGGATCCAGCTTTGGGACATGGACCTAGGGTTTAAAACAAGCCTAGTCCCTACATTCAGAACCTCTATATAAGTAAAAGACTCGTTGCATTCACGTCGGATTGAATAAACAAAGAAAAAGGGGTAACTATTGTATTTTTAGCCAAAAAAACCAAAACTTAAACCTCAACCGGGACATTGAGCGTCCACTTTTCAAGGCACGTAACACGTCCGTTTAATATACACAAACTCAGAATGGTCCCCTGAGAAATTTATATGTTAAACACAGACCGTGCATGGAGAGAGACCCGTTGCCCACGTCGGGCTAGCATCATGAAAAAAAAAACTATGGTATTTGTCATTTACCATTACTTATTCGGACTATAGTGGATTTAATTTTCCCAGAAGAGTTCCTTGTTCCATGCACGGTCTGTGTTTAATATATATATATATATATAGGCCCCCTAATCAAACAGCTGATACGGACGAAGCGTTATATCGTGAACTAAAGAGAATAATAGGTAGTGAGCAGGCTTTAATTATGGGACTTTAATTGCGCCAACGTAAATTACGATACAATGCAGGGAGACGCGGAAGGTAATCGTTTAGTTAATTTTCTCGAGGATAGCTTTCTTATTGAAAAGGTTGGGAAACCTACGAGGTTGGACAGTATTTTAGATTTAGTAATAACTACGGATGATAGGCTAATTACTGATCTTCAAGTAATAGAACCGTTAAGCAATAGCGATCACAATATGGTAGAGTTTGTCCTCTCAGTAAGTCACTCGAAACCAGCTAACTCGACTAAAATTCCCAACTTCCAGCACGCAGACTTTTGTAAATTTCGAAATAAATTGTCACACGTCAATTGGGAAAACGTAATGGGGAACTCCAACGCAAAACTAATGTGGGAATCGTTTGAAACAGTATTTAGGACTATAAATGAGGAATGTGTACCGTACAAAATTAAACGTGCGAAAGTAAATAACAAGCCCTTGTGGTTTACTTCTAGAGTAGGAGACATTATAAAGAGTAGAGATAGGGCTTATAGGCTACATAAGTGCGATAAAGACAATTTGTGGTTACGAAACAACTACATAACTCTAAGGCGTGAAGCGAAAAGTGTAATAAAAAAGTCCAAGCGCGAATTTGAAATCTCCATAGCTCGTGACGGTAAAGAAAACCCCAAGCGATTCTTTCAATACGTCAACAATAGAAATCCAGTAAAAAATGTCTTGGGGCCGTTGAAAAATGTTAACGGAGATCTAGTTTCTGAAAACAAGGAAATGGCTACCTTGCTAAACGAATTCTTTACGTCAGTTTTTAATATAGAAGATGTAACGAATATCCCTACGGTCATAGACATAATACCTTTTGATAATGGTAATATTTTGGATAATATTGTGGTTAGTGAAGTGAAGGTAATGCGCTATATTGATAAAATGAAAACGCGTAAATCACCGGGGCCGGATTCCATATATCCCATACAACTAAAAGAATTAAAAGATAGCATTGTTGTGCCGCTAACAAAGATTTTTAATGCGTCTATTTCTGAGGGGGTGCGTACCAGATAATTTTAAGTTAGCAAACGTAACACCTATCTTTAAGAAAGGCGATAAAGGTGCGGCGGAAAATTATAGGCCAATCAGTTTAACGTCTGTTGTAGGTAAGCTACTGGAATCAATAATTAGGGATCGTATAGTCGAACACTTACAATTGCATAACTTAGTTAGAAATACGCAGCACGGTTTTAGGCGAAACAAATCTTGCTTAACTAATCTTTTAGAATTTTTTAAAAGCGTGGTTGACGTTTACGATAGTCATCGGGCGGTTGATGTAGTGTATTTAGATTTTCAAAAAGCGTTTGACACCGCACCGCAGAAAAGACTCATTGAGAAAACTAAAGCTCATGGAATTAGGGGTGTAGTAATAAATTGGATAGAAGAGTGGTTGCGAGGTAGGAAACAGAGGGTGGTCGTTGATGGAGCGGAGTCGTGTTGGGCTAATGTAGCGAGTGGCGTTCCTCAGGGTTCTGTAATGGGCCCCTTGCTTTTTCTTATATATATTAACGATTTAGATGTCGGCCTAGTCAGTACAGTTTCAAAGTTTGCGGATGACACGAAGCTGGGTGGTAGGGCGATTAATGACGAAGATAGAGGTAAAATCCAGAATGATCTGAATAAAATCGTTGATTGGTCAGTCACATGGCAAATGAGATTTAACGTCGATAAGTGCAAAATTTTACATATAGGTTCGCGTAACGGTAATTTTGCGTATAGTATGTCAGGGAAAGAGTTGATAAGCGTAGAGCAGGAAAAAGATTTAGGAGTTATAGTCACTGGTGATTTAAAAGTAGCGAACTAAAGTACAGCAGCGGTCAATAAAACGAACAAAGTGTTAGGTTTTATAGCTCGGAATTTTGAGTACAAATCGCGCGATATTATAGTTCCTCTTTATAAATCATTAGTTAGACCCCATTTGGAGTACGCGATCCAATTTTGGAATCCGCATATCATGCAGTGGCGGCTCGTGACTTTCAGTTATGGGGGTGCTGCCTCAGAAGTGCGAACAATTGTGTCGATTATATATATATATATATGAGAGAGAGAGAAAGTCGAATAGATAAATAGATAACTACTCACTACTCAGTCATAAAAATAAGTAAAATAGTATCATAAAATCAATTATAGGGCATTTACGCTTAACGGGTAATTTCGAATTTGCCAAAAATTTTATTTATAAACAAATTCCATTCTTCTGTTTTTATTCTGAGCGAAAAAATATTCTAAGAAATGAAAGCTGTATATTGTAAATAATCCAATTATTATATAATTAACTTCAATCTCACGCCAAAAAATAAATGATAACGAATCATTGATAAATGCAATTCGGAAATTAAATTTCGAATTAGCAAACGATACAGCAACACAACTACCACGTCAAACAGACAAATCGGCACTGCTCTGTCCACAGTGCTTTGGATCCTCTTAAACCCGCGATTCTGACTCGCTCTTCGTACGTCGCCAACGAGGTTTCACGCGTTTCGAACAAAATCTGGAACTGTTAAGTACCAGTCCACGGGAAGGCTGAAGCTACTTTCGTGATTCATTCGTTCGGCATGAAATAGTTTAAGGAAAAGGATATAATCTGATTTAAAAACTCAAAAGTTCATTGAAAAAAACAATCAGAGAGGCTATTTTAAATATTTAAATAAAGATAAGATCATGGGGGTGCTGCAGTTCCGCAGTGCTACCGACGAGCGCCCTGCGCATATGCGCAAGATATAGACAAAATCGAAAGAGTTCAAAGACGAGCAACTAAGATGATTCCGTCGCTTAGGTCAAAGTTGTACGAGGATAGGCTTAAAGAGTTAAATTGACCTACTCGAGACTAGGAGGCTAAGGGTGTGATCTAATCCAGGTTTTCAAAATTATGAATGTGTTCGATAACGTAGATAGAGATAACTTTTTCGAAATATCTCAATATAATAGACTAGAAATAACGGATGTAAGTTGACAAGTAGAAGGTTCGAGACAGCAGTTGCCAAAAACTTTTACGCATAGAATAGTAAATAGCTGGAATAGTTTGCCGGTAGAAGTAATTAGTAGCAGTCTATAAACATGTTTAAAAAATCGATTAGACGCATATGTTGATAGATTGGTTATAGTTTAAGGTAGTAAAATAAGGGTTGATAAGATAGATTTTGATTCTTTTCATTAAAGATCACAATAAACCAGACTAGAGGTCATAGTATGAAATTATTTAAGCCAAGATGTAGAAGAAATTTAAGAAAACATAGTTTTACAAGTGTTGTGGGATATAGGGAAGCAGCATCTTGGGTTAGGGGATACTCTCTGTCCTTACATACCCCATTTAAAGAGATTCCTCTGCCGAGCGGTGCCCCCCATAGTACTGTGAGGTATTGAAAAACTCATGATCTTCATTTGCCCCACAAACACCTTTAAATGGGAGACCCAAAATGGGTGCACACACATTTCTACATTACTGTACAGTCTTTACAGCCACATCTACACTTTTCCTCCTAAGTATATATATTGTAATGTATATGGTTGTAAATTGTGACTTGGTCCGCAATTGATATGGACCGTGACTTATTTTTGGTTAGCAAGGTACTGGTATTGATGGATACCGTAATGAAATTGACTGGATTCTTTGGATCTGATATATTTGCATGTCGGTTATAAATAGATATAGAGTGTAACATATCTGTGGATAGTAGTCGATTATGACTTGATCCTTTGGATCCAGAGATTCTATCTTTAGTTTTAAATTGATAATTAATTAGTTTTAAATTGATAATTATTTAGTTTTGTAAAAATTTGTTGTTGCCAATGTACAGGCAGTTTTTACATAGTGGAGCCGCCTCGATGGGCCGACGTGGCCCCTAGTGTGCCCACTATAAAAATTTCTTACGTTCTTATGTTTCTTGTGGTTCGGAACCCACGTAAAATTGTAGGTCCCCTCCGCCACCACGGAGGACATGCACAATACACAATTACGAACACAGTTAGGTAGACCAGCCATGAGTGGATCCTTGGGTCTTTGTTGGTCTGAAACATTATAACATTATATATAAAATAAAGGAAACAAAGATTGGACCATATCCATATTTCTTTCGAATTGTGTTTTAGTGAAAGAAATGTCCACCGAGATTGGAATATTGAACCTTATGAATAACTTTGGAAATGAAATATAACTGAAATGTCATTTGTTAACTATAAATGGGAAACTTTCTATAAAATTTGGTCGTAATTTCGTTTTTTAACTTTTTAATTTGAAGTAATTGACGATAATTTTTCGTATCTGATTCTTTTCTTCGCTAAATAGTAAGGAAGGAATTTTTTTTAGAGGACTTCAGGGTTAGAAAAAAATACATACACGCACATGCACGCACACACACACACACACACACACACACACACACATTATATATATATATATATATAGTCAATGTCTAAAATCAGGCAAATTTTAGGCAATGTGTCAAATTGATGATACACACAAAACCTAACCTAACCTAATGAATTTTTAGGTAGCATATTGGGAAATACCAGTGGGCATGCATATGCGGCATTGCCAGAAAGGTTAGGTTAGGCTAGGTTAGGTTTTGTGTGCATCGTCAATTTGACACATTGCCTAAACTTTCAGTCAATTTACATATTGCCTGATTTTAGACATCAACTGTAATAAATATATATATATATATATATATATATATATATATATATATAGGGAGTCCCATAAGTCCGGCATCATAGGAGAAATTCATATTTTTCTATTTCTACAAACCATAATTCATATTTTTTTCTTTCTACAGGCCATAATGTCTATGCTCGGGATGCCAATTTCCCGTCCACCATTCTGTTCAGTGACGAGGCTGTTTTTTACGGAAATGGTGAGGTAAATCGACAGAACACCCGCTACTGGTCTCAAAACAACCCTTACTGGTATACCTCTTCAAAGGAACAAGGTGCATCTCGGGTGATGGTATGGTGTGGCATTTGGAAGGATCGCATCATAGGCCCCCTCTTTTTTGATGAACATATCACTGGAGGTACCTACCCACGTATGCTCAAGGAAGAAGCATTTCCCAGTGTCTTGAACGAAGAAGGAAATTTCCCAACATGGTTCCAGCAAGACGGCGCTCCTGCACATTACAGCACCCAAGTAAGGGAATACCTATACCAACAATTCCCTGGTCATTGGATAGGACGTCGAGGGCCTGTGGAATGGCCAGCTAGAAGCCCGGATCTCACGCCACTAGATTTTTATCTCTGGGGCCACTTGAAAGCGCTGGTATACGCAGAGAAAATTAGGAGCATTGAACATTTGTGGCAGCGCATTATTGGGGCATGTAACACCATTACTCCTGACATCATTCACCGTGTGCTTGCTGACTGGGTATCACGTCTGAATTTGTGTATTGAAAACAATGGTGGACATATTGAGCACGTTCTGTAAATAAAAGCTTTTGTTTTGCCTTTTTTATTATTTTTCCTATGATGCCAGACTTATGGGACACCCTGTATATATTATATATATATATATGCATATAACTGCAATGACCGCGCAGTATATAAATGAATTCGATTTGTGATTGAGTGAGGTCCGTAGCATAATGGTAGAGCGTCCAACCGGCAATTGGAAGGCCCTGGGTTCGATTCCCGGGCGGTTCGCCTCATTTTTCATTATTCGTTATCTCTCTCCTCGTGTGCAGAAACGTTCCTTAACACTTATGTCGTTTCTATTCATTTATATACTGCGCGGTCATTGCAGTTATATGCGCATATTCACGATTTGCGAGGGTGCCCTCTCAGGGCATTGGTTTCTGCCCTATGTGGGAGAATTTCGATTTGTGATTGAGTGAGGTCCGTAGCATAATGGTAGAGCGTCCAACCGGCAATTGGAAGGCCCTGGGTTCGATTCCCGGGCGGTTCGCCTCATTTTTCATTATTCGTTATCTCTCCTCCTCGTGTGCAGAAACGTTCCTTAACACTTATGTCGTTTCTATTCATTTATATACTGCGCGGTCATTGCAGTTATATGCGCATATTCACGATTTGCGAGGGTGCCCTCTCAGGGCATTGGTTTCTGCCCTATGTGGGAGAATTTCGATTTGTGATTGAGTGAGGTCCGTAGCATAATGGTAGAGCGTCCAACCGGCAATTGGAAGGCCCTGGGTTCGATTCCCGGGCGGTTCGCCTCATTTTTCATTATTCGTTATCTCTCCTCCTCGTGTGCAGAAACGTTCCTTAACACTTATGTCGTTTCTATTCATTTATATACTGCGCGGTCATTGCAGTTATATGCGCATATTCACGATTTGCGAGGGTGCCCTCTTAGGGCATTGGTTTCTGCCCTATGTGGGAGAATTTCGATTTGTGATTGAGTGAGGTCCGTAGCATAATGGTAGAGCGTCCAACCGGCAATTGGAAGGCCCTGGGTTCGATTCCTGGGCGGTTCGCCTCATTTTTCATTATTCGTTATCTCTCCTCCTCGTGTGCAGAAACGTTCCTTAACACTTATGTCGTTTCTATTCATATATATATATATATATATACCGGGTGTCCGAGAATTATCTGTACAATTTTTGGCTGTTATTAAAAGTCAACCATGAAGTGTAGAAATTCTAGTGTTGTCCCATTTTACGGAGAATCTCATTAAGTTTTTTCTGATACCACGTTTTGACAATAGTGATGTAGCGGATGTCATTTTTTTCACATCCGCATCCGCGGATGCGGATGCGGATGTCTACATTTTCGTTATTTTTTAGGATATATTCGAGATTTGTTGTGTTTAACGTATATAATAAGTTATTATATAGAGAGAGCTGTAGCTATAATGTAGTATAATTGATTAATTGTACAATAATTGCTGTACTTTTCTCTGAACATATAAAATAATATCAAGCATCTAACTAATATAGAAATCAATTAGTGAATTCGTCTGCAAATAAATTCGTTATATTTTGTTGAGTTTCAGCCACAATTAGAAACCATAATTGTGTTACCAGGATGCGGGACGTGAACCCAACTCAAATGCACCCCACCGACCTCTTTCCCCAACCTCCACCCTTATAGAAAGAGATCTTTAATTAGCTTGATAACTATTTATATTAAGTTTAAAGTTTTATTAGGCATATTTATAAATGAGTAATTAAAATAAAGTAAACTAAGATGTTCATCGTTTAATGTTCAAACTTAATTATAGGAAGGTTATGCTTAAGGAACATTAATTTTTCTGCCTTTTCTGCTGCCAGTCTGTTTCTCTTTTCATCATATATTAATCCAGCACTGCTAAATAATCTCTCGCTTGGTACGTTTGTTGGAGGACAGGCTAAATGTTTCCTTGCAAGTTTACTCAAGTATAGATAGATATTTTGCGTATTTTTCCACCAACTAATAGGATTGTCACATGTAGCTAGGCGTTTTTCTTGGTGATAGCGCTCGATCATTTTTACTACATCTTTTGACATCGCGTAGGTCTCGTCATTGCTGCTTGACTCAAGAAACTGAGAGACAGATTCTGTGATAGATTTGCTTGTTGAAGGTGTTGGTTCTGTCACTGAAACTTTTATTCTTTTGGTGGGTGGCGAAGCGACAGATTCAAGAGATTGAAGCTCTTCAACTGCTTTGCCAAGTGATGATTTAACTCGTTCTAATGTACTAGGTGAAAATAACTTAGCTTTGTAACGTGGATCCTAGTAGGTTGCAAGAGAGTAACTTCATACAAGAACAGCCTCTCGTCTTGTCGCTTGCATCACTTTTGCGCACAATGAACTAGTTCTATTAATATAGTAGAATTTGATAATTTCCGCTTATTAATGACGTTTTATCTCAACGGTCCACATCCGCACGACATCCGCAGTCCAAAGTGCGGATGCGGATGCGAGAAAATGTGCGGATGTTCCGCGGATGCGGATGTGACCTACATCACTATTTGACAAGTTTTTTAGAAATGTACGCGGGTGACAGACATTGATGATTTAAAAGCAAGAATCACAGCTGCTATTGAGCGAATTGATGTGGATATGCTGCAGCGTACATGGCAACATTTGAGTATCGATTGGATGTTTTGCGAATCACTAATGGTGCACATATCGAATGTTTGTAACAACGTTACTTTAATAAAAGAAACTTTTGAAAATACAGATTCTAAATAATCTTGTTTAAGAATTTTACGTGTGTTATCAAGAATTTTATTAAAAGATGAAATTGTACAGATAATGTTCGGACACACTGGAATTTCTAAAAAACTTGTCAAAACTTGATATCAGAAAAAACTTAATGAGATTCTCTGTAAAATGGGACAACACTGGAATTTCTACACTTCATGGTTGACTTTTAATAACAGCCAAAAATTGTACAGATAATTCTCGGACACCCTCTATATATATATATATTTGAAGGTTTTATAAAAAGTGGATGGAAATTATGAATGAATTATTCATTAGTGGAAACTATATATGTATTTGTATGTTGTCTATTTCCATTTAAATTTAACTGCAGATCACTGATTTTAAAACCCAAACATATTTTTATGCTTTGTTGAAGTTTAGTAAAGCTTTGTAATATTATACATTGCCGCTGACAGTATTTTAATTGAAAAGGAGTGTGTGTGTGTGTGTGTGTGTGTGTGTGTGTGTGTGGAGAGAGAGAGAGAGAGAGAAGAGAGAATATTCGACATCAATACGTAAATAAAGTTGCTCTTAAGAAGGGAGCAATAATGGCTTTGTATTCGTCCTTCAAAAACACTCGAAATCAGAACAGAAAAGTTATTATTTTGGGGAAGTTACGTTTGTTGGATCGTAAATCAGAGTTGGTCGTTGGTCCCTTCTAAAACGGAAGACGAACGGAACAAAGTTAACGAAAAACGAGTGTTAAACGAACGACGCACACAACGACGTTTTTTCGTGTTTCTTTATCCAGGACGAGAATCCAAAACGGATTTTAAAGGCGAAATGTGGATCCAGAATCCGACGCCTCATTCATATGGAAATTTATAGGGTTTAGTCATCTCTCTCTCTCTCTCTCTCTCTCTCTCTCTCTCTCTCTCTCTCTCTCTCTCTCTCTCTCTTTCTTAAACTTATTTCGAATAAATACATATTAAGTTATTGCAGAGTATTGCATTTTTTGCAATGGCTGCTTCCCTTTTTTCCCCTCACCGATGAAATCCTTTACTCCTTTAGATTGTTTCTCTTTTTGCCCTCTCCCTCGATTTAATTCAGTCCCTCATTCCCCTCATATTTTACTTCTGGAACGCGACTTCGAATGTTTTTGTCTTCTTTGAAACGTCACTTTGAGGGAAAGAGATTTATACGTGGAAATGCAGTACGGAATTGAAACCTTTTCACGAAACCCTCCCACTCCTTCGCGAACGAACACCTTTTTTCACTTTTTGCCGCTTTCATACCTTTACATAATCCAAGTTTGCGGAAAATGTATCAGAATTTACGAGCATTTCCTCTTATTATTATTATTAATATTATTATTATCGAAATAAATGTTAGGATATACCGTTTATATATTGTTTCCAGAGGTTCATTTATATGAACACTCTAACGTGTACATGATACTGGACAGAAAATAGCTACTTTGTGGATATAAAATATTGCATATATATTAAAAATAATTTATTAGATGTACGTACTAGGCGCGCGCACACACACACATTATATATAATATATATATATATTATATATATATATATATGATGCAAACTTACAAGGAAAAAGAAAAATGATTCCAAGGCGTTTCGTGTATTCAGAAGTACACCTTGTCAGGGAATGGGTTTAGTCATCTCTCTCTCTCTCTCTCTCTCTCTCTCTCTCTCTCTTTCACACTTATTTTCCCTCCCTGCACTCATTGTCCTTTTCTTAAACTTATTTCGAATAAATACATATTAAGTTATTACAGAGTATTGCATTTTTCGCAATGGCTGCTTCCTTTTTTCCCCTCACCGATGAAATCCATTGCTCCTTTAGATTGTTTCTCTTTTTGCCCTCTCCTTTTTGCCCTGCCCTCACAATACACGAAAGGCCTTGGAATCATTTTTCTTTTTCCGTGTGGGTTTGCATCATTCATTCATTCATTTAACGTGTTTAATATGAAATTCATTCCATATATATATATATATATATATATTTGAATATGAGATTGAGTATTATAGTGTGTGAATTTATATTTAAGACCATAGAGTTAAATGGCATGCATGAAACCCTGAATTTATGTTCGCACATTGGGAAACACCAGATTTTGTTTGATGATTGCGTGACCTTAAATTTTGATGTCAATAACGAGAAAGGTCACACCTTAATTTGGTGATGTATGAAGCCATTTTATTTATTTATTTATTTTTTACGTCATTTATGGTACACATCCATTACTAATTCATCATATTGCATTCATAATTATCTTTTAATGCGTGTTACAGACCATTATTATTATCATTAATATATATGTTGTGTGTGTGTGTGTGTGTGTGTGTGTGTGTGTGTGTGTGTGTGCGCGCGCGCGCGCATTCGGTTATAAACCTTTGTTAATGATCATTCAAGAATGATAATACTCATTTTAAGATAAGATTATACGTAAAAAATAAAGGTAAAATGTCATTAAATTCATTAAATGACTGTCACTGAACACTAAAATCTTTTAACATTTACATTTTTTGGACTGTTAATTTTATATTCCAAGGAATGTTTTAAAGCCTTTTTTTTTCTTTAAGAATTTGTTGGTAATAAGCCATAATAGTAATAGAAAATAATACAATTATTACTACTATTAGTAATAAAAATATAGCGTTTTAGTAGCCTTTTTCTAATTTGCTGATTATGCATTTGTTTTAGTCCCTTGAAAATGTCAGAAGTATGCGGATGAAACATTGGGTTGCTTATAACGAAAGCTTTGATTAATTGTATTTTGTTCCAAAGTAGTCCGAAATAATTTTTTAGTTGAATTAAATACATTGAAGAAGGTAGAAAAAGTTTTATTAAAACTATAATGAAGTTCAGGCTGATACACGGAAGGAAATGTGTTTTGGGAGTAAAAAATGAATAAGAACGTGTTTCAATCCAAATATTTTTAAGACAAAAATTTCATCCGAAAAAATAGCATTATTAAAAAAAACAAAAAAAAAAACCACTTTATTTAATAGATTTCCTTTTTTTTTTTTTAAATTAACCCTGTATGGACGACTGCTACGAAATGTTAAGGTACCAAACTTGTTTATTACATGACCCACAAAAAAGATCCCGTTCATAAAAAATTATTATTAGTTGCTTCAGTTCCAAAAAAGTGCATTTTTTATTGTTTTCTAAATATAAAGTTTTCCACCAAATACAAAATAACAAAAAATTATAAAATTGTACTGTAAAGCAAAACTATAAATAGCCAATTTGTGAAGAACATCCGAAACTCCGGCTGACGTAGCGAGAAGAGCATTCTGCGCGTTGCATGCACGATGGTTATCTCAGGAAGAATGATTCTTCGAACCCGGTAGTGGTAAAAAAATTATACAAGTATGTTTCTCTTTATATATAATGCGCATAATTGAATATATATGGTAGTAGTAGTAGTTAAGTTAAAGGTAAATAAATTCTAAAATCTCAGAAAATTCGGTTGGACATACGTACATTAAATTTAAATATAACATTCCAAAATAAACCTAATTTATATTTAGTTTAAACAGGTTTTTTTTAATTAAATAAGTACTTTTCCAATTTTTTTTAATTTTCAAAACAAAGAAAAACTTTTTTATTTGATCTAAAAAATATTTATGCATTATTTAAATACTAGTTATGAGTTTTCCTTTAAAAAAATTTTTTACTCCTCCTTCCCCCCTAAAATTGCCGTGTACTGTATTTTTACAAAAATTATTATCTATATACACAGTTTCTTCAACAGAATATTGAACAGTTTTACATCTATTATGATAAGGTTCTCTCCATCATTTTTTGCAAGAAGACGTGGCCTGCTGCCTCTCATTAAAAAATGAAGAAATATGTGTAATAGTTAATTACGAAGAATGAATGAGTTACAGCAAGTTTGAAAGATGAATTTATTTCGCATACTGTAATATCATAATATAGGCAGTGGCGGATTATCACTGAGGCTATTGAGTCTGAAGCCTCAGGCTCCCATGCTTGAGAGGCCCCCCAATCAACTGAGTTTCGATGATATAATTCGAGATTTCGCAAATTTCTTTGATTAAATATGACAGAGTACACAAACTGACAAATTCCCGGTTTTATTTTGTTTTATAGGCCCTAAAGTAAAGTTTGTTTAATACTGTTTGGTTTTGGCAAACGGCAAAATATACTGTATTAAGGTTCTTTTAAGTTTGTTTCTCAATTAGCCTGAGCACCGTACATATAATTCGTGTAAATGTACTATGTACTGTACATGTATTGTTAATAAAAAGCTATAGAAAATGGCCCCATATTCTTCATTGCCCCGGGGCCCTGAGGTGTCTTAATCCGCCTCTGAATACAGGGTGTTCATAAAGAAACGCAACCCACTGGAGATTGCATATATAATTGTAACCTAACCCTTTTCTTTTCTCTTTTAGGTTGCGTTTCTTTTTAAACGCCGTGTATAATTTAATAGTTTATACAGGTGGGGCACGGGAATCAAGTGTTTTTTTGAATAGCTAGTAATCGGCCATTAGGAATGGGAGGGCGTGCGGTAGGTAGCATTCCATTCCTGGGTTCATAGCATTTAACTTTAACTAACACTCACCTTTATCTTTCAGGTGCCATCATGGAGCAGTGGACGTTAGAACACCCGCATGTTCGCGTATGATCATTTGTTAGAGTGGCGAGTCAGTGACAGCAGTTCAGCGTGCGTTTCGCCGCGATTCACATTCATCGAAATGACTCTGTTCCCGCTCGTGACACAATCTTACGTTGGGTTACAATCTTCGACAGGAGGCTCAATAATGAAAACAAAACCGAAGGGGCCGCAACGCACTGTGCGTACTCCAGAGAACGTTGAAGGGTCAGACAAGCGATGTTTGCAAGCCCAGCCGCTCTGCTCGGAGACATTCAGCTGCACTCGGAATCAGCAATCGTACTGTTAGACGGATTTTGCATGAAGAATTACATTTTCACCCATACAAGTTAGCGATGGTGCAGGAATTGAATGTAAACGATTGCCCCCAACGACTGAATTTTGCACAGGAAATGCTTGCACTTTATGAGCAGAATGAAAACATGATGGTGGTAATGAGTGATGAAGTCCATTTCCACCTTAATGGGGCCGTCAACAATCAAACTGTCGGTATTGGGCTGCTGAAAATCCGCGACAACTCCATGAAAAACCGCTGCATAGCCCTAAGGTTACAGTTTGTGTGCGCGGTGGGAAAGTTTTGGCGTCATCGGTCCCTATTTCTTCGAACAAATGGGGTTACCGTTACCATAACATCTGGGCGTTACATTGAGATGGTGAACACCTTTTTCATCCCTGAGTTACGAAGAAGGCGTATTGCTCGTCGACATTTGTTTTCAGCAAGATGGGGCCACGCCACACACCGCCAGAGCGTCAATGGCTGTTCTTCGCCCCCTGTTTCCCAACCATCTCATTTCGAGATTTGGTGACATTGCATGGCCCCCTCGGTCCCCTGACTTTGTCCCATGTGACTTCTTTCTATGGGGGTACCTCAAGTCACGTGTCTACGAGGACAAGCCCCGTACATTAGATGCATTGAAGGAAGCGATCCGTCAACAATCATCCAAATCAACAGAGACCTGCTGGAAGAGTGGAGGCCAATTTTCGTAAACGCCTTCAACAATGCGTCGACGGCCAAGGACATCATATGCCAGATATAATTTTCGGTACATGATTATTATGACATGAAATGCTATGTTCTTACGAATGTTGTTCTACCAATATATTTTCTTTACAAAAATAAATATCATTTTCCTGATTATTCCAAAAACACTTGGTTCCCGTGCCCCACCCTGTATATGTGAATCTTATGCTACACATAGTTCTAGTTTTTATTTATTTTAATATCAAGTGAAAATAAACACATTATATTATCAATTCAAACATTCAAACAATATTCAGAATTGTATAAATAAAATATTAAAAATTGCAAGCAGTTATTCTGGATTATTGGTCCAATTTACGTAGAGCAGTGGTCCCCAACCTTTTTCCAGCCATGAGCCACTTCGAAAGTTCAAAAGATGTGGCGATCCACATCGACATTTTGAAATAGCGATGCCTATCGAATACATAAATCCGTAAGTAGGCCTGCCTCTAATGTGAAACTTGGCACTGCATATTATCTGCCAACATCTGAAATGCCAGAGTGTAGTGAGTCACCACAATTCTCATGCAGCCGTTCAGATGATTTCGGAAGAAAATTACGAATTCACTTGTTTTTATTATCATTATTATTATTATTATTATTATTATTATTATTATTACTGAGATTTCGTGGGCCAGTTGAATCAGCTCAACGAGTAACATGTTGCCGCGAGCCACGGATTGGGGACTCATGGTGTAGACTGTAGAGTAACCCTGAAGTAAATTGAATATACTCGCATTTGAGATTAAAAAGGGTGCATTTGTGTTCCCAGGAGAGTAAACAAAGTTTCAACGCATCTTGGTCCTGAAGAATCGTGCACCTGGACCTATAAAACCAGGAGTGTGTGCAGTACAGACAAACGACACGCGCTTTGATAATTCTACAGTAAACGCTGTTACTTCCACTGGTGATGAACCACATACGGAACCCTCGTTAGTACATTGACCCTAAATGTATTTACTAATGATGCTGCGAGCAGCTCATACCCTGAATGGATGTATGGGTGAAGCGGTGCCTTGTAAAAACAGTGAAACTTTGGATTTCTGCCTACGTACAGGGTGGCCCAAAAGTCAGGATACATAGAGGAAATTATTCATATTAATACTGTTTGTTTTCTCTGTTCTAGGAAAGAGACAGATGGAAAATTAACGAAAGATGAACGAGTGAAGTGGGTCATTTGAAATCTGTCGTTTACAGTTATCGTACCTGGTCCTTGAAGAAACTAAAGACTCGGATAACGGCTGAATGTTCCAAGATTTCCCCTGGTATGTTGAGACGTGTGAGGATGTCACTCAGAAGAAATATTGAGAAGTGTATCGAAGTTAATGGGTCTCAGTTTAAACATTTATTATGAATAAACAACATAATGCGTGAAACATTACTTCCCCTGTCTCCTGATTTTTGGGCCACCCTATATTATTAACTAATTTAATGTTTTCTACAAACTGTTGGGTTGGTGGCTGAACCGCTTAACGAGTTCTAGAAGTTCCGGGTGAACTTCAATTAAAAGCAAACGGTTATTCGAGGATGTTCGGTGTTGTGCTGCGCATCTGCATATATAAGCCTATCTTCTGCATACAGCCTACAAGGCTCAGTATGACAACGGTTAGTAGAAGACACGTAGGGTCAAAGCTTGCATTAAATATTTACGCATTACTTATTTGTGTATTATATTTTAAAATAGTTAAAAATAAATAAAAAAAATGTTTATTTACCTAACCTGAAAACGAAGGTGAACACAATGGTGAATACAAGTTAAAATTTGATTTTCTTAATAATCATTTCCAGCCAAATTTTTATATGAATTTACGACTTCTTGACTTCCTCTTAAGTATTATTATTATTATTCTACCGTTTTATGTCTAATTAAAATTAAACTTATAGTATACAAGTCTAATAATTTATGGGTTAAATATGTACAACGTATATGAATGACTTAACTTTCAAAATAGGGTTGTGGATCGCTATATATTTTGAATTTGGAAAGTGGCTCTCGACTGAAGTTATATATACGAGGGTGGGCTGAAAAGTAATACCTTCACTTGAATAATTCTGGATTGTGTAAAGGTAGCCAGATAAAACCGGTTTCGTGTTTCTTGTAACGTGATATCCCCACCCCATTCCAGATTGTGTAGAGATAACCAGATAAAACCAGTTTTGTGTTATAGCCTAATACAGCCTACACTCATTCCACACGTTGGTTCAGTATCGATTACAATGGAAAGAAGTAAAGACGTTCGCTTCAAGCAACGTGCCGTAATTGAATTTTTTGACCGCGGAAAGCGTTGCTCCCATAGACATTCATCGGCGAATGCAAGCTGTGTACGGCAAAAAGTGTGTTGATGCGAGTACCGTTCGACGTTGGGCGAGGCAGTGTAAAGAAGGAGAAGCAGGGCAAGAAGATTTGCGAGGCAAACCGCGAAGTGGAAGGCCTGTAACGGCAACCGACGAGTCTCATCGGAACTACGTTGACGAACTGATTCGTGGAAATCGTCGCATTAAACAAAATGAAATTGCTGCAATGCTCGATATCTCCAAAGAGCGAGTGGGACACATTATCAATATTCTCGGTTACCGAAAGGTCTGCGACAGATGGGTGCCTCGCATGCTCACTGCCGAGATGAAAACCGAGAGATTACGCATTTGCCAAGAAAATCTGCAGTGCTTCGAAAATGAAGGAGATGAGTTTCTGCACAGCATTGTGACAGGAGACGAGACGTGGGTCCACCATTATGACCCTGAAAATAAAGGGCAATCCATGGAATATCGGCAAAAAAATTTACCGCAACCAAAAAACGTCAAAGTTCAAAAATCGGGTGGAAAAGTGATGATGATTGTTTTTGGGGATATCAATGGTGTTGTTCTCGAAGACTTTACGGAAAGAAGGACAGCAATCAACTCCGCACGTTATATTGAAACTTTGAAGAAGTTGAAAAAACGGATCAGGAGGGTTCGCACCCACAAAAACGCAGTCATTGTTCACCATGACGACGCACGGCCTCATACCAGTGTTCAAACGCGAGAAGCAATTGAGGATCTGCAATTCACAGTCTTGCCGCATCCACCATATAGCCCCGATTTAGCACCATGCGATTTTCACCTCTTTCCTAAACTTAAAGAACATCTCCGTGGAAATCGCTACGAGTCTGACGAAGAAGTTAAGGCCGCTGTGAAATTTTGGTTTCGTAGTCAAAGCTCCGAGTCTTACCGGGCTGGATTTCAAAAACTCATTTATCGTTGACGTAAATGTATCGAGGTAGAGGGTGATTTTATAGAAAAGTAAATGTATTGTTTTGAAGAATAAACTCTAAGGTACATCTGTTTTTGTTTCGATAAAATCCTTCAATCCGTTTAAAATTTATTTGAGTGGAGGCATTACTTTTCAGTCCACCCTCGTGTGTATATATATATATATATATATATATATATATATATATATATGCGCCTCGGTGGTGTAGTGGTTAGCGTCGCTGACTTACGAATCCATTGGCCCCGGGATTGAGACCCGCTGACGGCAGCCGGCACGCAGCAAAACCCAGCTGTTCATCCTTCCACATGATAAAGAAAGCGGTTGGTAGATAAGTGGGTACCCTGGGTGGCCTAGTGGTTAAGACGCTGGACTGCTGGTGGGGCGTGATTTGAATTCCACGTTAAACTGTAGGTACAGTGAAAAAAGCTTGACCTTCGTCAGAATGAACAATTCGGGCGGAAGCTAACCAAAGGTTAAAGGTTATATATATATATATATATATATATATATAGTAGAAAACGCGCATTTATTTTACGCGGTCTGGTCCTACGCGGGGAAATTTTTAGAGTATTAAAATATCCTAAATGGTAAAATTTCAAGTTTACGCGGTTTGGCACGGAGTGCGGAAATTCAACCTCGCTCATAGAGTAACCAATCAGATGATTGAAACTGTCGCCGAAGTTGAGGAACATGACGAAGTAGCAACGCCTCCAACCGAGATGCCTTTGTCAGCAATGAAGAAGTTTGTAGAGTTCATGAACTCTGGTCTTGAAATTGCTGACAGTGACCCTAATTATGAACGGGTCTCAGAGGCTACCTTCACGCGAAGAAAGCCCGTGAAGTTTACCCGTAAAGAAAAGCGTCTCGGTCTCGCCAGAAGAAAATCACAGACTTCTTCGGTTTAGTTTAGTTTAATAAAAGTTTGGTTGTCATCCCGCGTCTTCATTATTTTCATTAAAATGTACAATACTTGTGATAAAAATTAAGGAATTTCTTTTCTTTTTAATTTCTAGTATTTTATATACAAAATCATCATCTTGGAACGTATCTATTTTTTTCCATAAGAATGTTAACAAAATTGTACGCACGGTCTCCACGAACGTATCCTCCCTCAGAATCGGTCGTGTGTATATTATATATATATAAATATATATATATATATTATATATATATATATATAACACCTAGTTTTCGTGGGAGGTACCGATTGATCATGAAGACAATTTCATGGGGGCAGAACACCGAAATGTAACCCATAGAAACAGATGTAAATACTAATGTAAATAAATGCTTTTCAGTTTGAGAAACGTGACCGATTTTTAAGGTTTTTTAAAGGTTTATGAATTAAATGAATAGCGGTCGTGGGGAAGAGAAATTACACTGAACTTTGGAACGCCAATCCCGTCATCATGGTTACTCATAATCAGAAATAGTTTCGTTATAATAATGTACCATATAACAAAAGATGTTTTATATTAATTGGGAAAAGTTTGGAATTGAAACGAAACTAAAATTCTATTCATTAAATGAGGTCGGGAAAAAAATATTTCAAATATAATGAATGAGCAAAATTCTAATCTTTTTTTTTTTTCGTTGTGTTTTGCAAAGTTGTGAGAAAGTTTTTTCAGGTAAAATTCTCTTTTTTTTTTTTTTTATTTTAAAAGGGAATAATTCTACAAGTTTTACTGAATCAAAAGTTAAAATTAAAACGGTCTCAATGAAAGAAGATTTTCTCATTAAAATATCGAACAATGGTATTTTTATTGAAATGTTCATCTATTTTATACTTTGTTACCGGAAGTTCTGGCCCAGTAATTTAATGAAAAGTTATATATTATATATATATATATATATATATATATATATATATATATATATATATATGGGGGGCCGGATGTCAGTTTTTCAACATCTGCAGATGCGGATTTTTAATTTCAATATCCGCGGATATTGAAATTAAAATATAGAATTATGAATATATGACATAATTTTTCAAATTTCGTGATATTACTATTATGGCAGGCAATGCATAAGAATTAAAATTAATATTAATGTTTTCATTATGATAAAAATAATAACTTTCTCAAGAGTTTCAGCACAGAAAATTCAATGAAACAAGTTTCATTCAATGTTCTGTGTTACCAAGTATTTATATTTTGAGGTTTATATATTTGTTTGTTCATTAATAAATAATTAATACTTTACATGAAATGTGCATGACTGGGCTTATAAGCTACTTTATAAGCTAATTTAATTGTAAATTGCATAATTTATTGAGGTAATATCCGCATAACATCCGCAGTCAGAAGTGCAGATGCGGATGCGGATGTTAAAAATGATGCGGATATCCGGTCCACCACTAATATATATATATATATATATAATGTAGAAGAGGGGGACCAAGGGCGAGTGCCCGCAAAAGTGACTCCTCCATAGAAGAAGGAGAGTGCCGAAAACAAGGTCTCCGAAGCTCAACGATGCCACTTGTTTACTAAATTTTGAAAATTGTGTAGGAATAAAGGGAGAAGCGTGCATTTGAGAGCATGCTGGACTGCTCACAGGGGTCGATGAGACACGGAAAAAGATCAGCTAAAGGGGAAAGTGACAAGAGAAACTGGAGTTCCAGCACTCCCTGCCTCCTGCCTAACGTCCACCCTGGAGTACTTCCCCAGTCGAGTGGTGTCTACAATCTTCTCATATATACGGGGTGTTATCAAATTATGTTTCATAAATTTAGTATACATATTCAGGACGTCAAAGTGAACAAAAAAGTTGCTATGAACATAAATCCGCAAAATCGCTTCGTTTCCGAGATACATTTTTTTTTTGGCCGAGGACGATCCAGTTAAAATGAAAGTCATTAAAGTTTATCAAAGTTTATTTAGAGCAAGTGCTCAAAATAGTTTCCCTGCATCGGAATACATACATGGGCGGCATGGTCCTTTTGCTTGGCCACTTAGGTCTCAGAAGGCATGCCGACCAATCCACCACTGAGGATATTCTTCATTCAGAAAATTTCTAACAGTAATAGTATTTTCGTAAACTTTAATGACTCATTTTAACTGGATCGTCCTCGGCAAAAAAGCAATGAAATGTTTAATTGATCCATAATTGATCCATCAAATTATCGATATTAATTTAAGTGATCCATACATATATACCTATCCACATACACACACATATTTGTGTGTGTGAGAACATTTTTTATAATTAGCTCACAATTGCTGCCCATAAATAATAGTGCAGAAAGTACAAAAAAAAGTGTCTCCAGCTTCGCTTGTACAGAATCTGAATTTCCTTATAATCATGTTTGCTTTCCCGCAGAAACTTCGATATTGTTTTCTTATGTCTGAGTCGTCACTCAATTCAAGGAGCTGGTGATAATTTGATCCCGATACTTAAATTCTTGTATTTGCTACATCGGTTCACCTTTCATTTTAACTCGTAGCTGTTTCGTTTGAGCTTTTAGTATGGACTCTCGTAACCTTAGTTTTAGTAACATTAAAATTAATATCTTGGTTCTCCGATTATAATTCATGTATTTTCAGAAGACAGCCCAGTCTTTTTACCGAAGAACTTATTAACAGCATATCATCGGCATAGACTAAGTTATTTATCCTCATGTTAGCAATAGAACATCCATTCTTGCCTCATTAAGTGAAATACACAAGTCTGCATTTCAAACCAAAGTACGAGATGTTTTTTATTTCTACAGTATTACGTGATCTTATACAATTTTGCCATGTTGATTTCAAATTTCACAACCATTTTTATGTGTCACGTTAGGGTTTTTCACAAAATGTATTCATAGATATATTCATAGTATGTATTAAACAACTAAATTTCCAAAAGTATAAAATTATAAGAAATACAAATTTCAAAGTAAATTCATCTTTGATATTTAATTGATACATAATAAATCAATCATGATTGATTAGTAGGACAAAATCGTCGTTTTTTTTGCTCGCTTCTTGTGCTGCATTTCTCCCGAGCTTATATATATATATATATATATATATATATATATATATATATATATATATATATGGTATCTGCATATAAATATAATTAATAAATCATTGCATAATTGGGTGTATGTCTATATACACCTATACAAAATGGGTGATAGGTATTTGCCAAAAAACTGTACGTGATGAGAAAAAATGGATGTGATTTTTGGATTCAGCAGACGTGAATTGATAAAAAACAGTTATGTATCTTGAGACATCAAATATGTTGCATACCAGTGATATATAATCCATCAATATACACATTAAACAGCAGAGAAGAGAGCAAGGAGCTTCGTCTAACTCCGCATGAGGAACCAAAATATTCGGACAATACATTGTCCCATTTAACAATAAAAGTTCGGCGAGTGTACCAAAATTTCAATATATTTAAAACATGGTGGAACATTCCTGCGTTCTAATTTTTTAAATAGAATATTGCGATTCGCTCTATTATATGATTTGCTTATATCCAAGAAGCAACTATAAGTACTTTAGTCAGTATATTTAAGTACAATCTCCTTCAGAACATAAATACACAACAGGTCATTTGAATGGAACCTTTTAAAACCAAACTGTTTATTTAGTTCGTGTAACAAAAATTTCCACAGTAGTTTTGAAAAGCAAAAGGTAACAGCAATAGTCCTGTAATTATTTATCAATGGATAAACTCTCCCCATATTTAGTTTTGACAAAGAGTATGATATATAGCCTCACAAATTCTGCAGGAATATAACTATGAATAACAATGGCTGAGAACAACAGTGAGATACATTAAAAAAAAAATTTATGTTACTCAGGCCAACCGACGCATCCAGCTTCGAAACTTAGGTTGCGAGTTATTTGACCTAAAAGACTTGTAATTAGTCATTAAACCTGAAGTAGTTAATCTGCAGCCAGTCTTGGGATGAACCCCTCATTTGGCAATGCCAAATTAATTGGCTTATTTAATTTTCTTGAAACATGTCAAATGACTTATTGCTCGTTCTATTTTTTGATTAATTGACTGGTTTGATTTTGTGGTTAATTAGTAAACAGACTAAATTTTTAAAAACGAAAGGAATCATATGGCTAATCGCGTGTTTCGTAGTTTCGTAGTTTCATGCTGAGGTTAACTAGTGGACAGACTATAAACAGAGTTTAATATAAATGGGACATATAAAAGAATCATTTCATCATTTTGATGAAGGTAATTAATGTAAAGAGCATCGAGTATCATTCCTAGATTGGAGGAGCCTTGAATGACCTACGGAGGGCCATTGTCAATGCTCATACATCTCGGGAGGGGTACAAGAAGATATCAGCGAACATGGAATCCATATGTCAACTGTTCGCCAAAATATTCACAAATGGAGGGACATAAAGATGACAACAACCTTGCCCAGGAGTAGCTAACCACTGAGGATCTCACTCAGGATGATTAGGAGACTCGTTCATCAGGTTAGCAGTGATCCAAGAGTGACAGATAAAGACTGTCAAGGATCTTTGGCAATCATCAACAAACGTTCATCGTTCCATAATATGAAAACCCATGAACCGATCAGGATTTCATGGGCGGGTCGCACCACGAAAGCCTCTGTTGTCGAAGAATTACAAAGTCAACAGACGAAACTTTGCTAGGGCCCACCGAGAGGACACCACTACCACCTAGGAAAAGATACTATGAACGGATGAGACAAAAATAGAGCTCTTCGGCTTGTCGACTTTGTGTTTCTTCGACAACATCGACCCACCCATGAAGTCCTCATCGGTTCATGGTTTTTCGTATTGTGGAACGATGAACGTGTGTGTTGGCGATTGCCAAAGATCTTTAAAGGGATAGGCGGATCCAGAGGGGGGGTGGAAGGGGCTTAAATGAAGCAACGGGGCTTAATTTGGAGGCCCCATACATCTTGTTTAAACGAAATTAGGTAAGACGTTTGAATGCTTAGGTCCACGTTGCTTCAATTAAGCCTCCTGGCCCCCCCCCTTTGGATCCGCCTATGCTTGAAGGCCTTTAGATGTCACTCTTTAATCACTGCTAACCTCAAGAACGAGTCCCCTAATCATCCTGAGTAAGATCTTCACTGGTCAGCCACTCCTGGGTAAGGTTGTCGTTGTCTTTATGTCCCTCCATTCGTAAATATTTTGACGAACATTTGACACATAGATTCCATGTTTCGCTGATATCTTCTTGTACCCCTTCCCAGATGTATGAGTAGTGACCAATGGCCCTTTGTAGGTCATTCGAGGCTCCTCCAATCTAGGCATGATACCCGATGCTCTTTACGTTATCTGCATCGAAATGATGCCTGAAATGCAAAGAAAACTAATTACAAAGGTGATCAATCATATTAAAATAATTTCACAAAGTTCATACTGGGAAAACTACCTTATACGGAATGATATATTAAAATATGTAAGCAAAGCACCTTCATTCAACAAATTTATGACGAAGATACCTTTGGTTAAGGGCCGAATGTCTTTCTAGTCGCATTCATATATGCACATACATGACTACATTTCCTTAAAAGTTCAAACTCAAAAGATTAACCGATAAATGTTCAGAAAGCAAAATGTTTTTTTTCAAAATTGTAGACATTTGCTGCCTTCTTCGGTACGAGTCAACCGGTAAACCTTAAGATTTATAAGATTGAACACCATATCCTGCCAGACATAAAATAATTCTTTTAATTAATTATTGTTTCAGAGCCAAAGACAACAAACACTCATACATGTATACCGGTGCAGAGAAACAGTTTTCTCTGCACGGGCATGTATGTATTTTAATACTTTAATACCATATAAATACACGTCGGAAAGTTAATTAAATGAATTAGGGAGAATATAAAACGAATCAATTCATCAAAAATTTCCTACCGTGAAGCTAAATTACAACGCAGGTGTAAATTTTGCACATGAAAATTCATTGTGCGTTGCTACCTGCGCGATGTCATTTTTATGTTTTATTGCGAGAAATACTTTTATTTTCCCACTGTCTAAATGTATTAAGGCGAAACTTTGTATTAAAAATCAATCGAGTTTGTGATTGCTTCTGGTCCAATTAGCTTTCTTATGTGCTCTTATTGAATGGACTGATTGTTTCGCGTCGGTTTGCGTAATATATATATATATACAGGGTGTCCGAGAATTATCTGTACAATTTTTGGCTGTTATTAAAAGTCAACCATGAAGTGTAGAAATTCCAGTGATTGTCCCATTTTACAGAGAATCTCATTAAGTTTTTTCTGATACCACGTTTTGACAAGTTCTTTAGAAATGTACGCGGGTGACAGACATTGATGATTTAAAAGCAAGAATCACAGCTGCTATTGAGCGAATTGATGTGGATATGCTGCAGTGTACTTGGCAACATTTGGAGTATCGATTGGATGTTTTGCGAATCACTAATGGTGCACATATCGAATGTTTGTAACAACGTTACTTTAATAAAAGAAAATTTGAAAATACAGATTCTAAATAATCTTGTTTAAGAATTTTACGTGTGTTATCAAGAATTTTATTAAAAGATGAAATTGTACAGATAATGTTCGGACACTGGAATTTCTAAAAAACTTGTCAAAACTTGGTATCAGAAAAAACTTAATGAGATTCTCTGTAAAATGGGACAAGACTGAATTTCTACACTTCATGGTTGACTTTTAATAACAGCCAAACATTGTACAGATAATTCTCGGACACCCTGTATATATATTATATATTATATATATATATATATATATTATATATATATATATATATATTATATATTATATATATATATATATAATATATATATATATACCGTCTGCCAAAAAAAAGGGGTTCACTCTAAAAACATCCATGGAATCAACATTTTTCAAACAATCAGTATGAAACTTATACACGTAAAAGATACATAAAACATCTACCTGTAAACCAAATTTCAGTTCGAAGCTATCAAAAATAACGATTTATTAAATATTTCTCTAATAATACTACAACTGATGCTCGACAAATTAATCAAAAATCCTTTATTTCTATTTTCACTTTCGTAAATTCTAATATACGATTTTTTGGTGCTCTTCCAATACGTGCTCTACCGTAAAATTTACATTCCAATATGTGCTAACTAACGAAAATATCACGACCTAACCTAACCAATCGTCAAGGGCGTACAATTGACCTAACGATTGGTTAGGTTAGGTCGTGATATTTTCGTTAGTTAGCACATATTGGAATGTACATTTCACGGTAGAGCACGTATTGGAAGAGCACCGATTTTTTTTGCAGGGTTATAAAATATAGTGAATATGCCATTTTCAGAGGAAGATAAGATTATAATTAAGCATTATAGACTAGAAAAGGGATATGGACGAACGAAACTACTCTCCGAATTCCCCAACAAAGGATGGGCTCTTGGTGGTTTGGGAAAGCTTCTAAAGAAAATTGATGAACTTGGGGATATCAAAAGAAGAGAGGGAAGTGGGCGACCAAAAACTGTTCGCATATAAGACAATATTGACGACGTCGAAGAACATATATTAAGTCAGGAAAACCAGCCCATATGACACCAGCTCGCGTATCAAAAGAGTTACAATTATCAGAAACTAGTGTGAGACGCATAATTGCTAAAGATCTTCAACTAAAACCTTTCAAAAGAGTGCACGGGCAAAAGATTACTCAAACTGATGAGCAGAAACGAGTTCAAAGATCAAAACAAATCTTACGGCGAGTAACGTGATAAAATTTCAAAGGCTTTTTTCACTGATGAAAAGAGTCATTGTGGCGCCACCTCAAGACAGTCAAAATGACAGAGTTTACTCGCACGTCCAATGTAAGAATGAAATACCCGATACCAGACTTTTTGCAACCAGAAGTCATTTCTCAGCTAGTGTCATGGTGCCAGTTGGCATATCAAAGTTAGGAAAAACATCCGGAGCAAGTGTAGTTTACGTCCCCCTGTGGTGCCTAGTGTAGTTTACGTTCCCCTACATTCTCCTAGTGTAGTTTGCATTCCCCAACTTTGTCCGCGTATACCTAATCAAATAAAACGTTAAAACTAACGAAAATATTACGACTTAACCTAACCAATCGTCAATTTATATATATAGGGGCCGATATAAATTGACGATTGGTTAGGTTAAGTCGTAATATTTTCGTTAGTTTTAACATTTTATTTGATGGATTCATTTAAAAAATGTCTCCTAAAGATCCTAGTGTAGTTTACGTTCCCCAACTTTGACCTAGTGTAGTTTGTGTCCCCTTTCCGTCAGGGGGACGTAAACTACACCTGCTCCAAACATCCATTCTTTTATTGAGCCTGCTGTAAAAGTCAATGCCGAGTACTATCGAAATACTCTGCTGCGAAACATGCTTCCCGAAATGCAAAATCTGGCCAACGGTGGTTATCTTTTTCAGCAAGACGGAGCAACGTCCCATACAGCAATAGCAACTGTGGAATACTTAAAAAATAATGTCCCAGAATTACTTGAACTCCAAAATTGGCCACCTAACAGTTCTGATTTGAACCCTGTTGACTATGGAATCTGGGAAAATTTGGCGCAGAGAGTTTACAGAGTAGGGTGAGAAATGTTGATTACTTGCGTCAGCTTCTTGTGGAGAAGTGGAAAGAGATACCACAGGAGCAGATCGATCGAACCATTGACGAATTTCGTCCAAGATTGAAGAAAATTGTTGAAACAGAAGGGAAACACGGTGAAAATTTTTTTTAATAGGAATTCCAAACGAGTAAAATGTTAATTTGATTTCTTTTGTAAACTTAGGATTTAAGTTCTGTTTCGAAAATCAAAATCCTTTTTTTATTTTCATGTTTTTTAATGGAGGTATTTCCTATGTTTTATAAATCTTATGATGTATTTTATAACTAAAATGAGAATAAAAATATTATTACCAAAGTTTTACCGCCTTTGTGGACCCCCAGAATTCAAAACTGGAGCGATGTTCACAACAAAATTTGTTGGTGAACAAAATTGAATGGCCATATATATTATATATATATATATATATCAGGTCATCCCATAAGTAATGTCGTTTTTTACGATAGATTAAGTTTAAACTAGTCCTACTCGGTTTAAGCATAAATTTTCCGAAGGTTATATCTAAGAGGAGGTCTATCGTGTTTCGCTACATACTTTACAGACTTGACCAGTGAAGATGTGTGTTTTGCTTTATGTGAACCCCTCATAAACATGGAGGTATCAGAAGAGCATATCAGGCATATAATGCTTTACGAGTTCAAAAAGGGAAGGGAATAGTGCTACTGAAGCAACGCGAAACATTCAGGAAGTTTATGGCAACGATATTCTGCATGTGAGGAAATGTCAAAGATGGTTTCAAAAGTTTAGGAATGGTGACTGCTGTTTGACAGATGCATCACGCTCTGGACGCCCTGCTGAGTTTGATGATGACCTGCTGTTAGCCGCACTTGAAGAAGCCTGTTCAACAACTGTCGAAGAATTGGCCCAGAAACTCAATTCATCCCCGTCCACCATCCATCGACATTTGCAACAACTCAGGAAAGTGCCTAAGTTAGGAAAATGGGTGCCACATGAATTGTCGGTCGACAATCTGAGGGTGCGGGTAAACATTAGCACAGTTCTTCATTCCCGTGAACTCCAAGATCCGTTTTTGCACCGTTTAGTGACTGGTGATGAAAAGTGGATACTGTACCAGAATGTTAAGCGCCGTCGACAGTGGGTTTGTGCCGGAGAACCAGTGACACCACAGCCAAAACCAAATCTTCACCCTCGGAAGGTGTTGTTTAGTGTTTGGTGGGATAAAGGTGGTGTAATACACTTTGAAACCTTACCACACCACCACACAATCACCGCTCAAGTCTACTGTCAACAACTGGATCGATTGAACACTGCACTAAAAGAAAAAAGACCTTCTTTGATTAATCGGAATGGAATCGTGTTCCACCACGACAACGCACGTCCTCATACCGCTCGGATCACTTCTGCAAAAATTGAGGAGCTTGGGTGGGAAAAACTTCCACATCCTCCATATTCTCCAGACCTTGCGCCTTCAGATTATCATCTCTTCAGGAGTCTGCAAAACTATCTTGACGAGAAACAGTATACTTCTTTAGATGACCTGCACACCAGTCTTTGTACGTTTTTTGCCTCAAAACCGCCTGAATTTTATAAACATGGCATTGAAAAGCTTGTAGGACGTTGGCAGAGTGTCATTGATTCCGATGGAAAATATATACAGTGCGTTCGAAAAGTCACTCCGCAGTGCTATGTTAAACTTATAGGAAATTGAAAAACTACAATGTTTTCATTCAACCATGATTTAGTAATTTTATTACATAACCTTTTGATTTTAGAGCATGTGTTGAAAGTGTTTTCCACCATTTTGCAGGCACAGAGCAACTCGTCTACACTTGTTGTCAAACACTTTTTTTAAAGTGTTGGTTGATATTGAAGCAATGTAAGTGGATATTGCGGTTTTTAAGTTCTGAATTGTTTTCTGGCGGTCTTTATAAACAACACCTTTTGCTGCTCCCCACAAGAAATAGTCGGGCGGCGTAAGGTCTGGGGATCGTGGAGGCCAAAACCCCCTTGAAATTATGCGATCCCCAAACACATCATGCAGTAGCTCCATCAAAAGGTGAGCCACTAGTGTGTGCCGTGGCACATCTTGCTGGAAGTATGCATTCAGTATTTCCATTTCGTTTAGCTGTCCAATAAATGGATACAGAATTTCTGAACAGTATCGTTCAGCATTTATCGTGTTCTCAAAGAAAATGGGACCGACAATTCGCTTTCTTGATATTGCAACCCAAACGCCGATTTTCTGGTCGTGCAATGGTGTTTCATGAATAGTGTTTCAGGAATTTTTTACCAAGCTATCGACACACACTATTGCCACGATCCCAACTCTGTCACAGTACTGACACGATCGAGTTTAAACCGGCTGAAACCGGCTTAGCGCGCATATACTGGCTATAGCACGTTGACTGCGGAGAGACTTTTCAAACGCACTGTACTAGATTAAAAAGTTTCAGTTGAGTTTTTTTTGTCCTTCAAATTCCGATCTAAAAAACGACATTACTTATGGGATGACCTGATATATGTTAAGTGAGCTTGAATTATTGCCATAAAAGTTTTCTTCTCGTTGAAGCAAAATTTCAAATGATAATTTGAATAACAGGCTCGAGCCTGAGACAATACGGAGTTTATGCGGCAAAATTCTTTTCTCTCTATAGTACGAGGGGCACTCAGTATATTTTGCCCCACCTTTTTTTTTTCTTTCCAAGTTTCCTTGTAAGTTCCAGAAATTTTGTACACAAGTAGTTACATACCTTTTTTACAAGTTTTTATTTTTCCACATAGTCTCCATCCTTTTCTACGGCTTTCCTCCACCTCAAAACAAGGGACTTTATTCCTTGCTGGTAAAAGTCCGCTGGGTTCCGCTGGAGCGACCTCTTAACCTCCTCAATAACCTCATCGTCACTCTGAAACTTTCTTCCACGAATAGCATCCTTCATTGGCCCAAACAAATGGAAGTCTGAAGGTGCCAGATCCGGGCTGTATGGAGGGTGGGGTAACACAGTCAAGCACATTTTTGTGATGGCCTCTCTTGTTTGCAAACTGTTGTGTGGTCTTGCGTTATCGTACAAAAGAAGGACGTCTTCCAGTTTTCTCTCCGGTCGAACTCGCTTTATACGTCTCTGGAGTCTCTGTAGGGTAGCAATATATGCTTCTGAGTTGATTGTGTGTCCTTTCTTCATAATGTCCACCAGAATCACCCCTTTCATGTCAAAGTGTCAGGTCATGTCAGGTTCAAAGTGATATACCCAAGTCTCATCCCCAGTCACACTTCGTGAAAGGAAGTCATCCCCTTGTGTCTCGTATCGAACCAACGACTCAGAAGCAATTTCTTTTCTTTGGGCTTTGTGATCTTCAGTCAGTTCGCGAGGAACAAACCGTGAACACACTTTTGAGTATCCCAGTTGCTGAATTATCGTATTCACACTTCCTTCACTAATTCCTAGCTCCATTGATAGCTCCTTTATGTGACGCGCCGATTTGATCGAATGATGCTGTTAACATGTTGCGCAGTGTGAGATGTCATAGCCGATGGCGGGCGACCGCTGCGTGGCTCATCATCGAGGCTGGCTCTCCCTCACTCCGATGATCTCACACATTTAGACCAGCGTCCAACTGTGCTTCGATCAACAGCATCTCCGTAAACGTTTTGTAGACATTTGTGAATATTTCCAACTGTTTCCTTCTCTGCGGTTAAGAACTCGATAACAGCTCTCTGTTTACGACGCACATCACTGTCAGACGCCATTTTCGAAACTGCGTTAACCATCGGTTTTATACAAGGGCGTTTAAAAGCGGTTTTATACAAGGAGGGGATGTTCAAACTGGAAAAAATCCGGTTATGTGAAGCGCAGAAAGTTCAAACTTACGGCCCAAAAGACATTTCAGCCCCATGACCTATTATTTAGCTAAGAAAAAAGGATGGCACAAAATATATTGAGTGCCCATAGTATGTCTGCGACCACGGAAAATGTTCGTCCATGACAGAAGAATCTCATCCGATATACTGTGTGTATATATATATATATACACGAGGGGCGGTCAGAAAATAAGATTACACGGTGTATAATTTCGTAACTAAAGGACCTACGTTGATTATGTTTGTATCAAGTGAATTCGTTAATCATTGTTGGCAACACTGCATGTCGATTCGGCTGCCATCTACCGTACATTGGTTATATGAGTCAGTTGAACATGGCGGCTCGACTGGAACAGTGCCTTGCCCTACGGAGCAGTCCAGGACGTTTACGTTTAATGGCCGCTCGGAAACGTTCCAGTGTTGAGCAATATGCTGCATTGATTGTTGTGACTTTTAGCATGAAGTCTGCGAGCAAAACGCCTTTGTGGTCCCAAAACATGGTAACTATCACTTTGCCAGCGGACCTCACAATCTTGAATTTCTTTGGTCGTAGGGACCCAGGGTGTTTCCATTCCATGCTGGCACGTTTGGTTCCGGAGTACGGTGATGAACCCATGTCTCGTCTCCTGTGACAATGCGCTCGAGAAATTCTTGACCACTAACAGACTTGGAATATCGTTGCAGAAATGACAGGGCACTATTCCAGTCGAGCCGCCATGTTCAACCGACTCATATAACCAATGTACGGTAGATGGCAGCCGAATCGACGTGCAGTGTTGCCAACAATGATTAACGAATTCACCTGATACAAACATAATCAATGTAGGTCCTTTAGTTACGAAATTATGCGCCGTGTAAACTTATTTTCTGACCGCCCCTCGTGTGTGTGTGTGTGTGTGTGTGTATATATATATATATATATATATATGTGTGTGTGTGTGTGTGTGTGTGTGTGTATATATATTACAAAATTATTCAAAAAACTTTATTCAGGAAAGAAGTGAGAGTTTTACACTTTTTAAATATTTCATGACATTCATATATTCAGATCTGAATATGCCCCTGGAAGAATGGAGGCTCCTTAGGCAAAATTAATGGCATTTAGTTTATTTGTTACCTAAAAAAAGTTGAAGTGGCAAGTAAGAGTAATCGTGATAAGTAATAATAATAATAATATCAATAATAACTTCGCTTCGCTCCTGACCCTCGAGGTCGATCCCTTTTTTAATGTCACAGCGGGTTAAAAGATGACTTGAGTAGACTACCTTAAACTACCTTAAAAATTATTTTTGCTGGAAGCAAAAATGGTGAAGGTTTCTGTTCTGCTTTCCTTATTTCCCATATTTATCTTAGAAAAACGTATTCTGAGGATGTCCTTCGCGCTTCCTGAGCCTCGACTTGTCATTAATGCTACAGCGATTTAAAAGACAAATAATGTAGAATTCCCAAAAAATCTATCTTTGAAATTAAATTATTTTTGCTAGAACTAAAATTGGTGAAGATTTCTGCTACGCTCTTTTTATCCCCATAGGTAAAATACAGCAAAAAAAACACCTAACTCTCGGCAGTACTGGGGTTCGAACCCATAACTCAAAGGTATCTTGCCACTGCCGGACGTCCCCCAAATCGTAGTTTATATTGAAAATCTTGTATTCTGAGAACACACACATATATCACCAACCAGCTCTAGGCAGTACTGGGGTTAAGTAGGGTTACAATAGTTTTGATAGGTTAGGTCGTTATATTTGGTTTGGTTAGATTAGGTTAAGGATAGGTTATATAGGCTATATATATATATCCTCATTCCCTCATAGCAGTTCCGGCTCTCTTCACACGAAGGTCAAGCTGGTGACCCCACCTCTAGGCCTGACCTGGTGGAGGAGCGAGTTGCTTTCTTGCGACCTCCATCGCACATAACCAAGCACACCCGGCTCATCTGGTACCGTCCTGAGCCAAGCATCTAGTCTTCTTTTGTAGAATTCTACGATGACACCAGTAACATTCCTGATCTCCTTCGGAAGCTGGTTAAATAGTCTTGGCCCACCCCTGAAAACCAAGCTATTTTCCTTTAGAGTCGAGAGTTTCCCTTGTCTGGCCTTTAGATTGGGAACACTACACATTCTACCTTTTCTATTTTCCACTGTTGTTTGGGTGATTACTGGGTTCATCTTCAGGTTAGGTACCAGTTTTTCCATTATTTTCTACGTGTAAATTATGGTGTATCTCTCTCTTCTTCTTTCCAGTGAATACAGATTTAATTTACGAAGTCTTCCCCTGTAATTGAGTTCTTAGCATCTTGTTTGTAAAATTTCTTTAAATTTCTTCTCGTGTATTAATTTCTTACTTTTTATATGGGGACGTCAAGGTCGAGCAGTATTCAAGTTTTGGTATAATCAGTGTTTTCAGCAGGGAAATCATTAGTCTCTTGTCCCTTCTTTTAAAGGTTCATAGTAGTTGTCATGCGACTCTTTTTGCGTTGTTTATCGCTATCTGATATATATAATGTATATATATCTGATACATAAAACGTATACAGTTACGTTTCAATCTTCACCATATATTTGTTTATATTTCTTTATATATTTCTTTATATATTTCTTTATATAGTGTATTTGTATAAGCTTAAAAGATAATATTTGAAGTTGCAATTATTCATTTTTCTTTTAATTTACGGAGAGATCAATTCAGTACCGGTTTTCACTTTTCATGTAATAGAAAATGAAATATTCAATAGAATTTCATGAAGTTTGGCACACATACAGATACGACATTTTTCAATGTTCAGTATAAATTTCCGTCTCCTACGCCCTATAGTTAGCGTGTTCTCGATTGTTGAAAACGAGACATTTTTAAGTCGTACATTCTTTCGAATGATGTTAGTGGGGAATTTTAACTCCGGAATTAAAATATATGTAATATGATAGAGGTACTCCTGCTCTTTAATATGGTATATAGAGAAGCTGGTCTCCGCGAGGGAATTCTCTCGCTAATTTCAATTTAAGCCCAAAAAGGTCTAAAATTTCAGATTTACACAAACATTGTTCTTCAAATATTAATAGAACAATACACATGTAAGATATAAGCATGAATTTCACATCATTTACAGAAGAGATCATTGCCTATAGAATAATATAAAATTCAAAGTCTTCCGTTGGTGATTTTGTATTTTATAGGAATTTAAAGTTTCTTTAATATTAAGCCTTTAGAATATAAAAACCATATTTTTTAACTAATGCTATCTTACAGGAAATTCTCAGACCTTTCTAATGATATATATATATATATATATATATATATATATATATATATACAGTATATATGGAAGAGGTGATTTTTTTAGTTAACTGTTTATGAACTTTTGTCCCCTGCGTTTCTTCATTTACTATTTTCGTAGTTTTCACTTGAAATTTAGATATTTGGTGATAATTTTTGGAAGTCTTAATGAGAGAATTTGATTTCGATGTTTAGATAACATTTTTGCTTTACATTAAGTTTTTATTTACACATGTAGTTAAAATTCAGTCGTTCGTTCTTATGTCTATAGGATCATCCGTTTGTTCGTTCGTATGTTTGTTATTTCAGGGTCATGGGTAGTTTGTGGCCCTGTCGGACTAAGAAGGTAGTGCCGGATGTCGCTAGAAAAACTAGAAAATATTTTTTTATGTAATATTATTAGTTAAATAATATAGATTATCTAATGAGATTGTAACTGTGTAATCTTGGCAAGTTTGCAGTTTTGTAGGAGTAGTAACACAATGGTTAACAGATTTTAAACACTGTTAATTTTTACAAGAAGAAGGAGCACGAAACAGACAAGCGTTATTGGCACTGGCACTGTGTGTATATATATATATATATATATATATATATATATATATATATATATATATAGAGAGAGAGAGAGAGAGAGAGAGGAGAGAGAGGCGGATTTACGTATAAGCAGAGTAGGCACCTACCTAGGGCGCCAAATTATGAAGGGCGGCAAATTTTGTCGTATTTCAACCTAAATAGGACAAAGAAAACAAAAATAGAAAATAAATAACTTGCAATCACTCACAAAATAAATGGGTTCAGAAATAAGTTATATAATAAAAAAGAACAGCAGCCTCTAATAGCGAACTAGCAATATCAAATGGTACAACTCTAAGTCACTATGGCGACAATTTCCCTGCCTAGGGGCGGCAAAATGCTAAGTACGCCTCTCTCTCTTGGTGCTACTGTAGTATGCGGTCTACCTACGATTCGGCGGTCTACCTTTTAATTATAGCTTCTTATCTTCTTATTATTTTATTATTAGGTTAATTGTACGCCCTTGACGACTGGTTAGGTTAAGTCGTGATATTTTCGTTAAAACTAACGAAAATATCACGACTTAACCTAACCAATCATCAAGGGCGTACTGTAGTATGTGGTCTACCGTTAAGTATGCGGTAGTAGTATGTTTAATTTCTTTAATAATTCCTTAATTGTGTAAATTAAATTATAATTCCTTTCAATTCATTTTCAATTCCTTTTAAATATTTTGAACGGTAGACCGCATACTACAGTAGAAACTTAACGGTAGACCGCATACTACAGTAGAAACTTAACGGTAGACCGCATACTACAGTATAAACTTAACGGTAGACCGCATACTACAGTATAAACTTAACGGTAGACCGCATACTACAGTAGAAACTTAACGGTAGACCGCATACTACAGTAGAAACTTAACGGTAGACCGCATACTACAGTAGAAACTTAACGGTAGACCGCATACTACAGTAGTACTTACTTGATAATTATGGACCCTTTCACGATTAGCGAAAATATGTACGAGAGAGAGAGAGAGAGAGAGAGAGAGAGAGAGAGAAAGAGAGGAGAGAGAGAGAGAGAGAGAGAGAAAATTACAAGGACAAGAGAAAGCCTCAAAGACCTTTTGGTCTACTCGGAGAGGTTCCTGTTATTAAACTGGTTCATTTTTAACCTATTCATGTAGGAGGAGAAAAAGGGATAGAAAAGTATAAGGCTCTCTTTCCACCCTCCTCGCCCTCTGGCGGGTACGGACGAAGGTTGAAGAAAATACATTGACCTGGAAAAGTAGCCAACGAAATTTTACAGGAAAGAGGAGTGTGTGTGTATATATATAAGTTAGCTCTATAATTACGCTATGCATACATAGAGATCGTACACTAGATACCACCGCTGTATAAATTAACCAATAATATACTTGCGATGATCGCACATCAACCACTTGTTATCGTTACAAAGACCTCATACATTTGGTTTTGATTTTATGCAAAATATTTACAGCTCTATTTACCGAGGTATCGGTAAATGACCCACTTCAGGCTAACCTCAAAAAGATTAAGAGAGAAGTAAAGGTTAAACTTTCTATGTCTACACCCATGTACGCCGCGCAAACCCATCACGCCGGCAAAGTGATGAAATGCTTCTACAAGAAAAGAATGGAAACAGGAATCAAGAACAGAAATCAGATTTTCCATACCATGTCCTCACCCGTCACGTGCATCCAGCCACCCAAAAGAAAGAAGAGAAAAAAGAAATCGTGACGGCAGAAACGCAACTGCACCTCACCTGATCCATACCATACATTTGTTGGTTTACGTCGTCGTCGTTGGGCCTAGGCAAGCTACGGCTTGGGACCGTAGCGCATCTATCCGGTATAGGTTAACCTGGATGATGTAGCCATAAGCACTGCCGCTAGTTAAGTGCCAACCATTGATTATCTCACTAGCCGTATTGAGTCCGTTAGGCGAAACTGCGACAGTACCAAAGGTGGAAAATATAACCCTTGGATTTCTATTATTTATTTGCAAAATGGACATGGTATTAGATTAAATAATTATTTGAATATAAATAATTAACTGACAATTGTGATATATAATTAATTATTTTTACATACAATAAAATAATACAATATACATAAATTAGTATTAATGTGGTTCACAATTGAATTATGATGGGTAACTAATTTAAAATGAATTTATAACTATTCCGAAATTCAAGACGGTAAAATTAACATTTATCTTGAAACTAAAATAAGAGTATTCACTACACACTCCCCCACCAGAGAGGAAGTTCAAGAGTTCCGAACGACACAGATTTCCCCGGAACCTTTTTGGTAGCTACATGTACCTCACTTAAGGTTGATTCCAAAAACGCAGGCTTAAGACGATCGATAGAAACCTTGTCGACCTTGGAACCGCGCTGGATGAGAAATGATTTGCGCGTACGTCGGAGAACTTCATAGGGCCCGTCATATGGACATTGGAGAGGCCGTTTTGGGAGAGGTACACGAACGAAAACGTGGGTGCAAGATTGGAGGGCTGGGGAAACAAAGATGTTCTGTTGGCTAGTCAATCGAGGGGGAACAGGCTGAAGGGACTGCATGTGAGAGGAAAGTGTTTGAGCGAATTCCGTAGGATCACATGACTTATCCCCTGCAGTGAAGTAGCCACCTGGTAGCCGCAGTGTTGTTCCATAGACTAGTTCAGCCGCTGTAGTCTTCAGATCACTCTTAAATGCAGAGCGAATACCAAGCAACACGAGTGGAAGCTTATCCATCCAATGGGAGTCTTCGTGACACATAAGGGATGACTTCAGCTGGCGATGGAAGCGTTCGACGAGGCCGTTAGCTTGCGGATGATACGCACAGGTATGCGCATGTACTGTACCCAACAAGCTGGTAAACTTCTTCCAAAGCGAAGACTCAAATTGGCGACCTTGGTCAGTGATGACTTTTGTCGGCAATCCAAATCTTGATACCCATCCATGAAGAAAGGCTCTTGCAACAGTGTCCGCTTGGATATCAGGAAGTGGGATGGCTTCAGGCCATCTGGAAAAGCGGTCGAGACAGGTGAGCAGATAACGTTGGCCTTGAATCACTGGAAGAGGGCCAACAATGTCTACATGAATTACCTCAAATCGCTGGGATGGGGGCGGAAATGCGTCAAAGGGGGACCTGGTGTGCCTTTGGACTTTGGCACGCTGGCAGGCAAGGCACGTTTTGGTCCAATGTTTGACATCCTTCCGCATCGAGGGCCAAACAAAGCGAGAGTAACCAGGTGTTGCGAAGCACGGATACCAGGATGGGAGGGCTTATGAAGATCCGTGAAGACTGCTTGTCTGTGACATGGAGGGACATAAGGGCGAATAGCAGCTGTTGATACGTCGCAATAGAGGGGCACAGACAATCCTGGCATACTCATTTTCTTGAGGGAAAGTGAGTGAGTGGAGTCTTCTCTGAGCAGGTCTTGTAGTTCCGTATCCTTATCTTGATCCTGTGCAATAGCATTCCACAGTGTAGAGCTGAGGGTAACAGAAGTAATCTCTATTCTTGAAAGTGCATCCGCTGGAGTGTTCAAGACACCTTTGATGTGGCGGATATCTGTGGTAAATTGCGAGATATAATCGAGTTGCCTGATGACTCTGGGAGAGTGGTTACAGCTGTTTTTATTGAAGACAGTGACCAAAGGTTTGTGGTCGGTAAAAACACAAAACTCTCGGCCTTCAAGGAAATGTTGAAAATACTTCACGTTTAAGTAAATAGCAAGAAGTTCACGTCCGAAAGCACTATAACGCGTTTGGGCTGGCTGCAGCTTTTTCGAGTAAAACGCGATGGGTGCTTGTTGACCGTTAATGGTTTGTTCCAACACCCCACCGATCGCAACATCTGATGCATCGACCGTCAGAGTTAGGGGGGCATTACTGATAGGAAATGACAGAGACAATGCACTATTGATAGCATTTTTGGCATTGTCAAACGCCTGTAAACTATCGCTACACCATACCAATTTCGTTACCTTGCGTTTGTGTGATCATAGCGTGTAGAGGAGCAAGAACACTGGCACAGTTTTTAATGAACTTGTGGTAAGAATTTACCAAACCTAGAAACCGACGTAACTCACGCTGATTACTTGGCATAGGGTAATTTTTTATCACTTCACATTTGTCCTGAAGGGGGGTAATTCCGTGCTGCGAAATCGTGTGACCAAGAAATTCCAAGGTTGGCTGTGCAAACACACACTTAGATGCATTAATAGTAACACCGTATTGTTCTAAGCGTTGAAAGAGGAGTGAAAGATGTTCCTTATGTTCCTCTTCCGTTGAGCTGGCCACAAGCAAATCATCGATGTAGGCATAAACAAAGTCTAAGCCTCTGGTGACCTCATCTATAAACCTCTGAAAGGTTTGCGCAGCATTCCGTAGCCCGAACGGCATCTTCAAAAATTCGAATAACCCAAATGGTGTACAAACTGCAGTCTGGGAATATCCGAAGGCTCTACGGGAATGTGGTGGAAAGCCTTAACGAGATCTATTTTACTGAAGATAGATTTGCCGTGGAGAAGAAATAAAGTCTTGACATTTGGTACCGGATATCGGTCCGGGATGGTTGTCGAATTCAAAAACCGGTAATCCCCACATGGTCTCCAGTCTCCTGACTTCTTCTGGACCAGGTGTAGGGGAGAGGACCAACTGCTTTTGGAAGGTCTTATTATCCCAAGATCTATCATAAGCTGGAATTCCGATTTGGCAGCTTTCAGTTGTCCGGGGCAAGACGTCTGGGTTTTGCAAACACAGGGGGACCTTTTGTTGTAATGTGATGGGTAATGGTGTGCTTAATGGTATCACCCATCTGCATCGGTTGAAGAATTCCTGGATATCGCTGGAAAAGGCACTGGTACATGGAATTAGGGGGAACGAGGGAAAGTGCAGAGTTCGAGGCGTCCGGAAGGGCAACCTGTTTGGCAAGAACAGAAAGCAGTGTGGCCTGGTCGCATAAGCGTCGCTTGTCAAGATCCACCAGGAGTTTGAAATGCTGGAGGAAGTCAGCGCCGATTATGGGATGCTGCACTTGAGCACAGATGAAAATCCACTTGAAGGATCGGTGAAGGCCCAAGTTTAGTTCACGCGACTGAGTACCGTACGTGGGTATGCGTGAACCGTTAGCAGCGTATAGAGGCGGAGATTCAGAGTGCTTATGACCAGATTTTTGAGGGAATACACTGACTGACGCTCCGGTATCGACCAAGAAATTGACACCAGAGTTCCTGTCCTTTATGAATAACAGGTTGGCAGTGCGAGTACTAGACGCCATTAGGACTCGCTGCTGGGGTTTTCCGACGAAAAATTGCAAGGGGAGATGCACTTCCTAGCCTTCTTTCCGAATTTGGAGTGGTAGAAGCAGATCTTCCCGGAACTCGAACGATGCCTCTTCGTAAATCTTGACCGAGAATGGCTTCTTTGCCGTTGATTTTGTAGCAGAGAACAAACGTGGTTGAGTTGTTGACTTAACTCTTTCACTTTCAACTCCAGTTCCGATTGTGTGTTCACGTTGTTGACCGGAGCTGTGTCAATCTCTACTACTTTGTCGGCAGTTTCTGCTAGTTTATCACTGGAGTAGCAGGATCCATAGTGGCCAAGACACGCTGAGCTGATGGAGGAAGTTTCTGCAAGAACAACTGTCTAAAGATGTCCTTATCGAAGGTTTGTGCGCGTTCGCCTAGAGCGCACTGCATAGCCCTCAGCATTTGAGTGGGCTTACGGTCTCCAAGTTCTTCTTTGAGATTAACTGATGTAGTTTCTCACGCTCGGAGACAGTGGTGCGGCACAGGATGGCAGACTTCAGATCGTTGTATGGGTCCTCACTCGTGGAAGTAGACACGATGACGTCACGGACTTCAGAGATGATGCTCGCTGGTAGAGAGGACAAAACATGATCGTATTTCGTCCTGCTAGCGGTGATCCTTCCCAAGTTGAATTGTGATTCCACTTGGTGGAACCAAATAAATGGATCACCCGGCCAGAAGACGGGGAGCTTTACGCTCAAGTGGGAGATGGCACCAGCGTCGTCAGGCATCTTCTCCTATGCTTGCTGACGTACAAGCAAGACGACAAGTTACCAACGAAGGAGTGGAGGTTGAGACGAGCGCAGGCACAGAGCGCACGGGCAGGGATGGGCAGAGGGCACGAGCGACATTACAGTCTGATCCTAGTCGCTCGGGTGAAGGGGGTGATGGGCACGAACGACGTTACAGTCTGGTCCTAGTCGTTCGGGTAAAAGGGGGGAATCCAACTCCGGAGTCACCAATTGTTGGTTTACGTCGTCGTCGTTGGGCCTAGGCAAGCTACGGCTTGGGACCGTAGCGCATCTATCCGGTATAGGTTAACCTGGATGATGTAGCCATAAGCACTGCCGCTAGTTAAGTGCCAACCAGTGATTATCTCACTAGCCGTATTGAGTCCGTTAGGCGAAACTGCGACAGTACCAAAGGTGGAAAATATAACCCTTGGATTTCTATTATTTATTTGCAAAATGGACATGGTATTAGATTAAAATAATTATTTGAATATAATATTAACTGAAACTGACATTGTGATATATAATTAATTATGTTTCATACAATAAAATAATACAATATACATAAAATTAGTATTAATGTGGTTCACAATTGAATTATGATGGGTAACTAATTTAAAATGAATTTATAACTATTCCGAAATTCAAGACGGTAAAATTAACATTTATCTTGAAACTAAAATAAGAGTATTCACTACACATTTTTTCGTTCGTTGTGAAATTATGTATTTCTACAATATATTTTTCTATTCTATTCTTAGACGTATTAACAAGACAGGCAAGTATGTGAGCGTGTTCACTGTAATTGGATGTTTGTAATATGCATGTCTGTCAACTCACTGAATGTCGCCGATTTTAAAATTTGGGCCTCCCGCCGTGAAAGGTGTTTATGCAGCAAATGATATATTGAGTCGTTCATACTTCGCGGTGTTGTACCATCACGAGATGGGCTTCTAGATGGGCTACGTCGTAACCAGTGTCGGAACACCACTTCCAATAGATCAGCGAGTTTAAGCAACATTGGGTCTGGATGGTAGTTGGATGGGAGACCGTCCTCCGCGTTCAGATGATGTAGCGACCGATGGTTCGGAATCCCTCCTGAAAGCTGTAGGTCCCCTCCATCATCTGACTTTAGATGTTGCGAAGTTGGTTAAACAACTCCATCATTATATTGCTTCTAAATGATTATGTCAAATTCACTTGACAACACTGAATCTCGATTAATTTAAATTAAAATTTGTTAACGTAACGTTAGATTAAGTTAGGTTACTATAAATTAGGTTAGGTTTATTATATATTTATCACTATGTGAAGTAAAATACCCATATATATTATATATATATATAAGTTTTACCTGCAGGAAAATTGTAAAAGATACTAAAATGACGGCATGCAAGTGTTTTAAAGTGAGAAATAAATGTCGTATATCAAATCCCTTTCGAAGGACCAATTAAGGCTTTCTCCAAAAGGAAATTAAAAGATCAATTTTAATGATTTAAACGATCATCGCCCTTGTCAGAGTGAAACCATGTACATATTGATGCGTAACTTGTGTGTTCGTGCACGAGTGTTTGTGTAAGTAGCTGTGCGAGTCTAAATTCATCGGATTCAACGCGTGGCTACTTATCTTAAAACTCAACGATGGAAAAAATATAAATCAAAATGACCAAATGAATCTTTACTTCTTGAAACACTGTCCCGATCAACAATTCTTGTTTTTAAACACAAAAGTGTCCGCGATTTAAAGAGATTTAAAAATATAATTTTAAAACTACACACAGTAATTGTATTATGACTTCCCGAGCACTCGATGGTAGACGCAATAGATCAAAGAAGTATCACGAAAACACCTATTTATATACATAAGGTCATACGTGCAACATTATATGAATATAAAGCAATGTTCGACGTTCGATTGGCTCGGTATTTACTCTTAAATTATATATCATATTAATTATATTAAATTATATTAAATTATAAATTATATAAAGAGATGTGAACATCTATTAATGTATAGAGAGCAAAATATAAACATTCGGATCATTTACCAACGATATACTTGCTCCGATACGAAAGAGAAAAATGGTAAATTTTGAGATAAAGTTTAAATAGGTCGGTCACAATTTGAACCTCATAATATGACGTGAATCAATTTTATGCTTCGACATTTATTCGCTTCTATTCGAACAAATTGAGTACATTTGACTCCGTATAAAGAACTCCAAATCCTTTTATCTCCCAAAAACTCTTCGCCTATACACGTGTGTGTATCTGTGTGTGCGTTCTTCTTGAAGCGTGTAAACACATGTTGTCATTTTATTAACGTTGAGTTGAATATTTGAATTGTTTTATTCCCATTTACTTAACTTCACCGTAGTTTCTACTTCCGGTTTTTTATTCAGCACTTTAATGCATTTCCTTTCTTCTTCCAGTTTTGCTTTTTCCCTTTTCCTTTACTTCACTTAATTGTCAACCCCACTTCCTCTCTTAACGTAATTTATACTTCCCTCACTCCTTTCCCCACTTCGTGTTCCGTCCTTCTCTCCCACCTCCTCCTATTCCTTCCTTTCTTTTTTGTCTGACATCTCCATTCCACTTCTTTCCACTCGTTTCACCTCTCCCTCTCATCCACCCCGCCGTTTCGAGGCCTCGAGGCAAGCGCTAACACTAACCTCCTTAATGGTTCAATTAGTTAACCAGAGACCACACAGAGATTACCAATAAATGAGATATCTTTATTCAGCCAAAACGGACACGAATGATTTGACCTCCTTCGAATTTCGCTTTCTAGAAGACCACCAATTTTGTTCAATTTCACACTCGGGCCTTTTTCTGCGGGAAACAACATTAAAAGAAATTCAGGTTTTTTGTACTTGAATTTTACAAAGGCCTTCTTCAGATATTCTTTTACGCGTAAGCTTCAAAGTGAAGTAATACAGTAAAATTGTTGTATTTACTTATTAAGTTGATTATCCTCAACATTATACATAAATACATACATTCCTACAGGTAAGTACAGCTATTAATATGGTTTTTTATCACTAATTCATAAATAAAGCATTTTAAAAGATATTGCATCCATACATGGATAGACCTTCAAAAGTTAACTGAAAATATAATAAAAGTAATAAATATTTTTTAAATAAAATATCGTACATTTGTATTAACATAATTATACATCTCAGTGATCATTCCCAAAAGCAGGCGGGTGTTAAAAATAATTATTTAATAACTTAGGCGTAAAATAATCACTACAGCTCCCCTCTAATGAAGCGAGAAAGAAGAAAGTAAGTTAGCTAAATATTTATGACAATTCCTATAAACAATTCTCTTTAAAGTCGACAAACTCGGCTCCAGTGACTTATTTCAACCATAATTAAATAGACCTTCTTTTCCCAGAACAACAGAACACAAAATTAAGCCTCGACGATCGATGGCTTCCGATAAATAAATATTAGACACGCAACTTACTTGATAATTATGGACCCTTTCACGATTAGCGAAAATATGTACGACAATTTTAGTCGTAGTTATGATCGGCTGTTTCCCAGCTGTCAGACTTTCCAACTGTGCTCCAATTTGGACGATAATTTGGTCTGACCTACAGGTGTATTTCGCCTTTTCAGATTATTCATAACGAGCAATTTATCCGATTTAGGCCTAATCATATTTGCAGAATTTTTCCTCCTTTCGCAATTCCCTGAAATTACTGTTCACCATATTATAATGACGAGATTATAACAGTGCTTTTGTGGGTTCCTTTTATTAGTGGAGTCCCTCACTCTTTCCAACGGGTAAAATTCCTTCCATACCTTTTTTTGCATTTTATTAATAACTTTATTTGGCGTACCTATAGGGAAATATAATTAAATATTGCGCCTCGGTGGTGTAGTGGTTAGCATTGCTGACTGTGAATCCATCGGCCCCGGCATCGAGACCGTGACGACAGGCGATGCGCAGCAAAACCGAGCTGTTCATCCTTCTACACAATAAAAATTGGTTGGTTCGGGCGAGGACTTTGTAATTTCTGACCGCCAGTGGTGGGTCGTGGTCCGGATTCCACGTTAAACTGTAGGTCTAAGGTGGGGTGACAAACATGATCTTCGTCAGAATGAACAATTCGGGCGGAAGCAAAACCAAGGTAACCAAGGTAATTAATTAGTTAATAGCATTATACCATACACCTATTTATATGTGTATAATTTAAGTTTTTTTAAACTTTTAATTACACACCCACACAGTTGACAACAACGGAAAACCGACATTTTAAATTGGAGATGGCGAAATTTAACCTAATCTACATAATCAATTTAACCTAACCTAACCTACCCAAACCTAACTTTCATTATATGTCTCTTAATATGTAGGGAGTTTTCCATAAAAAATAAATCTGCATCCTAAACACTGCCCCGGTTTCGTAAAGTAGCCAAGGAACACAAATATACTGTATAAGCATAATCCCATGTGTCTTGACTTTTGGGCCACCCTGTATATAAGACATTGAATACAGACTTCCAAACCCTATAAAAAATGCTTTACATATAAAGAAAATTATCAATTTATCTTTACGAAACTTACGTACACATTCTGCAGCAGCGAAGCGTTCGTTCTCTCTTACCCGATAAGAGCACATATAACCCTGCAGACCACGAAGTTTGCAACGTTCTCCTCTGCGGAGACAAAGGGCGCGTTTAGGCTTACACTGATTTCCTACGAGAAAGTTCCGTTTATCGGTCCATCTGTTCGTCAGAGGAGCGACCTCGGCCTCTGTCTGTCTCCCTAAAGTGGACGAGACTCATGGCATCGCCGGACACTCACAAAGCGAGAAGCGCTCTATCGTGGGAACGTTCTCCAACACAGTTTTCACTCCAGTAATTTTATATAAAAATTTGATATTTTGTGTAGGTTAACGATACTATTTTTCTCTCTTTCTCAATTAATTGTTAAGTTATGAATTCGATTTCTGTTTCCTTTATTTCCGTCTGTTCGCTGAAACATGAAGAAAAAACGAAAGAGAGAAAACTCTCAAACGGGAAAAAAAAAAAAAGATTCACCGATTGATAAAATCTAAGAAAATTCCCGTCGCTTTTGGGATTTCTTTTCTTTTTTACATTTTCATTTGTTTCATTAAACCTTTAAAAATGGTTTTGTTTTTGTTTTTCTTCTGTTATTCAAGGAGCCTTTACAGCCAAAGTTTTTTCATATTCTTTTCACCATTTTCCTCGTTGTTTTGCATTTTTCGTTTTTGGATGTTGCAATTTCATCTGCATTCTTCATGAAGAGTTTCTTCAGTGAAGTCATTATAACGACGTGGATACAGAAGCCAAGAATACCATCCTTTCCGTGAAGGATCGAGGAAACTCGTATAATGAAGTCATTAGACCAATGGGAATTAAGTCACTAATGACCTCATTATGGCCGGCCATAACGCAATCAAATATTGCCATAAACGTGGATGCGAGATTCAGGGAATGTGTATACGCGAGATTCGGAGTCATTCCTTCTCTCCAATTCTCCAGTAAATATAACAGTGATGAAAATGCTTATAAAAAACACTGTCACAGATATGAATCACCTAAAATTAATTATCATCGCGCTACGTCAGATCCTTTAACCGCTGTAAGGTTTTTCAAATGAAGTTCCATCTCTGGCTGAACAATTCAACTGATTAGGGGAAAGGTTCAGCCATATGTTGATATTTCTTTTTTCTTTTTACCTTATACTGATTACTGTCTTTTGATTCCACTTTTACCTTATACTGATTACTGTCTCACTCAAAAATTCATTGACATTTATAGATTTTCTACTATGATTCCCACTTACAGACATATGCCCACACACATACACATATATAATATATATAATAATATATAATAATATATTATATATATATATATATATATATATATGATGAATTTCACAATTAAATATGTAAAATAAATAAATGATGCACATCCACAAGGAAAAGGAAAAGCGAGTCCAAAGTCTTTCGTGTATTCAACAGTACACTTCTTCAGGGTGTACTGTTGAATCCACGAAAGGCCTTGGAATCGCTTTTCCTTTCCTTGTGGGTGTGCATCATATATATATATATATGTGTGTGTGTGTGTGTGTGTGGAAAAGCAGATATATGAAATGCATAAAAATATAAAAAGAGACTATTACATAAACGTTCAATGTGCAATACACTTCATATCTAATTTCAAAACTGTAAAATACGACGTCAGTATTTCCGTTTCATACCCCGCATGCCCGCAATAACTCATCGATATTCAACGAAGCCAAAATCTAATAAGGAAGGAAACGTAAGAAGTAAAATTATTGAATTTTGCCTCACGTCTTCAATCAAGGAAAGTTAAAAGATACGAAAACAATCCGTCATTTTTTTTCCCTCCTTAGACAAAGCTTTTAATAGAAAATGTTTCCACAAAACGATTACAACGCCACCTGGCAACCATTTGAAAAAACTCTGAAAGACGTAACTCCAAAATACTTTTAAAAATAAAAAATAATATATATATATATATATATATATATATATGATGAATAAAACCACGAAGGAAAAAAGAAACACAAAGGGTGCTCAAGCGCTTTCGTCTAATGACATCCTCAGGAACACTGGAGTGAAAGGACAGATCAAGGCAATATATAGGTTACAAAAATAAACATACATACATACATATTCACATATATATACATATATATAATATATATATATATATATATAATATTATAGTAAGCACTTTTCACGTGTCACTTTCGTGAAATAATTTTTCATATATATAATAATATATATATATTATATATATATTCATAAATGACCAAGTTCGTTGAACATTTGTGTAAATTTTCGTCTGTGACCATTTTTTACCCAGTAGATCGAACAGGTTACATATTTTACCAAATATTTTCAACTTTTTAATCACTTTCGCTTGTGCTAAAGTGGGATAGGGGAGGGGGGGGGTTCTATAAGAAAGTTCAGGGAAAGGGTTTTTACCGTATGCAATGATAATTTTTTTCGAGTTTCACCCCGTTACGATTTTAATTCAAAAATCTCGAAGTCAAATAAGTCATCTTTTATGCTTCCTTAGCCTTTACACACCCTCTGATTTGTTGTAGTTTACATTACGCTAGGTTAGGCTAACCTAAACTAGCGTGGCCTAACCTCAAAAAAGTAGGTGATATAAGAAAATCCGACTTATTTACAAAGCTCGATCTAATTGGTAAAAAGGGTGGCTTCCTATTGGCGCAGCTTGGGGATTTAGGCATATATATATATATATATACAGGGTGAGTCAAAAGTAGCGCCCGATTTCTGTTTTTTCGGCTGTCAGATTCTTTCTGGGAAGTCATGTTGTTAATAATTGTCTTGCAGATTATTAATTTTCTTAGTTTATTTATTTTTGTTTTTGTTTTGCAGGTTATTGCTGAGAGTTTGGAAAGTTACTGAATTTGCACCAAATTGAACCATGAATTACCTTTCAATGAATCAACGCATTGCGGCCGTGAAACATTACTACAAATGTAATGAACAACCAACGATGGCGGCACGCCGTTTGGCACAGGAATTCGATATTAACCCACCCCAGGGTGGGTTATGTGCCTTGAAAAGTGGACGCTCAATTCTGCCAGTTGAGGTTTAAGTTTTGGTTTTGGCTAAAAATATAATAGTTACCCCTTTTTCTTTGATTTATTCAATCCGACGTGAATGCAACGAGTCTTTTACTTATATTGAGGTTCTAAATGTAGTGGGGCTAGGCTGCTTTAAACCCTAGATCCATGTCCCAAAGCTGGATCCTGTCTGCTTTGCAGATAGCTGGTGAGAGAAGCTATATTTATGGGACCTCTTTGCGAGGGACCCGTTGCCCACGTCGGGCTTGCATCATGAAAAAGAAAAACTATGGTATTTGTCATTTACCATTACTTATTCGGACTATAGTGGATTTAATGATCCCAGAAGAGTTCCTTGTTCCATGCACGGTCTGTGTGTATCATAAAAAACTAAGGGAACCATTCTGAGTTCATTCCCATCATGAAACGGACATGTTATGTGCCTTGAAAAGTGGACGCTCAATTCTGCCAGTTGAGGTTTAAGTTTTGGTTTTGGCTAAAAATATAATAGTTACCCCTTTTTCTTTGATTATTCATCCGACGTGAATGCAACGAGTCTTTTACTTATATTGAGGTTCTAAATGTAGTGGGACTAGGCTGCTTTAAACCCTAGATCCATGTCCCAAAGCTGGATCCTGTCTGCTTTGCAGATAGCTGGTGAGGGAAGCTATATTTATGGGACCTCTTTGCGAGGGACCCGTTGCACACGTCGGGCTTGCATCATGAAAAAGAAAAACTATGGTATTTGTCATTTACCATTACTTATTCGGACTATAGTGGATTTAATGATCCAGAGAAGTTCCTTGTTCCATGCACGGTCTGTGGTATCATAAAAAACTCAGGGAACCATTCTGAGTTCATTCCCATATATATATATATATATATATATATATATATATTATTATATATATATATATATATATATATATATATATATATATTATGCAACCCATACCATATATCTGCTTAATACTGCAATATATATTTCAACAATAAATTTTCAACGAGTTTGTAACGCATGTTGTGCTCATGTAAATTTCCATGTAAGGTGTTCCAAAAAAACCTTAGCCCCCCCCCCCCCCCCCCCATTTGCAGCTTACATGTTTACTTATATCGAAATAGTTTTTTAGTGATTATAAAAATACATAAAATCTTTATTTATTGCAGGTATTAAAATTACTCTAGCTGATAAAGTGATAATATAATGGCTTCTCAATTAATTGGTGATTCGGAGAGGCAACGTGTGATAGATCGCATACGAGCAATAACATTCGGGAAGTTCGTGATGCTGGAGCCACCTTTATAACACGTTCATGGGTTGCCAAAAAGTTGCGAAGAAGTGAGGACTTCGTCAAAAGAAATTGGAATAAAACTTTGGATGAATGTGAAATAGATACAACCAAATCTGGGCGCCCAATTTGCCACTCTCTCAGGAAACAAAGGACATCATTGAAAGCGTACGCGTAAGCGGAAAAACAGCTGTGCTAAACTTTCTAGAGAGATCGAAATGTTGAGAGGAAAGATCGTTAGTGGTGAGATCATTCGACTGTACCGTCATAGGCAAGGTTTTAAAGCCTTGGCATGAACTTCCAAAGCCAAGAAAAACTCAACTTAACATCGATGACAGAATGTGGTTTGCCCATTATCTTGAAGATTGGGATGTGGATGATTTCATGCATTTTACTGCCTCCGATGAATTTTTTGTTTACGTAACACATCAGCCTAACTACCAAAATGATCGAGTGTGGGCCACAACACCAGATGAAATCGATGACAATGAACATTATCGCGAATTATTAAAAAGTCCAGACTGTGTTGGTGTGTTTGTTTTGTTCACTGCAAAGAAGCTCATGTGGGTGCTGAAGCCAAATGGTCAGAGTTGGGATGGACAGTATTTTCGTGATATTATTCTATCCCAGCATGTCATTCCTTTTCTAAGAAACCCAAACAATGTTATGGATGTCGATCAGGTCACACTTCTGCACGATAAGGCCCCCCGCTTAAGGCATTAGCCATTGAACAGTTGTTTCGGAACCATGAGATCGATTTCTTTGGAAATGAAGAATGGCCAGGAAATTCTCCTGACCTAAACGTCTGTGAACACATTGGATCAGTTATAAAGGACAAGGTTGGATGTCTCTTGTTTCAAGAACCTGCAGCAAATCGATTTTCGAAGGATACAATGACGCAACACATTGAAACTGTTTTAGCAAATTTGCGTAACGATCAAGATCTATTCACGTCACTTTTGGCAAGCTACCCAAAGCGAATTCAGGCTGTCTTGGAAGCCAATGGCGGGAACACCAAGTTTAAACGTTTCTCATTAAATGCAGGATTAAATTCTCTTTTGTAAGGTATGTTTAGTTTTACTGTACCTCTAATGGTTTAGGGGCCATGGGCGGGGGGGGCTAAGGTTTATTGGAGCCCCGTACAACATATCTGAATGAAAATAATATATATATTTTTATGTTTACGACTGTGCAGTTATTTAAAATAAAAATCATTTTACATAAAAAATTTCCATAAAAGAAAATTTTAAAAAATATCTCATTTTAGGTTAATTTTTCGTTCATAATAATAGAATTTTTTTTTTTGTAACGCCCACACACAGCGACGCTAATATCCCATATATATATATATATATATATATATGCCCCTCGTAGTGTAGTGGTTAGCATTCCTGACTATGAATCCATTGGCCCCGAGTTTGATTTCTGGTGACGGTAGGCGGCGTAGATAAATGGGTACCCTGGTAGCTTAGTTGTTAAGACGGTGGGCTGCTGATCGGGAGGATGAGACTTCGGTGATACATATATTATATAATAATAATGAATTAAAAAGGATACTTTTGTGTGTTTAAAGATGTTGGCAATGTGTCTACTAAAAGCATTTCATTGGTAAACAGCTGTTTCCTCGATACCGACGAGGCTCATGAGAGACTTTATAATCTTATAAAATGTTTAAAACAAGTGCGAGAAAGAATACTCCACTCCAATGTATTCCTCTCAGACATTTACAGTAAAATGGGGAAAAGTTATTCTTAAATGCGTATATTGACGAGTGGTCTCATTATTACTAAGTTCATACTGGGAAAGTCAGATGGTCTATTGGAGGAACTTCTAAATATTTAGTTTATGTTCATGAAATGGCAGTAATATCGGAATAACGACATCTGATCGACGCGACATTAAATCGACACGTTATTATCGGTTAGATTAAATTACATTAGGTTAGGTTAGCATAAGTAACGTTAGGTTACGCTAGGTTAGGTTAAGTTTGGTTGTTATTGTTTTAGTGTCGATGTCGCGTCTCGTCGACCAAATGGATATAGGTCCAATAATACGGCTCGTTGAAGAACTTCAATGCAGAAATATTTTTCAAAGTTACGCAGAAGTACTCGTACTTATAACGTGGATTGTTCATAAAACGAAAAATGCGTTTTTATTCTAAACAGTTCAAAGAACAAAATGTTTCCATGCTTAACCCTTTAGCGCACAGTTTTAACTTTACTCATTTTGTTCTGACTAATGCCAGACGATTTTGTTCAGTCTCTGAAAAGACCTCTGTGCAGTAAAGGGTTAAATCAGAAATCGTTATTACCGAATTGATACATTACTTCATACGTTGACTACCATCTATCTCAGGGGTGGTAAACCTTTGTTGTGTGTCGGGCAAATTTCAACTAAAATACTCTGTAGCAGACAAATTGCAGCTTTAAAAATAACATAATTAAGATGTAAATAGTGTATGACTTTAAATGATCAAACTGTCTGCGGGCAATTAAATAACACTAATTTAATTACACATCATGCCCGCGGGCGGCAGGTTCCCCATCTATCTGATGCACCAAGCAAATAAAAAATGTAACCTATTCAGTGTGATACATTAAATATCCTAATCAGAAACTTCAAATACCACACAAAGTCAGACCCAAATTATTTCAAAGTTTGTGTTGTTGTTTATATTCAACAATAGGGGTTACGTTAGACTCTGACCACAGATTACTGATAGCAGATTTGAAAATGCAGAAAATAGTAGCAACAAAAGAGGAGAAGAGGAAGGTAATTAAGAAAAAGAAACTGCAGGATGAGAACATTAGAGTCAGATTCAGAGAAGAACTTGAAAGAAACATAGCTGAGATGGAGGAAAACAATGAATGGAAAACCGTGAGAGATTGTGCTAAGAGGGTTGCGGAGGAGATTTTGGGAACTGAGTGGGTTGGGGGAGGAAGAAGAAGACATACACCATGGTGGACAGACACAGTGAGAGGCGCAGTAAAACAGAAAACTATAAAACATAGGAAGTGGTTGAAGCAACGTACACAGGAATCAAGACGGGAATATGTACAAGCAAGAAATGAGCTGAGAGGGAGAAGGAAAGGGCAAAACAAATGACAATGAGGGAATCGGGAGAAAAGTTGAGAGAAGGTGAGAAGGGAAACAAAAAACTGATTTACAGCCTTGCAAAATCTTATAGGAAGGAAAAGAAAAAAAAAAAGTATACAGCATTAGAAATGAAGCGGGAAATGTGATAGTGGAACCTGGAGCAATTAATAGAAGATGGTCAGATTATTTTAAAGATCTATTGAACGGAGATCCAGAAGAAGAAGTGGAGGAAGCAGATGGAATATACCAGGAATTAGCAGAACAGGTAATTATTACCAGAGAAGAAATGGAAGAGGCTGTTAATAAAATGAAGAATGGAGAAAAATCGACGTTGCCAAATTGAGATGGTTGGGCCACTTGGAGAGAATGGAGGAGGGGAGAACTGCGAGGAGGTGCTGGGAGTGGAGACCAGGGAATGGCAGAAGACCGCAAGGGAGACCGAGGAGGAGATGGAGGGACGAAGTGGAGGAGAGCTTGCGAAGGTACGACTTGCCCAGCATGCAAGAGCTCGAAGAAACGGGAGTGCTGCTGGACAGGGCGGAGTGGCGAAGGAGGCTGGCTCCACTGACAGGCTGACTAGCCTACCTGGGAGCTGAAGAATTGAAGAATTGAATTGAAGTGAATGAGCTAGCACTGCAAAAACGTATGAATGAAACATTGAAGCGGAGCGTACAGGGTTTTACCATCCAGACGTTTGGCTTCCCGAATGTTTATTATCCACAGTTTCCTGAAACACCCTAAGTGCCAGCTTAACGGAAATTATTACAAACAAAAAGTTCAACATTCAACTAATTCATGAGCTGAAGTACTTGTTCAAATTTGACATGTTAAAAAGTCGGACTGAAATGAAGTCAGAGCAGGTTCTCATCCATCGGCATTTTATTCGTAAATATCCAAGGAGAAATTATTGAAATGATAACATTTGTACTTTTAGACAGTAGTCGATACTACGTTTAGGCTTACTATTTAAATTTTATAGGATATTGCCCCTCATGTTACTATTAATGTTATTTGCATTAATTTCTTGAGAAACTGAGAAAGTCATTATATTCGAGGGGTGGTATGAAAGTAATGCTTCTTATTTTTCAATTCGTAACCAAAGCATCGTATGAAAGCTACGCGAGATCACAATTACAACAACACAACACGCTGTCAAAATGGCTGCCTCGCTAGATGTACGTACGAAGCCGAGAACAGTTATTAAATTTCTTACTGTGGAAGAGGTTTCTCCATTGGATATTCATAGGCGCTTAAAGAATGAATGTGTACGGCGACTCTACCGTTGATGTAAGCACCGTTAGACGTTGGGTAAAGCTTTTCAAGAGCGGGCAAAGATATAAGACATCACCAGCAAAGAAGAAGTTCAGAACGCAGCCCTCTGCGGGTAAAGTCATGGCATCTGTGTTTTGAAACAGAGAGGGTATCCTGCTTGTGGATTTATGCCAAAGGGTGTCACGATTAACTCAGAGCGGTACATCGAGACATTAATGAAACTGAAACGTCACATACGAAGAGCTCGTCCTAACCGAGACATGAACGAGGTGCTTCTCCTTCATGACAACGCGCGGCCTCACACCAGCCTGCACACACGGGAGGCGATCGCGACATTGATGGATCGTCCTCCCCCTTCCTGCTTATAGTCCGGATCTTGCACCTTCAGATTACTATCTCTTTAGCCCGCTAAAGGATAGATTACGTGGGCAACACTTTGAGGATGACAATGGCATGATGAAGAAGGTTCGTGACTGGTTCCGATGTTGTGACAAGGAGTTTTACAACGCCGGTATACAGCGCCTGGTTCAATATTGGCAAAAGTGCATTGCAGTTGACGGAGACTATGTGGAAAAATAACTTTATATCTACCACGTATGTATGCATATTCCCTGTAATTTTCATTGTAATTGTAATTAAACTATATTTAGTGAGAAATAAAATAAGAGACATTACTTTCGTACCGCCCTGTGTGTGTATATATATATTATATATATATATATATATATACACTCGGTAGTGTAGTGGTTAGTGTCGCTGACTACGAAGCCATCGATCCCGGGTTCGAGACCCACTGACGGCAGCCGGCGCGCAGCAAAACCTAGCTGTTCATCCTTCCACACAATAAAAGAAATGGTTGGTAGATAAATGGGTACCCTGGGTGGCCTAGTGGTTAAGATGCTGGGCTGCTGGTGGGGCGTGGTTCGGATTCCACGTTAAATTGTAGGTCTAAGGTGGAGTGAAAAGCTTGACCTTCGTCAGAATGAACAATTCGGGCGGAAGCTAACCAAAGGTTAAACAAAGGTGTGTATATATATATATATATATATATATATATATATATAATATATATATATATATATATATATATATATAGGGTGGGCAAAAAAAAAGGGAGACCTTTTAAATCCTTCATATCTCGGCAAATACGGTACATAGAATCATGAAATTTTAGTATGTTAGTACTACGTAATTTTATGGTTTGTATGCCATCTTTTAGCATTTTAGCTGAAAAATTGGATTTTTGGCGAATATTCCAGAAAAATCTTGCGATAATTAAAGCGATTTTAATTCACGTAAGCCAACTGCCGACCCGACAATGCAGTAATAGTGTAAATGGAGAATTTCCAGTGGCATAAAGAAATGTTCAATAAATCCGTAATTTTTATTAGTTTTCTTTGAAATCCGCTCACCATATAGGAAATTTACTTAGTTGTGGGGTGTGAAAAAATATTGAAATCTGACCATAACTTTGGATTTTACAGCTAAAGTTCGAGGTCTCCCTTTATTTTTGCCCACTCGATATATATGTATATACCTTTCAACCTTTCAAATGTTCCGTGCGATGATTCCTCATTTCACGAAGGTCAAGCTTGTCGCCCGTCCTCTCAGGTATATCCACCCATCCATCGTGTTCTGCCTATCAGGCAGGTCCAGTAGTATGAACGCAAATTGGGAGAGTGCAAGAATGCTGCAATATTGCAATGCAATGTTTCAAAGGGGGAATGTTGCAAGGGATTATACAACAAAGGGGAGGGGAATGTTGCACATGCTATGCAACAAGGGGGGTTATGCAATGAAGGGGGAGGGAGGGATCTTTGGGGGAGAAGGGAGGATAACCTCCCCCCAAAGGGGTAACCTTAACCTAAGAGAGGGAGAGAAAGGAGAAGGAGGAGGGTCTTTGGGGGAGAAGGTTTGGAGGAAACCTAACCTAAGCCTTAACCTAAGAAGGAGAGAGGAGAGAGTTCTTTATTCCACCGGAGTCCTTCGCATTGTGAGCGTCCAGGGGCCAAGCAGCTGTTATATAGAGGGTCGTGAGTTGCCAGATATCACTTATTTATATATGGAGGGGTTACCAGAGAGCACTATACATTTATTTATTTATATAAGGACGGTTACCAGATACCACCATTTATTTTAATTATGTTCAGGTGTACCTTATTAGGGTGAGTTGCCAGATTGTCCCATTTATTTTAATTTTTATTTAGATGAGTTGCCACTTATTTATTAAAGGCAAGAGAGACTCTACTTAAATTTGTTCAGCAAGAGAACTAATTACACTGTACAACAGTGAAAAAAAACGGAAATGAGATCGACATTTTTATGGCTAATTATATGCGTAGATTGCGAAAATAACACTCATTTATTTGTATCACCCACCGATTTTATGAAAATGACCCTATTTCATTGTATCATTTTGAGAGCCACTGATTCTCTGAACGCATCTTTTACATTTTGTTCAGTCATGCATATGCTGTGGTGGTGGTGTTCGGCTGTTTTTCCACTTTGATTTTATGAAAAAAATCTTTCATTAATCATTTAAAACAAAATTGTCAGCCATATTTTATCATAAATCGGTGCTATAAGTGAGTATTATTGATAACAGCTATCAAATTATGTATATTTCACCGACAACGTCTATAAATTGATCTATCATTTTCTTATTTTACAGGTTTTTATTGATGTTATGCTACAATGCCTAGAGTGGAAAAATTCGCCAAACAGTTTTTGTTATATTTGTGGGACATTATCGTCAAAACAGTATAAAAGGAAGTTGACTTCTCATGTGAAAAAGCTTTATGAATTATACTTCGCATGCAAAGTTGGTGATCAGGACAAGCACTGGGCGCCTCATATCTCCTGTGTAAGATATACAAGCTCGTTATCTGCATGGTTCAAAGGCACCGGTCCTGGTCTGGGATTAGTGTCCCAATGGTATCGAGAGAGCCGCTGGACCATTCAACTGACTGCTATTTCTGCTTAACGAACATCACAGGTTTGAATCTTTTATTTTTCTGAATATACGTCAAATTTGGTATTTTTAGCACATTTTAGCATATCCTGCTCTGCATAATGTATTACACAATTATGCTATCTTAAGTAGTCAACAATGTCTATTGTCTCACATTACAGGTTGCAACAGAAAAGGGAAAAAGGTTATAGTCTACCCAAATCTTCGTTCTGTTATGCGTCCTGTGGAACATTCTACAGATTTACCCATCCATCGTCCTCCAGCTGAAATCCCGACCGATAACACAGACTCTGACAAATCGGAATCAGACGGCGAATGCTATGAAGTATGAAGCTCAAGTCTAGTCCAAGAAAGAACAACATATCACGCAGCCTGAACTCAATGATGTGGTCCGTGATTTAATACTTACCAAGCAACAGAGTGAACTGCTGGCCTCACGTCTACAAGAATGGAATCTGCTGGAGGAAGACGTACGAATTACAGCATTCCGAAAGCGCTCCTTGGATTTGCAGGAATATTTCACAATGAAGAACAATCTTTGTTATTGCATTGATATACATGGTCTGTTCGATGCTCTGGGTTTGTGCTATGAACCGAATCAGTGGAGTGTGTTCATTGATGCAGCTCTGTACAGTGTTAAGGGTGTACTGCTACACAATGGAAACACAATGCCTTCTGTTCCGATCGCTCATTCAGTCGTCTTGAGAGAAACGTATGACAATTTTGCTTTTATTCTGGACTGTATAAAATACAACGAACATGACTGGCTTATCTACGCAGATTTGAAGGTTGTGGCTATTCTCAATGGATTGCAAACTGGCTATACGAAATACATGTGTTTCCTATGTATAACGGTATAAACTCGACACGCATAAAAACTCACACCTGACTTGCCCGAGGCTACTTAAAAAACGCAAAGGTCCATTTGACCTAAATCCATCCAAGACCACCTACGAAGAATCTCTCTCGACTCCTATTTGTTGTTTTCAATTATTATTATTACTAATGAAGTTAAAAACTGAACTTAAATATATACATAAGCCTCACATGATTGTTTTCCATGAACAAATTATTTATAGGCTAAATTAGCCTTTGATAAAGTAATAAATTTCCTTATCATATTTCCATATGCAACAAAATATATATATATATATATATATATATATATATATAGTGGTGCAAATTACAGTAGTAATAATAAGCTAATTCGGTTTTCCTTCTCCCCGAATTATTCATTTTGACAAAGATCAAACTTGTCACTCGCCTTAGACCTACAGTTTAACGTTGAATCCGAACTATTTTTCTTTGCGTGTAATTTGTGTGGTATCTTCTTCATGGTTGTGTTAAAACTTTACATTGTCTCTGTTACTGAAATGAAATGAATGAATGAAAATTTAAAAAAATGGAAAGGTTTATTATTATTATTATTATTACGTGCGATGATTCCTCATTTCACGAAGATTAAGCTTATCGCTCCTCCTTTCGAGTTGATCTGATGAAGTAGTGAGTTGGCATATTTTACTCTCCACTTCACATAGGTACACCCGGCTCATCCGGGAGTGTATGTGCCAAGAAATTACAATGTCACCGTCCGGACTCGATCTCTCAACCTCCGATCAGGGCGGCCTAGGGCGGCCATTTATCTACCAGCCCAACCAGACATTCATTTTCACGAACTAAACACAATTTAATCACACTCGTACACGAGAATTAGCAAGTAGAAAGCCAAGTCGAATAGTTGTAACCAAAGTTGAGGATCGAATACTATGACCGCAAATAATAATAATGCAAAATATTGTCGTGGTAGAGATTGCAAATGGCAAATGTTGATCAATGTTGCAAAGGGGTTAAGGATATTGCATAAAGGGATGGGTTCTAAAATGGGAAAACCGAGAACAGTATGGGCACAAATATTAATGCAAATATTTGAAACCATCGTGGTAGAGATTGCAAGTGGCAATACACCTTGAGATGTGAGCATTAAATCTATGGAGAGAAGATAAAGACACCATTAGTCGACCAATCAGGAAGTCCAAAGCGTGGACCCGTTGTATCGGTGTTACGATTGGTACACAAAATTTAACATAGTTCGCCCAGTTACAATGACAACCAATCATCAAACTTACGAACCGCCTATTAGTCTTTTGGGGGTGGGGCTTGGGGATCATGCATATAAAAGTGAGTATTTTCAGCTGGGAGTCACAGTAGTTATTTTCACCAATGAATAAACATTCCCTCCATCATGAATCAAGAACTTTACAGTTTACCTTATTTATATCAAGATGGAGACATTGCAGCGGTGTCCACAATTAATCTTTTTAACGCAGCCGACCGGGATGGATTATTTCCAACGCAAACCGTTGATGATACTTGCAATGACGCTCCTTACGATCCGACGCAATGGACTGCCGTAGAAATGTAAGTAATTATGTGCCTGTAATTTTATTTTTTGTAGCCAGTTATTCGCAAACTTGTTATTTTATTGTGCCTGTCATTAGTAGAAAGAGCACTGTTCTGGATTATTTCATTATATATATGGAGGGCTGTAGTAATTAATCTCATCACATTAAAAATGCTTCACTTAGGTATCCGCAATTATAGATTAGTTTGCAATTAATATTATGCTAAAGTCCTGTTTTGATTCGTTGATTTTTTTATAGCAATCCTTTGCAAGTTGTAAATAATTTTATTTCCATAATAAATGTTATTCGGCATTTCCTCTTAAAGGAACTTCTCTGAGCTGTTCGAAGACATCTTCGCACTATAATATTCTTACTATATGTATACTCTGCATATGTTTTAAGCAAATGGGATTTTACTAAAAAATATTCAGTATGAACTAATTAAGTATTCTTTCTCCTTTAAGGTCCGATGAGGATTTGACGTGTTATACAATCTTTTAGTTGTGAAGAAATGCATGTCGTGGACCTGAATACGGAGGTAGAAGAATTCCCGAGCAGTCAACCCAGCGATTGTCACATCATTAACGAAATAATGTATTTTTTTGGTTTCGAACTTTTTTGGGGGGAAGAGGCAATGTATTTTCATCAATTTATTAAATGAAAGAAATTATGTTTTTAGTACAATAACCAATAATGTTAGTTTGTATATTCATACAAACTAACATTATTGGTTACAAATATATAAACACACGAACAAAACATCATACTATACAACGAGTGCGCACAATCGGAAAACTGCCTTTTATCTGTCTGCATACCATTTCGTCGTTTCGTTGTGTGACATGGGTCGAATAATTTTATACAGTTTATAAATTCCTTACCACGTGACATATGCATGAGAAATGAAAGGCAGTACATCCCACAAGTATTACTAAAATATCCTTGAAGACGGAAGGGATTTCATACAACTTGGGGATGTGCATCTGATCGAGAAACTTTACAACAGAGTCACTCCACGGTTGCAAACCAATGAATCCCTTCACTACCAATAACATCTGTGTTCACAATAAGGCTACCGCAATCTCTCGTAGTTGGCAATTTCAATATTCCATTCTTCGCAAACACACTGATAAATTTGGAACGTGTGATTCGTTCACTATTCATTACTCTCTGAAGTGTACTTGCTTCCATTTTAAAAGTCAGTGACAACGCTCCTAAATCTCTCTACTTCTATTAGGGCTTGTGACTCGAGGTATACTAGTACACTTATAAGGGCGTCTATAGGCTTGGCGAATTCCAATCTGACTGAGATGTTTCCACTCTGTTGTGGACTTAAGTGTGTATTTACACTAGCAAATAAGTCAGGTGTGATGTCAAACGGATAAAGGTTAAATTGATCGATGAATTCTTTCAGCGTTACCCCACTCCCGAGCTCATCACAATCACCTGCAATATGGGCCCGATTACTATACTCTCTCGCGCAAAGCGGGAACACAGCATCTGATGAATAATCCATATCCATAGCTCCGCCCAACGCAACGCCATTAACGTATAGTTATATTTTTAAGGCCAAAATTCTCGAATTTAAAGGCATTCTTTTTATATTTTCCATTCCCCGAAGCATGGTCCTGCATTCCAATTAATATCCTTTTAGGTAGATTCCCCAGTGCGATGTTTTCTATCTGTTTCGATGCCAACCCTGCTGGCACCGTGTATAGTTTGATCTGTGCTCTGTTAATTGGGTATTTTACTGTGGCGTGTGGTAAATTTTTCTCAATTTCTATTTATTTGGTGAATTTAATTTCACTCGCCGTACGCGGAGGTATGTCTCCATAATGTGAATCACAACGGGTTTTGCTCCCTCTTCTTGATCAGCATCCAGATTTAAACAGATCTCAGGATTCGTGCGGGTGAGTTTTATTTTCATATCCACCCCATTCACAAGCAACTTCTCCTGGAATGTGAAGTCTGTATGCAAGCGTCCAAAACACTCATATATCTTCTTTTTAGAATTTTTAAATTTGTCCTTTATACTACTTTCGTCTTTAGCTTGATAATAGCCTTCGGCACTTAAAAAGGTATCCTTTGCTTCTTTGGAAAAGTTCAGCACATTTTCCAGATAGGATGGTAGGTGGTAGTACCCCGTTTCTGCCGAAATGTTGACCTGATTTAAATATACGTCACACTGGTTGAATAAGGAGTGCAGAAAGTTTGTTTCAGGGTATACAGCATATTTGTCATCACAGTCCGTTCCATCAGAATGGGCTATACATAGTTTAGCGTACATGTGCACACAGCTTGGATCAAAAAAGTAAGGGCCTGAGCTGGGTATCACGAATTCTATTGGGGCACTCGAGGAACTAATTGTGTTTAAAGGGTTAATTGTAATAAAGTCACTGTGACTGTGTTCAATAGAAACTTGAGTTGGAGGCATGTCAAAGAGGGACAGCTCCGATTTACAACATTGTGAACTACACGGATGGATGAAGCGTGACATGACGAGTTAGAAATAGTACCTCCTCTTGCGACAAGTAGTAAACAAACTATGATTCATGAGATCAATGTCCTTAGCTTATATCAGTCAATAAAATGGTCAACCATAGGTTTCATTCCCTTAGAACATTTTCCGATATCCTTTTACGTTTAAAACCACGTGGTGGTAATCCCTTCTTCCGGACAGCCCTCTTCTTCTTCCCACCACCACGCATTTTTCTCTTTGCATCTTTGACGATTTCGTCCCGTGTACGCTTTAAGTGTCTTTTTAGAGCTTCTTTAGGTTTACCCCCAGCCAATATGTCTTCTGCCGTGTTGAGACCTGATTGTAGCGCTTTCCTCCCGAGGTATCTGGCACCCCTCTTCAGCAAGGGGACAGCCGTACGTAGTATGGTTGAAAAAATGGATCCAGGTCCACTACCACGCTGGTATCTCATACCTCGATAGAATGTAAAAGGCTTTCTATCCATTATAACTCAGTGCGTCGAAAGTGCAGCTTCCCTGTTAAGCTCCCATCACCAAATGGGAAATTTTTTCCCACAATCGTTCTTCCATATATTGAGATATTGGTTGTTAGATTAGCTGCGACATTCACATAATGGGGCCTGTCATATGTAATACTCAAAGTCTTCCCTCTATGGTTGGGGATGTGCGCTATGCAGCAGGCGTGCCTGGGTATCCCCAACAAACTGGTGCTCCACTATATTGCTGTAAGTATAGCACATGTCTGGGGGTTATAGCCATCAACCATTTTCTCCAGTTTCAACTGATACATTAGGCTGGACAAGTCGTGTTGTACCTCGTGAAATGTATCTCTTTGGATGACTGATCGATATCGTCCATCGGTCATAATTTTGAACACTCTTTGGGCTTTAATATTTCGGTTAGCCTGCGATTTTAGGGCCACAGTACATGCATGGGGATCATTGTTTACGATTTCGTATACTAACTCGCCCGTAAGATTTGAGCTTTTTAAACTTACGTTTAAGTCTCTCACAACATCCTCGCCTCACCATAGTGACCCGGTCCTAGTGTTACTTCTGTACTGTAATACCGTGCATCCCCAGTCAGGGCGGTACGCATGGTTTCATCCCGAGTTACCCCGGCTTTTTCACACTCATTACAGTCTCTAAGAATCGTAAAAACGGGTTCTTTATAATCAATACTTAAAAAAGGGTATTCAGCTGAATTTCGCATATACCCACCTCATACGTATCACGACCCAATTCAATGGGTCCGTGGAGTTCTGTTACAAAGTTGGCTAGTGTGTTGTTAGGGTGTACAGACAGGGACGAGGAGGACGGGAGTGTGACGTAGAAATGGTTAGGCGCCATGTTGCATACTATTTAAGCTTCATTATTGCATCAGCTTTTATATAGGTGTTGAAGCTTTCTGGGTATCCTAGCCATTTCACCAGGTACATTTTTCTCTTTCCTGAACCTTTGCTTCCTAAAATTTTCTCAATTTTAAACACATTTTTTCCTAAATTAAATGTCACTTTCTGCAACTCCTCGCGGTAAAAGCCTCCTGCGATTTCTTCCCCATTCAAATCTTCTACGTAATACAACATTATCTCGTCTTTAGATTTCATAGCCCTAACTTTAAAAATCTCGCGTGTCCATCCTTGCTCAAATCCCTTCGCGAATTTATTTCCCGAACGCGACAGCCTTACATAATCATTGATTTTGAAACGCGCAGAGTGTGGTGGTGGTGTTCCATCTCTTCTCACATCCTCTGCGCGTACCTCTTTCTAAAACTCGTTAGGTGTTGTCCCAATCGTGCGATGGTGTGAGCGGTTGTAGGATGAGGCCAATGATTCCAGAATTTCTAGAAATCTGTATATGTTTTTATGTGTAAAATAGCGGTGCATGCGTTCCTTTATGGTACGTTGAACTCTTTCAGCTAAAGATGCCTTATGTATGGAATTGGTAGTGTAGTAGCTGATCTTAAACTTTCAACATGTTCTGAAAAGCTCGACCTATAAATTCTTTCCCCATATCTGCACAAAAATAGCTAGGAACCCTGTTTTCTTTCAACATCAACGTTTTGGTGGCTTTAGCAACTGTTTCAGGCGATTTATTTTTCAGAGGAATTAGCCACAGATATCTAGAGAATAGGTACATCTATTATGAATAGGATGTAGCGGTAACCATCGTTATACACTGAATATCTTTGCATGTCTGTTAAATCTGCTTGTCAAATAGAGTCAATCGAAGCAGCTGTCGTCTTGGTTATTTTAAACCTTTTTCTCACAGGTTTATGAAGTGTATATGCTTCCAGCTCCCGCAAAAAACTCTCAACATCTTTTTTGCCTACTCCAGCATTGTAAACACTTCTGTACAGTCTATCTACGCCTCCGTAGGAGGCTGGGCTAGAAATATCATAATCGCGTCTTCTTAATATGTTAGCCATTTGCGTGGGTAGGGTTGATGGTTGTTTATCCTCTTCTTTCTCCTCTTCAGAGGTGTTACCGCCGGGGGTGATGGCGTTTTCAATTGTGTCACGTGCGATGCATGTTCCAAGTCTTTTAACCTGTTCAGATTTCCTATCATTGTTTTGGGGACATTTATTTGTTGTAGTCTTGCTTTAATATGCTTCCATCCTGATGGTGAGGGCCTATCCCACTTTCTCACCAGATCATGGACGATGTCTACGATATTCGATCCCTGTACCTTTGCTCCTTCCACAATGATCTCACCTGTATCGGTCCATTGTATGTTGGGATCCTCATTCAATAGATTATAAAGACTTAAACCTTTATTCCTCAATGTATGTGGGAGGGTGCTTTTTAATACATGCTCGATATGTTGTGTGGCCGACCCGTTAATCTTTGGTTGGTCAGCTCTATCGTCGGACACAGGCCCTATGTCACCATGTCCATCGTTCCCGTGCTGTGCCTAATAACCACGGGAATCTCTGTCGGATTCTTATAATTTTCGTACTCGTGAAGAAATTTCTGCAGAGCTTCTTGGTATAAGATTCTTTTCTCATCAGGTGTTTTTTCACTCTTTAATAGGGCTAACAATACGCTTTCCATTCTCTTAAGCCTGATTTTACGGGGTTCTAGAACCGTGTCTGGATTCTTTGAAGTTTGCAGTGAAGCATACACCTCGTGTGGAATCACTACCACTTTCTTCGTTATATTAATCTAGTCAGTAAAGGACCCAAAACTGAAAATAAGACGGGGAGGAATGACCCTCCTCTTTGTGCAATTCGTTTTTTCTTCCCCACAGTTTGACTTTTACGAGCGAGTGCACGTATTATGTTCTTGTAACGACGTAGGCGAGCCTTCTGAGGGGGTTTCATTGATACATTGCAATTTATAACGTTAAGACAGATTTCAGAGATGCATTTTAAAAAGTCGGAGTCGAGATTTTTAGCAAACATCTGTTGCATTGCCCGAGGCAGTCGATGATAGATTTTTATTAATTCATGGTATTTCTTTAGCCTCTTTGTCATTCTGGAATATACACCGTTTCAGGCTCGTTTGGAAATATGTTCGTTCTTAGAAACACCCTAAACCTGTTTCGCGGATGAAGGTCACAAAACAAATATCTGTAACGCTGCCTTGTAGCTTTATAAACTTTCAAAAACTCCTTAAGCTGATTCGGAAACATTCGAGTGACTAATACCCCAATTTGTGATACATCTCTACTTTGCGCGAATAAGACTAGATATTGTGTATTTAACGACACATCGCGCATGTATCTATTTTTTAAAAATAGATTCTGATTGATGAAGAACACGCTTATGTTAAGATAATGGGAGAACACTGTAAATTTCTCGGCAAACGTTTTATCCATCTCCAACATGAGATTGTCAATTACAATGACTGTACGGGGCTCAAATAAACCTTAGCACCCCCCCCCCCGCCCATGGCCTAAACCATTAGACGTACAGTAAAACTAACCATACCTTACAAAAGAGAATTTAATCCTGCATTTAATGAGAAACAATTAAAACTTGGTGTTCCCGCCATTGGCTTCCAAGACAGCCTGAATTCGCTTTGGGTAGCTTGCCAAAAGTGACGTGAATAGATCTTGATCGTTACGCAAATTTACTAAAACAGTTTCAATGCGTTGCGTCATTGTATCCTTCGAAAATCGATTTGCTGCAGGTTCTTGAAACGAGAGACATTCAACCTTGTCCTTTATAACTGATCTAATGTGTTCACAGACGTGCAGGTCAGGAGAATTTCCTGGCCATTCTTCATTTCCAAAGAAATCGACCTCATGGTTCCGCAACAACTGTTGAGTGGCTAATGCCTTAAAGCAGGGGGCCTTATCGTGCAGAAGTGTGACCTGATCGACATCCATAACATTGTTTGGGTTTCTTAGAAAAGGAATGACATGCTGGGATAGAATAATATCACGAAAATACTGTCCATCCCAACTCTGACCATTTGGCTTCAGCACCCATATGAGCTTCTTTGCAGTGAACAAAACAAACACACTAATACAGTCTGGACTTTTTAATAATTCAGGATAATGTTCATTGTCATCGATTTCATCTGGTGTTGTGGCCCACACTCGATCATTTTGGTAGTTAGACCGACGTGTTACGTAAACAAAAAATTCATCGGAGACAGCTAAATGCATGAAATCATCCACATCCCAATCTTCAAGATAATGGGCAAACCACATTCTGTCATCGATGTTAAGTTGAGTTTTTCTTGGCTTTGGAAGTTCATGCCAAGGCTTTAAACCTTGCCTATGACGGTACAGTCGAATGATCTCACCACTAACGATCTTTCCTCTCAACACTTCGATCTCTCTAGAAAGTTTAGCACAGCTGTTTTTCCGCTTACGCGTACCACTTTCAATGATGTCCTTTGTTTCCTGAGAGAGTGGCAAATTTGGGCGCGCAGATTTTGTTGTATCCATTTCACATTCATCCAAAGTTTTATTCCAATTTATTTTGACGAAGTCCTCACTTCTTCGCAACTTTTTGGCAACCCATGAACGTGTTATAAAGGTGGATCCGGCATCACGAGCTTCCCGAAATGTTATTGCTCGTATGCGATTTATCACACGTTGCCTCTCCGAATCACCAATTAATTGAGAAGCCATTATATTATCACTTTATCAGCTAGAGTAATTTTAATACCTGCAATAAATAAAGAATTTTATATATTTTTATAATCACTAAAACTATTTCGATATAAGTAAACATGTAAGCTGCAAATGGGGGAGCTAAGGTTTTTTGGAACCCCTTATATTCATTTCCCTTTAACGAATTAACGTCATATACACCTTTGTGGAACAAAATATCATCTTGGTACTCGTTGAACACTGATTGATACGTCGAATAGCACCATATATCTTTATGCACATATTTTGAGAACATCTCTCCCTTTTCTTTAATGATTTTAAGCATAAACACAGTTTTACCACATCCTGTAGGTCCAGATATAATACTTGTGGATGGGTTCGTAAACCTGAATTTTTCTCTATAATCCATTTCTAACACGTCACACTCCTAATTGGGTCATTTACAAAATATAACAAATATTTAAGTGATGACCCTTATATTCTACAGTCTTGCTTTTCTCTTCCCCCACAGAACCGTGAATGACGATGAGGTACAGCAACCCATCATGGATATTACAGATGACCACGACGACAGTGTAGTTGTGATCACAGACTCCATCCCCATTACCGAGTTCACACCAACGATACCTGCAGCACGCGACAATTCAAAGCGGAGGCATGATGAAGAGCCCTGCACGTCAGGTATAAAGCGTGCCAGTATTGCGCCGGTTGTTAGACCACCAGTAATAGAGCCCCAACCTTCTACGTCTTACGACAAACCCCCACAATAGTACCTTCCTCAAATAAAATTATACCCCCTTATTCCTGTTCAATTCCGGGTACATCCTCCACACCAGCAGCAGCTTCTCGTTCTGTAGGGTGGTATAACATTCGAGTTGGTGCGCACCGCTACCCCCACCCCAGCCTTGACTAGAAATCGGTATATAGTCAGGGATGATCCTAGATCCATGTATAGCAATGGTGTTGAACACGGACTACGGCGCATAGTTGAACTTATTGTAGAGTTTACCTTCAGAACCACGACGAACGTGAAGTCGGGACGAGGCTGCCCTTCGGGGTCGGGTCAGATGACGGAGATGTAGATGATTTTTGGGTAGTAATACCATTCAGACGCTTGGCAGCTGAAGATATAGAGTATATATTAGGCCGTGTAATGCAGGCCTCTCAAAGTAATATAGCCTTAAATATGGACAACTTCACGGTAAATAGTGACCGTGTATTCCGTGTTGCGGGTCATAGTGTCACCATATACTCTTAACTTCAATTCTCAGCTATTTATAGACGGCATATAAACGTTGATCGTGGTTGCGGCTTCATAGCAGTAGTCTTAGCTCGTATGTTTACTGTACTAAATACACGACCCCAAAAATTTGGTTGCCTACGGTAGTGGAGCGTGCCCGTAAACTAGCTGTAGACTGTAAACTTGAGGTTAACTGTAATATGGGTACTGAGGAGCTGAGAAGGGTAGAACAGGAAATGAATATTCGTATAGTTGTATTTGGAATGGATGATCGTCGTAGGACTGTGTATGTTTTTAAAAGCTGTGTGAGAGATCGTACAAGACCCCTACTTATTTTAGGGCTGTCAGAGACAACGTATCTCCCCATCCGTAATATAAGGGACCTTTACGCGAGTTATAAAAGTCGAAAATATGGACATCATGTTTGTGTAAGGGGTGTATCGAGTTTGCGGATGATACAGTGAAACATGGTAAAGATTGCCACATGGTATGTGAGCAGTGTAAAAGCTCCAAATGTGAAAGCCGTGTAGTTGAAGCTGAGAAGAGGGATTGTTGTGTGTGTTGACGTACATTTTTCAATAATTGTTTTGAGCTCCATAAGTCAATTGGCACGTGGAGGAAAATGAGAATCTGTGAATGTGGTATGTTTCACATGATGGATAATTGGGGAAAATTCACGCATAAATGTGATGAAATTCACTGTTCTACATGCCTTGTGAAATATAAGGCGGTTGGAGTAAAGCATGTATGTTATATGAAAGACGCTAAGCCTAAAAATAGCCCTTGCATAACTGTGTACTACGATATAAACATACACGAACGCTGAAACCAAAGAGGTTATTCCACGTTTACTTGTAAGCCAAACTACCTGTGATGAGTGTATAAAGATCGAGTGTGATGAATGTCACAAATGTGGTAAACGGACAAACGTTTTTAAAACGATTGCCCACGATAGCCCTGTGAAACTCTTTTTGTCCTATACTGTCAAGTTAGCGGACAGTTCTAAAAAAACAACTGTATATTCTTGCCCATCACGGGGCAAAAATTGACACAGAGTTCCTTTATAAGGAGCTGCTTGAGCACGAGTCATCTGAGATATTTTCAGGTGATCCCTTGAAAAGAGGCAACAAACTAATGCAGATGCAAATAAGAGGTAATGTACAGTTTAAAGACACTTTATTATTCACACCTTGTAAATTAGCCAAGCTACCCAACGTCATGGGCGTAGCCGCTGAAGTTTCAAAAGGATATTTCCCATACATATTCCTCACTAGCGAAACTTTAAATTACGTAGGACTACCTCCACCCAAACATTACTTTAACTATGAATGCATGAGTGCAGATGAACGTGAAGATTTTGACCGATATTACAAAAGCTGATGAATGTGAGCGTTATTGCGTGAATGATGTGGGCGTGCTTAGAGTATGTTTCCAGGCCTTTAGAAGGATGTACATAGACCGTTTCAAATGCGATCCTTGCAAATCGCAACCACAATCATCTCATTATGTTTTACGGTGTTCAAGAATAATTTCATGCCTAAAGACACCTTAGTCGTTATTCACAGAAACAACCCCCGCAGTTATGGGCACAAGGCTATTTAGTGGCTCATACACATACAGCAGCAGACAGGTGTATACATATAGCATGCCCGCAATACGGGGGAAGTAACCATTAAGGTTAATGGTCGTGTTTTTTGGGTTGATGAGCTAAGCGAAAACCGTGTCACTGGTAAGAAGACTGTGTATTCCTTTAACGGTTGCTGGTGGCACGCATGCCCACGTCCTGAGTGTGGAATCGTAGGAGATATCCACGGTAGATCTCCTGCCGACAGTCTTGCGTGGACCCGCACCCGCGATCAACTTATAAGCTCCCAGTTTACTCATAAAGTCTTGTGGGAGCATGAGTATGATGCACGGATGGAAACAGATGGACAGTACCGTGAAGAAATAAACACGATCAAACGTTCAATGGTGCTGGATCCTCTCAAATGCGGTGATAGCTTGTTTGGAGGGCGTACAAATCCATTCAAGCTATACTTTCCGCCTACGGAGTGCGTGAAACTCCATTACTACGACTTCTGTTCTTTATACCCCTACGTGATGAAGAACAATCCGTACCCCGTGGGGGCACCTGGGAAACTGGTGGGACCTGACCTGTCCACCATCGAGGTGTTCTCAACAAATTTGAACGGGTACTATTTCGGCCTTTCTTTCGTAGATGTGCTCCCCCCACGGGATTTATGGATGCCGATCTTACCCGTCGTTGTCGATCACGAGATCACGTTTCCCCTGTGCGTGAAGTGCGCAGAGATCAATGGGGAATGTAATCATACAACCAACCAGCGTAAGATCAGAGGTGTATATACAAGCCCTGAGCTGGATCTAGCTGTTCGCCATGGCTACAGAATGTTGAAGATACATGAGGTGTGGTGGTTTCAGAAGCTACCCAACCTTTTCACCCCATATATAAAAGCTTTTTTGAAGGATAAGGTAGAAGCATCATGGTATCCGCTTATATTCAACGTTACCGTAACCGTGAAGGTATTCAGCTTGACCGTTCCCAAACTGTTAAGGTTACCCGTTACCCCTTTGGGGGGGAGGTCATCCTCCCTTCTCCCCCTTTGCAGCATTGATATGTTGCATAACCCCCTCCCCCTTTGTCACATAACCCTTGCAGCATCCCTTTGCAACATTGATCAACATTGCATTGCAACATTCCTGCCTTCAAATCATCCAGCATTGCTTTCCTTTTCCGTCCCCTCGGCCTTCTACCTTCATATCTACCCTCTGTCACTTCCTTCAACAATCCTTCTCCTCTCAACACATGTCCGATCCATTTCTTCTGTCTTTCTCTTATCACCTTAATGAGTCTTCTTTCCTCCCTCACCTGTTGTAGTACTTTCTCATTACTTTGGTGTTCCCTCCAGCTTATCTTTAGCATTCTTCTCCAAATCCACATTTCAAAACTTTCCAGGAGTTTCTTTTCAGTTGTTTTCAGTGTCGATGTTTCTGCTCCATACAGTACCACACTCCATATCAAGATTTTTACAACCTTTTCTTCAGTTTCAAGTTGAGTTTACCTGTAAGTAGTCTTTTCTGCCTCTCAAAAGCTACCTTACCCATACCAATTCTAGATCTTACTTCCTTATTGCAATCTCCATTGTTGGTTAATAAACTTCCCAGATATTTAAACTGCTCAGCTTCTTCTATCGTTAGGTTCATTTGTGCTCCTTTCCTTCTTGCAATTTTCATTACCTTTGTCTTGGTCGCATTAATTCTCATTCCGAATTCTTCCGCCGTTGTTGTCAAGCTATTGACCATTCTTTGCAGTCCTTCCTCAGTACTACAAACAAATGCCTTGTCTTCTGCAAACCTTACAGATTTGACCAATTTACCTCCCACTCTGATTCCCTCTTCCATATCTGAGAGTGCTTCTATTATCATTGCTTCCGCATAGATGTTAAATAACACGGGGGACAGGGAGCATCCTTGCCTGACCCCTCTCCCAACCAATCCAGGCTCCGATTCTCCTCCTGCAACTCTAACATTCACAGTCTGGCCAAAATATAGGTTTTTTATCAGCCTACGGTCCCTCCAGTCAACATTAATATTCTTCAATATTTCCATTAGTTTCCTCCATTGGACTGTGTCAAAAGCTTTTTCAAAGTCAATAAAACAAACGAACATTTCCTGATCATGTTCCAGCTCTCTCTCCAATCATTCTCATAATACCAATAGCTTCTCTTGTTCCACATTTTGACCTAAATCCAAATTGATCCTCTCCAATGTACTTGCTCAGCTCTGTTCGTTAGTTTTCTGGTTAGTATCCTTTGCATTATTTTTGATGTATGGCTGACCAAGCTTATGGTTCGAAATTCTGAACACTTGGTGGCTCTCGGTTTCTTGGGGATAGTAATCATAGAGACTCATGAAGTCAGCAGGCCAGTCTCTACTTTCATACGTGTTTCTGCACAATACATTCACTTCCTCTCTAGCATCACCTTCAAGACTTTTCAGAAGTTCTGCTGGTATATCATCTGGTCCTGGGGCCTTGCCATTTCTTAGGTCTTTTAAAGCCATCTCCACTTCTCTTTCCAATATGTCCGGTCCCATACGATCTACTTCCACCTCATCTGCTTCCTCCATTTCGATGTTATTAGGTTTGTTCTCTTTATCATACAGTTCTTCAATATACTCAGTCCATCTCTTCCTTATATCTTCTGGTCTTTTCAGTTTTTCTCCATTTCTCCCGTCTATTTCTCGCACTCCCAAGCTACTTCTTTCCATCTATTTACGTCCTTAACTTTTTGGTACATTAAATCAGTTCTTCCTTTCCTTTCTAATTCCTCCATTTCCCTGCACTACTCTTCAAGCCACATCTCTCTTGCTTTATCAGTTTCTCTTCTCAGTTCGTTATTCAACTGTCTGTATCGTTGTTTCCCTTTTTCTGTATTTGTATTCTTCCATTTTCTTCTTCCTTCCATTTTGTCAAGCATCTCTGTAGTGACCCAGGGTTTCCATGCTTCTCTTTTTACATAACGGATATTTTCCTCAGGTGTATACTGTATATATATATTATATATATATATAATGCAAACCCACAAGGAAAAAGAAAAATGATTCCAAGGCTTTTCATGTTTTCAGAAGTACACCTCGTCAGGGAATGAAGGGAGAAGGTGAGATGACAAAAATATATACATATGACCCGAAATACACAAATGACCCGAAAGAAATAAGCGAACTGCTAGGGAACAATTTAATTCTGTGTTTAGCACCCCTAAGTCCGAGATGGAAGTGGAAAACCCAGACGACGAATTTTTCGACATAGATACAAATCAACCAAGAACAAATTCCGGCACAAACCTATTAATGGACTTAGAGTTCACGGAAGGAGATGTAATTACGGCCTTATCACAGATGCGAGACAATTCAGCGCCAGGGCCAGACACATGGAGTGCCACGTTTCTGAAGAAATGCAAAGAGAGTATTGCCAAACCGCTATACTTACAATGGAGGAAATCGCTCGACACAGGACAAATTCCACTCCCCTTAAAGGACGCGAACATTGCCCCCCTATTTAAAGGTAGTTACAGAGCAATGCCCAAGAATTATCGGCCAGTGGCTCTCACCTCACACCTTATAAAGTGTTTTGAATGTATAATTAGAGGCAAAACTACCTACTACCTACAAGAAAAAGACTTATACAATCCAAATCAACATGGCTTCAGGGCTGGAAGATCATGCCTATCACAGCTACTAGACCACCAGGAGAAAATATTGGAAACAATGTGTCGAGGACAAAACATAGATGTAATATATACGGACTTTGCTAAAGTCTTCGATAAATGTGACCATGGAATCATAGCACACAAACTTAAGAATACAGGAATTACTGGAAAGCTAGGAAGGGGGATATTTAATTTCTTGACGCAAAGAACACAAAGCGTGGTGGTAAACGGAGTTAAATCGGAAGTCTCGGAAGTCGTGAGCTCTGTCCCACAAGGGACAGTATTAGCTCCCTTGCTGTTCATAATAATGATTGCAGATATTGATGCAGATATTAAGGACAGTATTGTATCATGCTTCGCAGATGACACAAAGATATGTAAGGAAATATTGAACGAAGGTGG
>JAJOZX010000162.1:1682500-1860000 GCA_023014485.1 Bathynomus jamesi
GCTACCTCTCCCTTCTCCCCCTCCGGAATGCCGCAGTCACCGGATTCGAATTCCTAATCTTAATTTTGAGAGAAAGAGAGAGTGGCTTTGTACCATGCACGCACTCTTCCGGAAGTATACTTGAATAGTATACGAATTACATTCATACCAAGCGACAGTAAAGCCAATAATAATAATTGCGATGACGTCACAATTATATCTAATATATGAAAATAAAAACCCACTCTAATAGACAGAGTTTATTTCCACAACAGTTTCGACGCCCACTGGCATCCTCCTCGGGTGGATACAGAAAAACTCCGTCTATTAGAGTGGGTTTTTATTTTCATATTTTGACCTTCACGTAGAAAAAAGTGAATTTTTTTGCATTTATATCTAATATGAAATTATTCTATGCTCAAAACCATTTGAAATCCTCTTGTTTACACTCTGAAAATCAAAGAGGTTTCCTGCTACCAAATTACGATGCAGTTACTTTTTTTTCAACATAATACGAAAATATTATTACGCTTCGAAAGAACGAAATTAGATTAAATTTTTAAGGAAAAAGGAAACTGTCTGATGTTGAAGTTTCCTTTTCCCTTAAAAATAAAATTCAATTTACTTAATTAGAAGCATAATATTTTCTTAGGATATCAAAGGAAATAACTATACCATGTAATTTAGTGGCAGATGAGATGCTACCTAAATATTAAGAAAGTTTTTATTTATTTTTTACAGTGTAGGTAAGAGAAAATTATTAACAACTTCAACATGAGGAAACTCCCCGAACGAATGGAAACCTTAAAACGTAATTCACACGCTTCTTTGTTTCTCGAGGCCAAAACGAGTCTAATTCAGAAGTTACTGAATGGAGTTGGATTCTTTTCAGACGATCTTCAGCGTCACACAAAGAATTCAAAACTCTTTAGGAAAATAGATATGAGGACAAATAAAAGAAGGACACTTCCTTCGTATGAAGTGCGAGGTTGTCGTAAAAGCATATTGAAATTTTTTTTTTTTTAAAAAGACTCTTTAAGAACTATAAAATATTTATACAGTATCTGTACATATATTCTTTCTATGACTATACAAGTTACATTTTCACCGACTATTTTATTCACGTGCATTTCAAAATTATAGCTTCTATATTATTTGGTGAAGTGTATATAAATAATTAGTCTCTTTTACGATATGCTTTTCGTGTCGAACACAAAATTTGAGTTTTTTATTATTTTACTTTACGGTTATTTATGAATTACTTTCATAGAAACTACAAAACAAATTGTAATTACGCGATTCTCACGCCATTATCATCATCATCATCATTATTATTATAATTATTATTTAGAATTTAACCCGTATCCTGTTTGTTACGCGAAAACAAAATGCTGATAACACTGAAGAAACATAACTGTCCCCAAAAATACAATTTTCACACGCCGAATATATAAAAGAACAAATAAACAAAATTAAAACAAAAGTTGCTTCATATCTATGAATAATAATAATAATAATAATAATAATAATAATAATAATACACTTTTACCTATCGCTTAAGGCAACACCTGTCCTGCACTTAATGGATCGAGCAGCCACACCTTAATTGAAGATTTTAGCCCCGTTCATCCGTTCCACCCGTTCACGATCATTGATGGAGACTGTAAACCTTAGTTCTAAAAGAGTTCTCACGACACCTCCTACACGGGTATATTTTCACTACACACGTGAAACGATCCCCCAATTCCCAACGAATGAAGATCCTAACTTTGTTCCTAAATCCAAGCCAATTTCACTCTTTGAGGGACAATAACATAGAACTGATCTTATAATTATGCATTATTTTTTTCCATATTCTCTGTTCAAGTTTGTATATTTAAATAATAATAATTGTAGTGAATCATTTATTATACGTTAGAAAATGCGTTTCATTTACATAATTAGGAAAACTGGACTCTAAATTACAAGAAATAAAAATGAATTAAGAATTACAATTAACATCTCACAGTAATGAAAAACTAATTACACTAAATTAATCACAATAGAGGGTACGAGGGTTGTTCAAACAGTAAGTTTACAAGGTTAATTACTGGTGCATTATGCTTAGCACAATAATGTTGGTAGTACAATATTTTGTTGGGCGTGTGTGGCAACACTGTAAAGTGGCAACATCCGGGGTCACCACGAACCAAGAAATTTAAGATTGCACCATCAGCTGGTAAGGTGATGACAACGATTTTTTGGGACCATCAAGGCGTTTTGTATGTTGAATTCGTGCAAAAAGGGACAACAATAACTGCCACTTCTTACTGTGAAACTTTACAGCGACTCCGCACGGCTATCAGAAGAAAACGTCCCGGGTTGCTTACTGCAGGTGTGGTGTTCTTGCATGACAATGCACGCCCTCACACTGCAAATCAAACACGCCAACTTTTGGAATCGTTCCACTGGGAAGTCATGGATCATCACTCCCATAGTCCTGACCTTGAACCAAGCAACTTCCATTTGTTTCCAGCCCTAAAGGAACACATCAGAGGTAAATAATTTCGAAACGATCCTGATGCAGAAGCGGCTGCACGAAATTGGTTAAAAACTAAGGACCCTACATTTTACTCGACCGGCATCGGAAAGTTTGTCCCACGCTACGACAAATGTTTGAATCTGTTTGGTGATTATGTAGAAAAGCAATAATAAGTAGTTGTTGAAATACTTTGTAATAATTACTTGCCTTGTAATAAAACAGTTTCTTCAAGACACTTTAAACTTACTTTTTGAACAACCCTCGTATATCATTTGAATAGGATTACTTTTTATCAACACTAGAACACCAAACACCAAATACTGAAAACTATTAACTGATTTTCAAAAGTATTCTTTTCAATGCGAGGAAAGGTTTTATTTCTCAGCGAAAATATTATAACCGCAAACCTGGACGAGAGAACGTGAAGGAAGTTGGAAATGGACGAAATGCGCAGTTATAAAACCGACAAGTTTTTTAAGCTTTAAGTTTTTAAATATTAACTTTACAATGACCACAAACCTTTCCGGGAAATCATTTTGAAAATTTATCTCAGATGATTCTTGGAGGAAAGAATTTCTATAATTAACATCACTTACTAATTATTTGTTAATTCTTATAAATCAAATGTAAAACACGAAACCTCACTAATTTTACTCATTTTTTAAGGCTTATAATTAAAGGCAATATAGAACTAGAGAGTGATTTTATTCAGTGCATGATGAACTGTCACAACATACTGGCAGCACTAAAACGCTTCCTTAAAACGCGTGGCCTTTCCATTTACACAAATGCTAATAAGGACACAGACCATCTACGAACCTGTCTACCAAGTGGTAAAAAACTGTCTATAAACGGGCGTCGACGCTCGAGGAGAGGGTCGCTTTCGCGTGTCCATCCCATCGTTGTCGTACGTCGACAGGTGCCCTTTGTGGGAGCTTCTCAAGGACACTTCAACGCCACCGACAATATCCTGTCGACGGCCGGGCTTCGCGCTGCTCGCATTCCTCATACAGTCTTCTTTCCTTCTGGACTTCTGTTTAGTCTCCTTTTCTGCCTTTTTTACACGTGCCTTCCGGCTGAGGTCATTTCAAAAATTAAGTTCCTTTATTTCATTCTTATTTCTATTATTTTATTTCTCATTTTCACATTAACATTTGTCTAACATTCACTGAATTAAATGTCAAAAAGGAAATTAAGAATTATGTTTCCTTCTACATTAATTCCATTAAAAGCGTATGTAACAATTTTCACACACACACACACACACACACACACACACCACACACACATATATATATATATATATATATATATATATATATATATATACAGTATATATGTGGTACTCGTTCAGATTCCGTGTGTTGGTCTCTCTTCACACGAAGGTCAAGCTCATTGGTGCCGTCGTGGGCCAGGCATCTAGTCTTCTTTGAAGACTTTAACTTTGACCCCTGTAACGTTTCTGAGGTCCTTTGGAAGATGGTTAAAAAGTTTTGACTCTTTGACAACCAAGCTATTTTCCTTCAGTGTTGAGGAGGTCCTTGTCGGGCCTTTAATTTGGGAACACTATATATTCTGCCTTTTCTATTTTCCAGGGTTGTTTGGATGGTAATTGGGTTTAGTTTGAGGTTTGGTACCAGTTTTTCGATCATTTTCCATATGTAGATTATGGTGTACCTCTCTCTTCTTCTTTCCAGGGAATACAGATTTAGTTTACGTAGTCTTTTCCAGTAGTTGAGTTCTTCACAGCCATCAGTCTTGGCTGTAAAATGTCTCTGCGTTTCTTCAAGTTTATTAATTTCTTCCTTTTTATATAAGCACGTCAAAACTGAGTAGTATTCAAATTTTGGTATAATCAGTGTTCTCAGCAGGGGACTCATTATTGTCTTGTCCCTCCTTTTGAACGTTCTTAGTACTGTCCCTCGACTCTTTTTGCTTTGTTTATCGCTATTTGATTTTGTGTCTAGAATTTCGCATCATCGTTGATTAATTATTACCCCCAAGTCGATCGCTTTCGTGCTTCTCTGATTTTCCTGTCTATCTGGAGCATATGTAGTCTGTTTAAGTTCCTCATTTCTACCCTATCTCAAGAGCTGAAATCGTGTTAAAAGTTATATTGTTGTCTTCTGACCATTTGTATATTTTGTTTGTGTCTCTCTGCAAGGCCTCCACTTCATTTGCATCGCTGATTTTTCTGCTGATCTTTGTATCGTCTGCAAAGGATGTTACTATACTGTTGCTGTTTACTCCACTGTCTATGTCTGTTAGCATGATAATGAAAAGGAGTGGGGCCAATACTGTACCTTGTGGTACTGAGCTGTGTACTTCTGATTCTGATGATGATACACCTTGAATTTTGACCACCTGTAGACGTTCTCTGAGGAAGTTGTAGATCCATTTTCCCACTTTGCCTGTTATTCCCATATGTTTCATTTCATGTACTATTACACCATGATCGCATTTGTCGAAAGCTTTAGCAAAATCCGTGTATATGACGTCATAGTTTTCATTGCCTTCAAATGCATCAAGGATATTGTTATAGGGCTCTATAAGTTGTGATAGGCATGATCTTCCGTGCTGATTTTCGTTAAATCTTTCCAGTGTCTCCAAGAAGTCATAGATTTTCTCTGACTATTCTTTCAAATATTTTGGTGAGGTGGGACGTCAATGACACTGGTCTTAGTTCTTTGCTTGAGATCTATCCCCTTCTTTATATATAGGGACAATGTTCGCTCTTTTCAAGATGCTCGGTATTTCCTCAGTGTCTAGGGATCTTCTCCATATCCAGTATAAGGGTGTAGCTATTTTATTTTTACAGTTTTTAATCAGTGGTGCATTCCATTTGTCTGGACCTGCAGCTGAATATGATTTCATTTCCTATAGCTCTCGATACATCTTCTGGGGTAAAATCAAAGTCTGTTATACAATCTCCTTGCAATTTCTCTTCGAAAATGCATCTATGTCAGGTATCGCTTTGTCACTTTTTGGGGTACTGAAGACCGATTCATACTGGGTTCTCAATGTTTCAGATATTTCTTTTAGATCGTCTGTTAGTTCATTATTTCCTTTCCTTAAGGGCCCGATGGTCGCGCGCGTTTTTGTTTTTCTTTTCGCATAGCTATAGAAGTATTTTGATTTTCCTTTATTGCTTCTTCCGCCTTTTCCTCTTCCCTCTCTGTATGGCCCTTAATCAAGGTTTGTATTTCCCTATCGATACTCTCTAGTTTTTCTTGTATTGCTTTCCTGGCATTGTTGTCTCCGCAATTAGCTAACTTCGCCGCTACTCTCTTCTTTTGCGGAATATTCTTCTCTTTTGCCTCTTTCCTTTTGGCTGTGCTTTCGGAGCATATTTTTCTAAAATTTTCAGCGTCTTTTCTTCCAAGGTTGTTTGCATTTCCTCAGTTGTTTTATTCTCTAAGACTGTTCTCCACTCTATATGGGCCATGTGTGTTCTGATTTCTTCCCAATTTATGGTCTTGGAGTTTAAATTAAAAGCCCCAAATTTGCTTCTTCCTTCCGTATGTGTATTGTCTTTTAAAGTTATCGCCATATTTGTTGATAACCCGATTATGTTGTGGTCTGAGATAATAGTTGGGGCTATTTTTAGATCAGCAATCAAGTTCGTGTTTTATGTACTGTATGTATATATATATATGGAGTGAAAAGCTTGACCTTCGTCAGAATGAACAATTTGGGCAGAAGCTAATCAAAGGTTACCAAAGGTATTATAGTTCCTCTTTATAAATCACTAGTTAGACCCCATTTGGAGTACGCGGTCCAATTTTGGAATCCGCATATGCGCAAAGATATAGACAAAATCGAAAGAGTTCAAAGACGAGCAACTAAGATGATTCCGTCTCTTAGGTCAAAGTCGTACGAGGATAGGCTTAAGGAGTTAAAATTGACTACTCTCGAGACTAGGAGGTTAAGGGGTGATCTAATCCAGGTTTTCAAAATTATGAATGGGTTTGAAAACGTAGATAGTGATAGCTTTTTCGAAATATCTCAATATAATAGGACTAGAAATAACGGGTGTAAGTTGACAAGTAGAAGGTTCGAGACAGCAGTTGCGAAAAACTTTTTTACGCATAGAATAGTAAATACCTGGAATAGTTTGCCGGTAGAAGTAATTAGTAGCACGTCTATAAACATGTTTAAAAATCGATTAGACGCGCATGTTGATAGAAAGGGTATAGTTTAAGGTAGTAAAATTAAGGCTTTGTGGGGATAGATCCCACAGCTCAACACAAGTGTTGTGGGATATAGGGAGGCAGCGTCTTGGGTTAGGGGATACTCTCTGTCCTTACACACCCCATTTAAAGAGATTCCTCTGCCGAGCGGTGCCCCCCATAGTACTGTGAGGTATTGAAAAACTCATGATCTTCACTTGCCCCACAAACACCTTTAAATGGGAGACCCATAATGGGTGCACACACATTTCTACATTACTGTACAGTCTTTACAGCCACACCTACACTTTTCCTCGTAAGTGTATATATTGTAATGTATATGGTTGTAAATTTTGACTTGGTCCGCAATCGATATGGACCGTGACTTGATGGATACCGTAATGAAATTGACTGGATTCTTTGGATCTGATATATTTGCATGTCCGTTATAAATAGATATAGAGTGTAACATTTGTGGATAGTAGTCTATTATGACTTGATCCTCTGGATCCAGAGATTCTATCTTTAGTTTTAAATCTATAATTAATTAGTTTTAAATTAATAATTATTTAGTTTCGTAAAAATTGGTCGTTGCCAATTTACCGGCAGTTTTTACATAAATTTCTTATGTTCTTGTGGTTCGGAACCCACGTAAAATTGTAGGTCCCCTCCGCCACCACGGAGGACATACACAATACACGATTACGAACACAGTTAGGTAGACCAGCCATGAGTGGATCCTAGGGTCTTTGTTGGTCTGAAACATTATAACATTATAACATTATATATGCGATGAATTTCACAATTAAACACGTGAAATGAATGAATGATGGAAACCCACAAGGAAGAGGAAACATGATTCCAAGGCTTTTCGTGTATTCAGAAGTACACCTCGTCAGGTTGACGAGGTGTACTTTTGAATAAACGAAAGGCCTTGGAATCATTTTTCCTTTTTCTTGTGGGTTTACATCATATAATATATATATATATATGTATATATATATATATATATATATATATATATATATATATATATATATATATATATATTATGCTCGTAAATATCAGACATTATTCAATGACGACTGTTGTGGAACTTGGAAATGTTTCATTAATCGAATGAATATACAGACTTGATCCATTGCAACGTGATCGTATTGAAGACCATTTTAAACCGCCAACCTCTTCCATAACCCGTTTCCCACACCCTTCCATCGATTTCCTCTCAGCTTCAATTACTCCCATCCTCTTCCATTAGATAAGAGAGGGGTTGTAATTCACCTTATACAATATATCTTTCGAGAACGAGTGAAATCAGAGGACCTATTAACGAGAAGAACCGTATAAAGAAGCGTTCTCTTCCTGTTACTATCATATGTTACTTCAAGATGGCAATGTCCGAAACTGTGTGGGAGGTACGTCAGAATTATCGTAAAATTACATTATTTATGCACTTCATTGACGCGTTCTAGCATTATACACTACAAAAATTCATAAGTTTGTACAGAGTACATTACATCACTACTTTACGTCATTATATTGATGGTTTAAGAATAATTTAATTTGTAAATATAACACGATTTCAAAATTTAAAAGTTAATTTAAAAATTCCTCACCAAAAAAGGATCAAAGCACAAATTTAGAAATTTTCATATTTAAAACTCTTTCGAAATCCAAATTTTCCAATTTGTTAATAATAATAATAATAAAAAGAAACAATTGCCGCTCTCACTGTGGTAAAATGAGTGACGCGCAGATCGAAGGCATCAAAAATTACAAACATTCAATATCAATAGTCACTAATAACTCCATCGAATAAAAGGGCTGAAATGGAGAGCACAAGGAGTACAAGGAAGTTCGGTGAATGGTTGAAAGCGGCGGAGAAGCGACAACTTGGAAGAGGTGAGATTCCAGTAGTTTATATTCACTTATGAATACAAGAACACTCGTTAATTACGGTCGTTAACCTACATCACTTTAGGCAACTTAAATTTCACCTCCGGTGTGTGTGTGCGTGTGTGTGTGTATACAGTATATATATATATATATATATATATATATATATGATGAATAAAACCACGAAGGAAAGGAAACACAAAATGGTGCTCAAGCGCTTTCGTCTAATGACATCCTCAGGAACACTGAAGTACATAAAAGGGTAACAGCCTATATATAGGTTACAGAAAGAAAAAAAAAGAAAAAATAAATAACATACATACATACATACACACACACATATATATATATATACATACATATCTATATATACATATACATACATACATATATATATGCAATAAACAGAGAAGTAAAAATAAAAATTAAAAATTAAAAATTAAAGGATTATCAGTGAGGCGTACAGATTTGTAAGGAATAATATCGATTTTTAGCACAAGATCAAATGGATTATAAAAATACAAATTTATATTGGAAAACTGCCAGGGTTTTAACACTGCCTATGGTCAGGTTTCGATATATATAAAAATAAAATGCAAATTAAAAGTTAATAAAGTAGCAGACAAGTTTACCAAAGATTTAGTGTTCTACCCTTCTTATCTAAATCTGTTTGGAAGGAATTCAAAATAACAGGATCGAGTTGAAAAAGACCTTTGCTTATGTTGAAGTTATTTGAAAGTTGGATAATGGCAGACTCAAGAATATTTCTATTAACAACGTTGCTAGAATGGAATAAAACTGAAGCATTATTCCAATCAATACAGTGGGCTAACTCTGACAAATGGACAAAAAGGGCACTGGACAACTGTCTTGTTCTAACGGAATATTGATGCTGTTTAATACGTGTGTGCAAATCCTTTCCCGTCTGACCTATGTAAAAGGAATTACATTGTTTACAACCAATTTTATAGATAATGCCTGAATTATTGGTAGGGCTATTTTTTACTATGATATTTTTCACAATATTGTTATATGAAAATACTACATTAATATCCAAAAGTTTAAGTACATTAGCAATGCCTAAAAAGCCCGGGAAAAATGGAAGTACTAAAACATTTTTTGACAAAGTACGAGTGTTATTATTGACACGATAGAAAGTTCGTTTTACCTTGTTGAGACAAGATTCCATAAACGCAGATGGATAACACAAATCACTTCCAATACCGTTGATTTTTTCCAATTCGGCATCGATGTATTCCGGACTGGCGATCCTAAGGGCGCGGAGAAACATTGATGAAAAAATGGCCTTCTTAGTGGGGGTGTCATGTCCCGAGTAAAAGTGTACGTAGGACAAATTGTTTGTTGTTTTCCGATAGATACTAAACTTAAAACCTGGGCTTTCCCTATGTACACGCACATCCAAAAATGGGATTGAATTGTCTTGTTCCACTTCTAAAGTAAACTTAATGGAGGGGACTTGATCATTTAACTGAAGGAGGAAGTTATCCAGGTCACGATTCATGGGCCAGATACACAAAATATCGTCGACGTACCGCAACCACGGGATGCCAACCCCCAGGATTCTCGGAATATAAGTAATTTCGAAAAACTCCATATAAATATTGGAGAGGAGGGGCGATAAGGGGTTGCCCAGTGCCCTTTTTGTCCATTTGTCAGAGTTAGCCCACTGTATTGATTGGAATAATGCTTCAGTTTTATTCCATTCTAGCAACATTGTTAATAGAAATATTCTTGAGTCTGCCATTATCCAACTTTCAAATAACTTCAACATAAGCAAAGGTCTTTTTCAACTCGATCCTGTTATTTTGAATTCCTTCCAAACAGATTTAGATAAGAAGGGTAGAACACTAAATCTTTGGTAAACTTGTCTGCTACTTTATTAACTTTTAATTTGCATTTTATTTTTATATATATCGAAACCTGACCATAGGCAGTGTTAAAACCCGGGCAGTTTTCCAATATAAATTTGTATTTTTATAATCCATTTGATCTTGTGCTAAAAATCGATATTATTCCTTACAAATCTGTACGCCTCACTGATAATCCTTTAATTTTTAATTTTTAATTTTTATTTTTACTTCTCTGTTTATTGCATATATATATGTATATATATGCATGTATGTATATGTATATATAGATATGTATGTATATATATATATGTGTGTGTGTATATGTATGTATGTTATGTATTTATTTATTTTTTTTCTTTCTGTAACCTATATATAGGCTGTTACCCTTTTATGTACTTCAGTGTTCCTGAGGATGTCATTAGACGAAAGCGCTTGAGCACCATTTTGTGTTTCCTTTCCTTCGTGGTTTTATTCATCATAAATATTTTTCACGTGTTACTTTCGTGAAATAATTTTCATATATATATATATATATGTGTGTGTGTGTGTGTGTGTATATATACACACAGTATACTGTATATATCATTATCATGTATATATAAATTCAAAAATTATTTATTTCGTATAAAAAGTATACATAGGGTTAAGTACATTAAAGCAATATGCACTGTCACTGTCCTCCTTTGCTGATCTTTTTCCGTGTCTCATCTACCCTGTGAGCAGTCCAGCATGCTCTCAAACACTCCTTTTTTGTTACTACATATACATGCATCTTACACACTACATAATCTTTTCAAAATGAAAGAAAAAATGGCATCAATTTCAAGAGCCTCGTAGTCCCATGGGGAGGGGACCATAAATGTCCTCACTTCTGGCTTCCCCGTTGCCTATACTGGGAACGCAGACCCGAGTAGCGTGGCTAGATCTGCTACTACTTATTCGAAATGTTCTGGGCCTCTGCCTGATTCACTTTTCATTAATTTTTGCAACACTCGTGGCCTTTTCTCAAATTTTCAATTTGTTGAACACCACCTCTCCTCCTCTAAACTAGTGGTGGACCGGATGTCAGTTTTTCAACATCTGCGGATGCAGATTTTTAATTTCAATATCCGCGGATGCAGATATTTAATTAATCCATCAATGTAATATAGAATTATGAATATATGACATAATTTTTCAAATTTCGTGATATTACTATTATGGGAGGCAATGCATAAGAATTAAAATTAATATTAATGTTTTCATTATGATAAAAATAATAACTTTCTCAAGAGTTTCAGCCACAGAAAATTCAATGAAACAAGTTTCATTCAATGTTCTGTGTTACCAAGTATTTATATTTTGAGGTTTATATATTTGTTTGTTCATTAATAATTAATACTTTACATGAAATGTGCATGACTGGGCCTTATAAGCTACTTTATAAGCTAATTTAATTGTAAATTGCATAATGTATTAGAGGTAATATCCGCATAACATCCGCAGTCAGAAGTGCGGATGCGGATGTTAAAAATGATACGGATGCGGATATCCGGTCCACCACTAAAACATATATAAATATAAAACGCCACCGATAATATACTGTACATGAGTTTAGTGCATGTAAAAATTAAGAATCTCTGTGATGGTCCTTTTACTGCATATGCATCATGTACGTGCAATGGCTGCAAGCCAATTTGCTAGAACTTGTGAAGTGCCCTCAAGTAAACAAAAACGGTAAATATGTTCCTAAACAGACGAATAACAAACGAATGTAAAATGAATACGTACCAACCTCTTGAAGTGTTCGTGTTTACAGTGACAAGGCACTCGTAACACTAATTTCAAACCGAGGAGGAGCGAACTTTCAAGCCATTCCACTTACTATGAAAAGGATCATCCTTATTTACTGAAGTACGTCAACAATTACAAATGGCCGTCAATAAAATATTTATATCTACTTTTCTAAATTAACAGAAAACTATTCTTGCGAATAAACACACTCAGGAAAATTGATTTGTATGCGAAGATTTCTCTAATCCTATCGCCCGCGGAGTTGGATAGCTCCATACTGCGTACGCACAAACACACATTTAAAGTAATATTTTACACGTGCAAGAGTACTGCAAGAGTGCACTAATTAATAAAGAGTTTAACAGTGTGTGAAACAGATCGAACTTTAAATGTATATTATTATAAAAGAGGATGATCCTATATTTTTAGGGTTGCATCGTGGCTTCGTCATAACATCGCTTCCCGTTCAATCAGCGAGGTTAAGCGACGTTCGATGCGGTGTTCAGTAGTTGTTGAATGAGTGATCGTTCTCGGTGTTCAAATGATGTAGCGATCCTTAAATAGTTTGGATCCCACATGACCTTTGTCGTTACGAAGGAGGTTAAATAACCCCAGATGGTATTAGGTATTAACTTATATTTTCAAAAAATTAAGTTTGTGTTTATGCAATTTTATTTATGTGTAAAGCGTATGAACACAACACACACACACACACACAAAATATATATATATATATATATATATATATATATATATATATATATATATATATATATGCGCCTCGGTGGTGTAGTGGTTAGCGTCGCTGACTACGAATCCATCGGCCCCGGGTTCGAGACCCGATGGCAGCCGGCGCGCAGAAAAACCCAGCTGTTCATCCTTCCACACAATTAAGAAAGTGGTTGGTAGATAAATGGGTACCCTAGGTGGCCTAGTGGTTAAGACGCTGGGTTGCTGATGGGCGTGGTTCGGATTCCACGTTAAACTGTAGGTCTAAGGTGGAGTGAAAAGCTTGACCTTCGTCAGAATGAACAATTCGGGCGGAAGCTAACCAAAGGTTATGTATACAGGGTGTCCCATAAGTCTGGAACCATAGGGAAAAATGATAAAAACGGCTTTTATTCACAGAACGTGTTCAATGTGTTCACCATTATTATTGATACACGAGTGCGGACGAGATATCCAGTCAGCAAACACACGGCGAATGGTATCATGGGCGATGGTGTTACATGCGTCGATGATGCGCTCCCGCAAATGTGCAATACTGAATTTTCTCCGCGTAGACCAACGCCTTCAAGTGACCCCAGAGATAAAAATCCAACTGGGTGAGATCGGGGCTCCTCGCCGGCCACTCCACAGGCCCTCGACGTCCTATCCAATGACCAGGGAATTGTCGGTGCAGCCACTCTCTTACCCGGATGCTGTAATGGGCAGGAGCACCATCCTGCTGAAACCATGTTGGGAAATCCCCATCTGTGTTCAAGACACTGGGGAATGCTTCCTCGTTGAGCATACGCAAGTAGGCGTTTCCTGTGAAAGTGTCATCAAAAAAGAAGGGGCCTATGATACGGTCTTTCCAAATGCCATACCATACCATCACACGAGCGACACCTTGTTCCTTTGAAGCAGTAAACCAGTGAGGGTTGTCTTGCGACCAGTAGCGGGTGTTCTGTCGGTTCACCTCACCATTTGCGTAAAAAACAGCCTCATCGCTGAACAGAATGGTGGACGGGAAATTGGCATTTTGAGTACATTGTTCCGTAGCCCATTCACAAAATTCCATCCATCGGTCTGGATCATCTTCGCTTAATTTCTGCAGGATTTGAAGTTTGTAAAGATGCCATTTGTGTGCTTGAAGAATGCGGTGGATGCTGCTTTTCGACACTCCTGTCTCAGCGGACAACCGCCGAAGAGACTTTTGGGGACTGTTTGTGAAATGAGCGAGGATGGTAGCGGCTGTGTCATCGTCGGTGGATGTCCTCGGATGTCCACTGCGTGGTTTATCTCCTATGGATCCCGTTTCCCTGAACTTTGCTACAAGTTTACCGACACAGCTTTGTTATCGGCGCGCGGTCCGGATGCAATCTGTTAAATTCCTCAGCGACCTCCCTCTGACTCCGATTTCCTACGAGCAGAATTATCTGGATGCGTTCTGCCTTACTTAAAGACATCATGGGCACTTGCATAAAGGGAAAAACATGAATTACTTATTTTACCCTATGGTTCCAGACTTATGGGACACCCTGTACATACGTTTTAGAGTGCGGGAAGATGGTAATAAAGGTAACATAAAATGGTATAATTGAAAAGGCGGCTCTGAAAGCTTGCATCAATTTCGAAGACTGCCTCATTTTTTTGTTCTTTATTGTTAAAAATGAGTTGAGTGCGTTTAATCTCCATTATTCATTATATGCAAACATTAAACGATGAACGGGAGAGAATGAAAACTTTCCAAGGAAAACTTTTACGACATTTATAAAAGCGTTTTAATAAGATAATTTAGGTCTTTTTGAGTGTCTATTCCATCATCACGTGTCCCTTTAACGCTGAGTCTTCGGCTCAACTTTATGCGCTCGTTAACATTAGGGCGTAATTTAATAATGACTTTGCGCATTCAATTCTCCTGCCATAAACGCCGACTATTCATTCGCTAAAAGACTCCTTCCCTCACCCCTCTCTCCTTTCCTCCTCCAAAGGGAAAGAAACGGCAGAGATTTCGGAGACCTCAATGCCGCTCTCCCCTCGCATTGATGCAATATTGCCATTCATCAAAGCGTTTATGATGGACCAAGATTGCTTTACCACTTCCCTACGTTTATGATGTCATTTAAAGTACCATGGCACTTTTATGACGTCATTCGTCTACGTCAGATGGCACCGTGGTCACATCGGACTTTAGGCGTGATTAGTGCCAGCATGGTTCAAGCTGGTTTCATTGGGAGGCGTCCTTACTTTATGGAAACATAAAGGGTTAGGAATTCCATAGATTATTCCATAGACTGAGGGTCAACTCACCGCATCCACTCGTCTCTCGCTCGCAAATTTGCTTACGTAAAACATTTCATGTTCCTCACACTCAAACAGACATCGACTATGCACCATATATTCTCTCTGAATCTTAACCTGCAGACACTCTGTCCTTACGGTTGATATATATATATATATATATATATATATATATATATATATATATACTGTGTGTGTGTGTGTGTGTGTATATGCATATATATATATATATATATATATATATATATATATATATATATATATAACGTAAAGAACGACGCTTGTATAGGAGAATATTCCGCGCAAGATGAGAGCGAGAGAACGAAACAACTGAAAAAATGAGGTAACCACCCGGGAATCGAACCCGGGATCTTCCGATTGCCGGTCAGATATGATAACCATTACACCACGGGCCTCACTCAATCGGAAGATCCCGGGTTCGATTCCCGGGTGGTTACGGTACCTCATTTTTTCATTTGTTTCGTTCTCTCGCTCTCATCTTGCGCGGAATATTCTCCTATACAAGCGTCGTTCTTTACGTTAATTATAATGCGTGTTTGCAGTTTATATATATATATATATATATATATATATATATATATATATATCGACGAGTTCATTCCCATCTTGAAACGGACATGTTAAGTGCCTTGAAAAGTGGACGCTCAATTCTGTCAGTTGAGGTTTAAGGTTTGGTTTTTGGCTAAAAATATAATAGTTACCCCTTTTTCTTTGATGTATTCAATCTGACGTGAAGGCAGCGAGTCTTTTGCTTATATTGAGGTTCTAAATGTAGCTGGGCTAGGCTGCTTTAAACCCTAGATCCTGTCCCAAAGCTGGATCCTATCTGCTTTGCAGATAGCTGGTGAGGGAAGCTATATTTTTTAGACCTCTTTGCGAGTGACCCGTTGCCCACGTCGGGTTAGCATCATGAAAAAGAAAAACTATAGTATTTGTCATTTACCATTACTTATTCGGACTATAGTAGATTTAATTATCCTACAAGAGTTCCTTGTTCCATGCACGGTCTGTGTGTATCATATATATTATATATATATATTATATATATATATATAATATATATATATATATATATATATAATGCAAACCCACAACGAAAAAAATTATTTCAAGGTCTTTCGTGTATTCAGAAGTACACCTCGTCATTCCCTGATGAGGTGTAGTTCTGAATACACGAAAGAACTTGGAATCATTTTTCTTTTTTCTTGTGGATTTGTATTATTCATTCATCTCACGTGTTTAATTGTGAAATTCATCCCATATATATATATATATATATATATATATATATATATATATACACCTCGTTTAGGTTGCGTGTGTTGATCTCTCTTCAAACGAAGGTCAAGCTGGTGGCCCCGCCTCTCGGTCTAGCTTGGTGGAGGAGCGAGTTGCTTTCTGGCGCTCTCCACCGCAGATAGTCAGGTACACACGGCTCATCTTACCGTCCTGAGCCAGGCATCTAGTCTTCTCTTGAAGACTTCAACTTTGACCCCTGTAACGTTTCTGAGGTCCTTTGGAAGATGGTTAAAAAGTCTTGGTCCCCTGACAACCAAGCTATTTCCCTTCAGTGTTGAGGAGGTCCCTTGTCGGGACTTTAATTTGGGAACACTACACATCCTGCCTTTCCTATTTTCCAGTGTTGTTTGGATGGTAATTGGGTTTAGTTTGAGTTTTGGTACCAGTTTTTTGATAATTTTCCATGTCTAGATTATGGTGTACCTCTCTCATCTTCTTTCCAGGAAGTACAGATTTAGTTTACGTAGTCTTTCCCAGTAGTTGAGTTCTTTACAGCCATCAATCTTGCCTGTGAAATTTCTCTGCGTTTCTTCAAGTTCATTAATTTCTTCCTTTTCATATGGGAACGTCAAAACTGAGCAGTATTCAAGTTTTGGTATGATCAGTGTTCTTAGGAGGGGAATCATAACTGTCTTGTCCCTCCTTTTGAACGTTCTTAGTACCCGTCCCGCGACTCTTTTTGCTTTGTTTATCGCTATCTGATTTTGTGTCTCGAATTTCGCATCATCAGTTATTATTACCCTCAAGTCGATCGCTTTCGTGGTTCTCTGAATTTCCTGTCTATCTGGAACATGATAATATATTTGTAAATAGCAATGCCCTCGTAAATTCTGGAATTATAACCACAAACATCAGTGATCATTTTCTTACTTACGCTATATTCAATAACATTGTTCAGGTTGCGGACAAAACAACTATTGATTACAGAATATTCTCAGAGGTTAACAAAAGAAAATTTATTGGGGCTGTAGAAAATACTCGACTTGACTGTGACGAACCTTTAAATGACCCAGATCATATGTTTCAGTTCTTCTATGACACCTTATTCCATATTTTTAATATTTGCTTTCCTTTATGGAGAAAAACAGTTTCGCCCAAAAGTGTCGCAAATCCATGGATCACTCCAGGAATTATCACTTCAATAAAGAATAGAGATAAATTGCAATTACAGAGTAAAATTCCTAAAATACAATATACTCAATACATAAACAAATTAACTAAAATAATCAAAATTGCAAAATATAACAATCAATTTTCCAAACATAAAGGAGACATGAAAAACACTTGGACAACCATAAACAATCTTCTCGGAAAACAAATTAAGAAAAATTCAATAGAGAAATTAAATGTTGATAATAAGGAAATTACTGATGATACTGCTAAATTGCAGACTCTTTAAATGCACACTTTACTTCAATAGCGGATAAGCTTCGCTCACAATTAATAAATAATGATCACTCACCTCTAGAATATACGCCACCCACGGCCCAGTGCCCACCCAGCCCACGAAATTCATTTTCTTTTGTTCCTGCTACCTCTACTGAGGTCCAGAATATTATTGGTAAATTAAAAAATATAAAAAATAACATTCATAACATTCCTGTACCTATATTGAAACTTGTTAAAGATAAGATATCTGTAACTTTGGCTAAAATTATCAATCAAAGTATTTCCAAAGGAATATTCCCATCAATGCTAAAAACTGGTTGTATAACACCCCTTTTTAAAAGGGGTGATCCTACACTAGCATCAAATTACAGGCCGGTGTGTTCATTATCTGTGTTCAGCAAAGTTTTTGAAAAAATTGTAAAAAGTAGAATGCAGCGATATTTAGAATCCTACAATTTATTATCTCCAAATAAATATGGCTTCCGTAATAATAAAACAACGGAAATGGCTATTATAAATCTTATGGAAAATGTAAATATAGTCAAGGAGAACAAAGAAATAATGATATCAATATTTATGGATTTGAGTAAGGCGTTTGATGTAATAGACCATAATATTCTACTTAATAAATTATATTGTTACTGCTTTAGAGAAGCAATCAGTGATTGGTTTAAAAGTTATTTGTCCAATAGATATCATTTTGTATCAGTGAATAAGGTTTGCTCAACTAAAACGCTTGTCAAACATGGTGTGCCACAGGGCTCAGTTCTGGTTCCACTGTTATTTTTATTATATATAAATGACCTTCCACGTTCATCTGATATACTGAACTTCATAATATTTGCAGATTATACAACTGTCTCTTTTTCTTGCAAAGATGTTAATACAGCTAAGAATATATTTCATTCGGAATTCATCAGTGTAACGAAATGGTTGACCACCAATAAACTCTTCCTAAATACCAGTAAAACAAATTTCATGATTTTTACTAATAAAAGAAATGTATATCTTGATGAACTTAATGTTAATGAAATCGCCATAAAGGAGTGTACTGTAACAAAATTTCTTGGTGTAATACTAGATAAGAATTTGCAATGGAGTGATCATGTAAATTATATCGCGAAAAAGACTTCAAGGAGCGTTGCTACAATGTTTAAACTTAGAGATGTAGTCCCTAAACAAGTTTTATTGACTCTTTATCATACTCTTGTTCTTCCTTATATAACATACTGCACCCTTGTTTGGGGAAACTCCGCTAACAACGCATTAAATGGTATCGTTGTCATCCAAAAACGAGCAATAAGGTTATTGCATTATTTAAAGAGCTAAACCTACTAAAGCTCAACGATATAACCAAACTGACACATTTTATTTTTATTTACAAGTGTAAGAACAAAATCATTAATTTGCAATGGGTAAATAGATATTTTGTAACTCATCAAGAAACCCACTCGTATCAGACCAGAAATAGATCAAAGCTTGTTATACCTCAATTTAGATTGTCTTCATCTCAAAAACTACCCATTTTCACTGGATTGAAACTATGGAATAACTTGCATGCCGATATAAAAAAATATTGTGAATGTAAATTTGTTTAAAACCAAGTTGAAGTCCCGATTAATAATGGCATGCTAACAAAAATCTAGGATTAATGTCCACTAATATTGTTTAATATTGTCCATTAATATTGTTTAGTATTGTAATACATGTTTTAACTATTAATAATACTTATTTACTTATTTATTTATTTATTATTATTAATTAATAACAACTAGCTTCTTATTTTTAATAAGAGCCCAGTAAAGCCTAAAGCTGAAGGGCCAAATTAAATAAAATAAATAGTCGAGCTTCAAAATTATTCATGTCATTGTAAATTGAAAAAATTTATTTATTTTATTATTATTAATAAAGGTTAATAATAAAAAAAATAAAAATGATAAATAAAATTGATATGTAGTCTGTTTAAGTTCCTCATTTCTATCATATCTCAAGAGCTGAAATGTCTCGGTGTTAGTCGGTCTTCTGACCATTTGTATATTTTGTTTGTGGCCCTCTGCAAGGCCTCCACTAATATATATACAGGGTGTCCCGTAAGTCTGGACCCATAGGGAAAAATAATAAAATTACAAAATAGTCCAAAAATTTATTTATAATATATTTTTTTATTATTTTTATTATTATTTTTATTATTTTTTTATTATGATCTTACTCCGCTGGAGTTTTATTTGTGGGGCCACTTGAAAGCCAAAGTGTACGAGGTCAAACTTCAGAACATTTTCCACCTTAAAGCACGCATTGTGGAGGCGTGTCAAGAAATTTCTGCGACTGTGATTCAGAAAGTGCTGTCGCAGTGGAGATTGCGTCTTCAACTATGTGTGCGACACAACGGCGGACACTTTGAACAGATTATGTAATAAATTTTTGGACTATTTTGTAATTTTATTATTTTTCCCTATGGGTCCAGACTTACGGGACACCCTGTATAGTGGACCTAGTTTTAGCCGTTTAAGGTGATAATGATTTGATTGTATGCTAATGATTAATTGATGCAATGACTGATTGCTTATTAATGATAGGCTGGGTTAATAATTTATGATGTAAAGTATCACCAATTGAAAGTGGCTAAGGCATAGGCCTACTATAATAATACCGAGTGATTCGAATTGCTTCGGGATCACCAGTTCAGATTACTCCTGAACAAATTAATGTTAAGGTTATATAAGACACCTTATAGTTTTGTAGTTTATTATAAAAATAAATATGTTAATTGTCACAGTGGTTAACAGAGAATTGACAGTGATTAATGGCTAGCCTTTACGTTATGTTGATGACATGGAAATTAGCTAATAAGATGAATAGTTAATAGCTTAAATTGACACGTAATACATTCATTGATGATATAAAATGGCATACAAAATGGTACATTGAATGGGCCTAGTAAATGATATAAATAATGTACGTGCGTTTAGTACCGTGAATGGAATACGTGATACTCTGATTAAGTAGGCTAAATAATTGCATGGATGAACATAGAACAACTGATGCGGCCCAATAATAATGGATTGATGACGTGCGTTTATGGATAGGCCTAATGATAGTTGAGAGAAATATGATCATTTACATCGAGGTAATTATATAATGCTAAGTTGGTACACCTTAGATGGATTATAGAAACAAGATGTTGTTGCCTAATGATAATTTGAAGGGATGACACTGTAAATGAATTAGGCCTGCAGTAAGAGAAATTAAGTTACCACATAAACATATAAATTAACACAATAGCGGATGATACGCAGAATTACGGTTTTCGGAAGGACACTTGAATTCGGTAATAGGAATTAGGAAATAGGCCTACTGCGTTTAACGAGAGTTAGTTGGAACGCTTAATTACACTTGGGGTATAGCCTACCGTTCGGCGGTAGGCTAACGTAGGCTTCACGAGAGTACTTAGAAAAGGATGCACTTATCTTACCGGGACGATGGAAACTCTGTTGAAGGCGGGTTGAAGAGGAACCTATTACCGTAGGCTCGAGTTGTCGTTGTCCGTTAAGCCTCTCGAGATGATGGAGATGCTTGATGTAGGTTTCGTAGAACGTAGGCCTGAGGTGATGTTACTTCTCGAGGTGCAGGATGGCCTATAAATGATCTTGCAGACGTAGGCCTGAGGTGCTGAATATCTCTTGTAGACTGCAGACGGGCCTACTAGATTCTTGTTGACGGCAGTTTTCAGGAAACGGTGAAAGCTGACCAGAGGTGAAGTGATTGGAATTTGTAGCTTCACCGCCGAGACACGTGATGTACCTTGAGGATGTCTTCTCGTAGCGTTGAGCTTTGCCGGTGGTCCTCGAGGATGTTTGATAACCGGTTGAGGGGTTATTAGGAGACCAAGGGAAACGCCTGTTGCAGTTGTGGTTTGCAAGTGATGCTTCGTTTCTTGAATGGGAATATGTTGAAATGAGCCTTGGTTTTGAGCCGGCTAAAGCTGATGCTGGGTGACGGCGTGTTGAGTAGTCTTACGAATGGACGCACGAAAGAAGTGAGATCGAGTGCCAGTTAACTGCGCCTTATATAAACCTTGGGAAACTTCGAATTCCTCAGTTCGAGGCTAGCGTCATTGCTTGAAACCGTCTTGAGTTTTCTTTGTTCCTCGACACCGCGTGTGTTTTAAGAATGTTTGAAAAGTGGCGGTGAAACGAATTCCTATGGCTGTTCTTTGTCTGTGTTCTATCTGTAGTTGTCTGTTCCGCTATATATATATATATATATATATATATACATATATATACAGGGTGTCCGAGAATTATCTGTACAATATATGGCTGTTATTAAAAGTCAACCATGAAGTGTAGAAATTCCAGTGTTGTCCCATTTTACAGAGAATCTTATTAAGTTTTTTCTGATACCAAGTTGTGACAAGTTTTTTAGAAATTCCAGTGTGTCCGAACATTATCTGTACAATTACATCTTTTAATAAAATTCTTGATAACACACGTAAAATTCTTAAATAAGATTATTTAGAATCTGTATTTTCAAAAGTTTCTTTTATTAAAGTAACGTTGTTACAAACACTCGATATGTGCACCATTAGTGATTCGCAAAACATCCAATCGATACTCCAAATGTTGCCATGTATGCTGCAGCATATCCACATCAATTCGCTCAATAGCAGCTGTGATTCTTGCTTTTAAATCATCAATGTCTGTCACCCGCGTACATTTCTAAAAAACTTGTCAAAACGTGGTATCAGAAAAAACTTAATGAGATTCTCTGTAAAATGGGACAAACTGGAATTTCTACACTTCATGGTTGACTTTTAATAACAGCCAAAAATTGTACAGATAATTCTCGGACACCCGGTATATATACACACGAGTATAAACACAAAGAAAAAGGAAAGGAAAATTTTAAAGTGGTGATCGAACTGATAATTGCGAGAGGTGTCAGGAAAGTTTCTGGAAACTTTTCCTCTTGAGGGAAGAGAGCAACAGTACCTCTTTTACCCCTTCAAGTACGAGCGTATCCCCGTGTGGTAGAAGTCCGTGCTCTGCTGACAAAGCTATGTTCTAGTAGCATTTCAGATATCCTTATTTGATGTAAAGTGCACTCTTCGAAGGCGGTCTTTCAGGGGACCGAAGAGATGATAAGTCTGAGGAAGCAAGGTCCGGGCTGTACAGTGGGTGGATGACAACTTTCCGGAAACCCCTCGTGTATCTATATAAGCAATCCACCTACGGTTTTGCGTACTAAATCCCATCCAGGAGAAGGTACTAGTAATTAGAGCGAAGCGGTTAAGTTTTATGGAAGACATATGAGGGGTCGCGCGTCTTAAGGTACCTAAGCGCCACCACAGACGAAAACGTGTTTTTGATGGATATAAGTCTAGGGCCCGGATGTTTAGGCATTATAAAATTGAAAAATAGGCAAAATAAAAGTATAAAATAGGCAAAAATAGGCATTTATTTTATACCGATCAAAAACACACAAAACAAAATAAGTTATATAATAATCTATGAATGTATCATTAGTTTCATTACCTTGAGACTACGTCGCACATTATTAGTCTGAATTACACATAATTACAAGTAATTTTTTTATGTTTTCAACTTTTAGGCCTCTTCTTCTGTCTGAAAGAACATGCTTGTACAGCGAGAATGACCTCTCTACTTCCACTGATGTAACAGGAGCAAATTTGAAGCATGATACATTCATGGGATTCATATCCCCTACATCGGCATCAGTGTGTCCTTCAAGAACGTGTGCAATGTTCTTTAGTCGTTCCAGATCTGCATTTGCTCGTATCACTCGGTCACATTTTTCGCGAACAGATTCACCTTTCTCGCCGGGCGCTTGACTGATGCCTGCAATGACTAACTCAAAAATTTTCAAAGCGTCGATTAACGGCTGGTTCCTAGTTTCAAGAGCAGTAATGTTCTCAGGTATTTTTGCAAAGTGGGAAGTGATGTATGAAAGTTCATTGCGAAGAGATCTATCTTCAATGAGGTCCATCACGATGCGGATTGATGAAGCATCTTCGATGTCAAGTGCTGATACAACTTCTCGAAACTTGTCAAAATTTGACGTGTAATACAACGCAGCCGAGATCCAGGTTCCCCACCTCGTCAAAACGGGCTGTGGCGGCAATGCGACTTCAGGCGCTATTTCATGCAACATATGACATCTTGATGGTGCCTTAAGAAATATCTTCTTTCCATTAGAAATTAATTTGTCGACATTGGGGAACAAGCCTCGTATCTGCTCAGCAACACGGTGAAGTGCGTGAGCCAAACAAGTAACATGTAGCATTTGTGGAAAAAGAATTTTCAATGCTGTTGCTGCCTTCTTCATGTACGGCGCTGCGTCTGTCATGAAGAGAAGAACTTTTTCATGCTGGATGCCCTCTGGCCAAAGCAAAGCGAGGGATGTTGTGAAAAGTTGAGCTATTGTTGAGCTGTTGGTCTTTGGCAGCTCTTCTGATGTCAGCAGATAAACTTTCGGCGTCTGATCAGCTTCCAAAGTACCTATAATCACGTTAGCAATATATCTACCCATGGAATCGGTGGTCTCGTCTATTGAAATCCATATCTTGTTATCTGCAACGCCTTCACGTATTTTCTGCATTGCAAAGGCGTAGTTTGTATCCACATAATTTTTTCGAAGAGTGGACTTACTTGGAATAACTTGTTTTGTGTATTTTTCTAAAAAGGTCTTTAATGATTTGTTTTCCAACTTCCACAGTGGAATTCCAGCATCAATAAATGATTTGCATAGCTCCAAGGAAAAGGTAGATTGACGACTTGACGTTGAAGCAAATGTTGTCATCAAACACGTTTGTAGGCTGTTTGGTTTCATCTTTTCAGCAGAAGCTTTGTGCTTAACGGTCTGCACATGCTGGGAAACAAAGTACCTTTTCTCACTGTTAACTGCTTTGTCACACACTTTACAAAATAACACTGTGCCATCTGTGGAAAAGATATCTTTTCCAAAGTCACGAACATGTTGGTTCAGTTTACTACTTGAAGATGAACTAACTTTTGGCATATTAACGTCTTCTAAATATCATTCAAGTTTAGTCAAATACCACTGATGATCGCACACCCTCACACGCACGAAGCAGAACAACGAATATGAGGAAATGGCCGTGCGAGGCTAGTTTTCAGATACTGCGCTCAGCTGATAACGTCAATCATACATGACGTCATTTCCGCAATATGAAATTCCACGATATCTTCATTCACGTTATCTGCGCATTCCTGGTTAGTCTAGTCGTAACTAATACATGATAATTTTCCTATAAATGCCTATTTATGTCTTTTTTCTTTATAATCTAATTAAAAAGGCAAAAATATGCATTTTCAACGAAATAGGCATTATCATACTCATACTCCCAAAAAAGGCAAAAAAAGGCATTTATGGCATTTTGCCTGAACATCCGGGCTCTAGATATAACTATTTTCACCCTTCCTCTATCGCGTGGTTTGGGTTATAACGACCTTACGACACTAGAAGTGTGGTTGAAAACCTTATGAAGCGAACTACTTTTTTCACCTCTATCGCCAGCCAAAAGTTCACCCAAAGTTCGGCATAATAAGAACATCAAAAAATTTAAAAAAAATATATATATATAAAATATAAAATATGAAAATCTATTCCAAAAACTCATCAACATCTTCATTAGCATACTTAGAACTCTAATTTAGCCAAAAATGAACGTTCTAGCTCAATTAATAACAGAGATACTATTGCCAGAATATTGCTGAACTTTGGAGGCGATTTCTGACGAATTTTAATTTTGGCGCTTAGGTACCTTAAGACGCGGGACCCCTCATATATTGGAGATGATCAAACCCAGGTTATACATTGACTTCAGGTAGACCCTATACGCAAGACACCGCATTAAGCTAAAAGAGATGATATTCCCATTGCCTGTGATATATATATATATATATATATATATAATATTTAGGAGAAATCCAATGACAAGGAGAAATGTAAATGCCATGAAAAGTCTTCTTTAATGCGCAACGTTTCGAGCAATACGCTCATCTTCAGGCTGTATGATAACAATGTGAAATTAAAATCAATAATTGAATGAAAAACAAGACAAAGAAAATTTCTATAACCTATTCATAAAGGCAAATTTTAAAAGACTGAAAAAAGAGGGTTAAATTCTAAGTTATACAGATTTACATATAAAATTAAGAAGCTATTTTTAAATGCATATAGTAAATGTGAAATTAATACACTGGAAAAATTAACAATAGTACACTGGAATAATGAAACTAACTAACCTTTCACTGCAATTTCCGAGGCTAGACTGATTTAAGCAGAGGCAAAACGAGAAAACATAAGATAAGATAAGATAAGATAAGATAAGAGATGGTGAGGGCGATTGGGGAAGGGGGGATTATAAGGAATTGGGGAAGGAGGAGGGATTATAAGAAGTTTAAAGGGACAGCTGATGAGTCAACATTTAGCGTAGGGGTCAAAGTTTTAATGTAAAGCGATTCCAAAATTCTGAGTGAGTTGGGACAAGTATTACAACCAAGAATTTTAAAATTGTCTAAAGTGACATCAGTTTTACATTTTATACTGTGTTCCCGAATATTAGAAACTTCTTTAGTTTTTAAAATTTTACCTGTTCGGCCACTTATTCCCATATGCGAATAAATCTAGCCCTGAGAGAGCGAACAGTGCTGCCAATGTAATTCCCAAGGAGACACCTAGGGCAGGTAAATAAATATACAACACCGCTACGCAACGAGTCAGGGGTTCGATCCTTCGCTGAGAAAAAGCTACCTAAAGACGTTTTATTAATAAATATGATGCGGAAATCAGTATGATAAAAAAATTTCCTTAACAACTTTGTAAATTTAAGCTTAAATTCCTTATTCAAAGGACCCATTTCAGGTACCAAGAAATATTTTATATCCTTCGGCACTGTAATACAAGGAAGTTGAGGGCTATAAACATTATTTAAGAAGGATCTAATTAGTTTATCTACATATTGAACAGGAAAACTATTATTGGTAAAGTATGATCTTAGATTATTAAATTCATCATTAAGTAAGGTAAAACTAGAGGTCAAATTATATCCTCTGAACAGGAGAGTTTTAATACAAGACATCTTATAGTTGAAATCAGTAAAACTAAAAAAATTCATGCCCAAACCAGTGAAAGTGGGTTTCCTGTAAACTGATGTAGTAATAGAATCACCGTTTTTCGAAATTAAAAGATCTAAAAAGGGAAGGGAGCCATTTTTCTCAGTTTCCATTGTATACGTTATATTGGGGTGCAAAGATGTAAAGTCGCTTTTCACAAATGTACCTGTATCTGAAACTATTGCCATTATTTTAGATAGGGTTTTTAGCTCGGTTGATATTTTTCATGGTTTTTCATTGTCTCATTTTAAGGAACTTTTAGAATTGGTCTTCAAACAATGCTATTTTACTTTCAACAATAAGGTTTACCAACAAATTGATGGTGTAGGGATGGGATCACCTGTCGGACCGTTAGCAGCTGATTTTTTTATGACTCATTTAGAAAGTGTAATTTTTAGTCAATCTCCCACTCATCTCAAGCCAATTTTCTATCGACGCTTCGTTGATGATTCGATAGCTGTCTTTGATAATGCGGTACAAGCGCAACAATTCTTTAACTTCCTAAATTCTTTGCACCCCAATATAACGTATACAATGGAAACTGAGAAAAATGACTCCCTTCCCTTTTTAGATCTTTTAATTTCGAAAAACGGTGATTCTATTACTACATCAGTTTACAGGAAACCCACTTTCACTGGTTTGGGCATGAATTTTTTTAGTTTTACTGATTTCAACTATAAGATGTCTTGTATTAAAACTCTCCTGTTCAGAGGATATAATTTGACCTCTAGTTTTACCTTACTTAATGATGAATTTAATAATCTAAGATCATACTTTACCAATAATAGTTTTCCTGTTCAATATGTAGATAAACTAATTAGATCCTTCTTAAATAATGTTTATAGCCCTCAACTTCCTTGTATTACAGTGCCGAAGGATATAAAATATTTCTTGGTACCTGAAATGGGTCCTTTGAATAAGGAATTTAAGCTTAAATTTACAAAGTTGTTAAGGAAATTTTTTTATCATACTGATTTCCGCATCATATTTATTAATAAAACGTCTTTAGGTAGCTTTTTCTCAGCGAAGGATCGAACCCCTGACTCGTTGCGTAGCGGTGTTGTATATTTATTTACCTGCCCTAGGTGTCTCCTTGGGAATTACATTGGCAGCACTGTTCGCTCTCTCAGGGCTAGATTTTATTCGCATATGGGAATAAGTGGCGGAACAGGTAAAATTTTAAAAACTAAAGAAGTTTCTAGTATTCGGGAACACAGTATAAAATGTAAAACTGATGTCACTTTAGACAATTTTAAAATTCTTGGTTGTAATACTTGTCCCAACTCACTCAGAATTTTGGAATCGCTTTACATTAAAACTTTGACCCCTACGCTAAATGTTGACTCATCAGCTGTCCCTTTAAACTTCTTATAATCCCTCCTCCTTCCCCAATTCCTTATAATCCCCCCTTCCCCACTCGCCTCACCATCTTATCTTATCTTATCTTATCTTATCTTATCTTATGTTTTCTCGTTTTGCCTCTGCTTAAATCAGTCTAGCCTCGGAAATTGCAGTGAAAGGTTAGTTAGTTTCATTATTCCAGTGTACTATTGTTAATTTTTCCAGTGTATTAATTTCACATTTACTATATGTATTTAAAAATAGCTTCTTAATTTTATATGTAAATCTGTATAACTTAGAATTTAACCCTCTTTTTTCAGTCTTTTAAAATTTGCCTTTATGAATAGGTTATAGAAATTTTCTTTGTCTTGTTTTTCATTCAATTATTGATTTTAATTTCACATTGTTATCATACAGCCTGAAGATGAGCGTATTGCTCGAAACGTTGCGCATTAAAGAAGACTTTTCATGGCATTTACATTTCTCCTTGTCATTGGATTTCTCCTAAATATTAAATTGAAGCTCTGTAGAAGCAACCCGCATGATTTATATATAATATATATATATATATATATATATATTAGTGCTTAATTTGTAAATGAAAAAGAAGTGGAACGCAGGTGAAGCTCTCACAGTTAGGGGGTCTGGGGGAGCGCTGTAAGCTCACCCAGCGGGGTCCGGGGCAGCGCCCGGAAACCAACGCATTTTAAGCGCTTTTTCTGCGAAAACTGCGCAACATGCAAATGAAAGTTCTTCGAATACAGTATTATTTTAAAGAAAAAGTTAAACTGTGATTGCAACATCTAAGTGAAATGTTATTTCATCTAAGTGAAACAAAATATTATATGTATTTGAAACAAAATAAAATTGCTTTACTTACATGCTATTGCTATATGTAGGAAGTTGATAGAATAATCACATTAATTTCCACACACACTCCAAACTTCTTTCTGCTTGATCGACTAGTTTTCGCTTTCTACTGTCTGTATTTCGTTGGATTTTAAATTACAAAATTACGTTGCTGACCTTTTTATTAAAATAAAAACCTTTTTTTGTAATTAGGTTTTAAAATAAAAGTACCGGAACGGCGTTCCGGAGCATTCCGTCACAAATTAAGCACTGTGTGTGTGTATATATATATATATATAAACCTTACCTTACCTTACAACCTTACAAAGGTTTCACGCGATGATTTCTCATTTCGCGAAGGTCAAGCTTGTCGCCCCTCCTCTCGAGTTTGCCTGGTGAAGTAGTGAGTTGGATTCTTGCGCTCTCCACCTCACATAGCCAGGTACGCCCGGCTCATCGGGGATTGTTCTGAGCCAGGCGTCTAGTCTTCTTTTGAAGATTTCCACTGCAACTCCTTTCGTGTTTCTTAGGTCTTTGGGCAACTGATTAAACAGTTTTGGTCCTCTCACTACAAAACTATTTTCTTTCAGGGTTAAGGATGTTCCGTGTCTCGCCTTCATTTGGGAATACGACACAGTCTACCGCTTCTACTTTCCACCGTTGTTTGGGGAGTTATAGGATTCAGAGTAAGATTAGGGACTAGTTTCTCCATTATTTTCCAAGTGTAAATAATGGTGTATCTCTCTCTTCTCCTTTCCAGTGAATATAGGTCTAGTTCTCGTAACCTTTCCCAGTAATTTAGTTCTTTGCACCCATTGATCTTGGCTGTGAAGCTTCTTTGGATCCCTTCCAGCTGTCTAATGTCTTCTTTTTTATATGGGGATGCTAGGACCGAGCAATATTCCAATTTGGGTATTATCAGGGTTTTCAGTAGAGGAATCATTACATTCCTATCCCTTCGTTTAAAGGTTCTCAATATCTGACCTGTTATTCTCTTTGCTCTGTTTACTGCTATCTTATTTTGTGTTTCAAATTTCGCATCATCTGTCATTACAACCCCTAAATATTTTGCTCTGGAATTTCTTGTCCATTTGGGGTATAATATTCCATGGATTTTAGGTCTTCTCTTTTTCCGTACCATAACAGCTGAAATTTCTCGGTATTAACTTCATATTGTTGTCTTCCGTCCACGTGTAGATTCTGTTTATGTCGGTTTGTAGAGATCCTATGTTTTTTGGGTTTCTTATTTTTTTACTGATCTTTGTGTCATCCGCAAAGGATGTTACTGTGCTGTCTTTGTTAACGTCCTCATCTATGTCAGTTTGCATGATTATGAAGAGTAGTGGAGCTAATACTGTTCCTTGTGGTACCGAGCTGAGGACCTCTGATTCTGATGAAGATACTCCTTGTACTGTAACGACTTGCCGTTACTCACTAAGGAAATTATATATCCATTTCCCTACTTTTCCTGTTTATGTATTATGATTCCGTGGTCACACTTGTCGAACGCTTTAGCAAAGCCTGTGTATAGTACATCATAGTTTTCATTACTTTCAAGTGAATATATATAATATATATATATATATATATATATATATTATATATATATATATATATATATAGGGTGAGTCAAAAGTCTCCATACATAGGCAAAATGGTCATGATAAATAAATGATTATTTATTTTTTATTTTTTTGCAGGTGATGTGCTGAGATGCCTTTGTCCCAAGAAGAGTAGTATAGAGATCATTCTTCTGGCAGGATCAGGAAGCTGTCGCAAGGTTGCCGAGGAATTTAACAGGAGACACGCCCCCGGCACGCACATCACACACGACACCGTTGCCAAACTCATTGAGAAGTTCAAGAAGACTGGAAGTGTTGCAGACCAACCGAGAAGTGGCCGTCCACGAACAGCCACCGATGAAGGCACAGCGACCATGGTGCTGGCAGCGTTCGCAAAGAGTCCCCAAAAAAGCACTCGACGGATGTCTGCAGAATGCGGTGTCAGCCAAAGGAGTATCGTCCGCATTATGAAAGAGCACAGATGGCATCCATACAAAATGCAAATGTTGCAGTATCTTAGCGACTGGAATTCTGTGAATGGGCAAGAACAAAAGTGGAAGAAGACACGGAGTTCTCGGCTGGCATCCTGTTTTCAGATGAAGCCAACTTTTATATTCATGGAGAGGTTAATCGTCAAAACGTACGTTATTGGAGTGATGACAACTCGCACTGGATGAGTCCCTCAAAGACGCAAGGCGCTGGAAAAGTGATGGTTTGGTGCGGGATATAGGGCAACACAATTGTTGGCCCTTTTTTCATTAACACCAATCTGAATGCCGAAATGTGTCTAAACATGCTGCAAGACAGTCATGCCGTCCCTGCTGAACGAGGACGGGGGATTTCCAGCGTACTTTCAGCAAGACGGGGCGCCACCCCATTACGGTATCTGCGTGCGCCAGTGGCTGGATCAGCAGTTTCCGGGTTACTGGATTGGCCGCCGTGGTCCCATGGAGTGGCCTCCGAGGTCCCCAGACCTCACCCCCCTTGATTTTTACTTGTGAGGGCACTTGAAGGCCATGATGCCAGGTGAAAATACAAAACACGGACCACCTAAAGGAATGCATTCGTGATGCGTGTGCACGCATAACACCAGACGTGTTAACGCGCGTTTGCCATGACTGGGAGGAATGGCATCCGTATGTGCATTCAGTGTAATGGTGCCCACATAGAGCATATTTTGTGACTTACAAGTGATTGCATAATAAAGTGACCATTTTTCCTATGTATGGAGACTTTTGACTCAATATATATATATATATATATATATATATATATATATATATATATATATATATATATATATATATATATATATATATATATATATATATATATATATATATATATATATATATATATATATATATATATATATATATATATATATATATACACACATGGTATTTCATAACATGTGGGACGCACTTTCAGGATGGATTCAGGACCTGAAAAACAATAAAAAAGTTTATATAAACATATGCCCGAAATCGCTTTGTTTCCGAGTTACAGCCCGTTATGTGTTCCAGCAAGTATCCGCCTTACCTTTAGAGGACGTGCTCAAAATGACCGCCTTGGGCTTGAATACACGCCTGAACACGCCTCGTCATAGACTGCCTGACGCGTTCAAACATTCCAGGTACCGTATTGCTCGGATTTTCTGGCATCCTTCTTCTACACGTTGGCGAAGCATTTCAACGTTTTCAATGGGTGTCACGTAAACTATGGATTTCAGATGACCTCACAGGTAAAAATTGAGTGGATTCAAGTGCGGGGGGCGAGCAGGCCACGCAATAGGTCCTCCACGGCCCATCCATTTGTCAGGGAAATGGTCATCCAAATAGTCTCTGGTTAATCGACTAAAATGAGGCGGAGCGCCGTCATGCATAAACCACATATGACGTCGGACACCATGAGGAACTTCAGCTAGTAAATCACTTAACTCATTCCTTAAAAAATTGGAATAGGATTCTCCTGTTAATCTTCCAGGCAAAACAAAAGGACCAATTAAGTTGTCGGCAATAAGTCCTGCCCATACATTGATACTAAATTGTTGTTGGTGCCTTGATTGGATGATGACATGCGGATTCTCTTTGGCCCAGTGATAAGTGTTGTGAAAATTGATCACGCCATTTCTTGTGAAGGTAGCCTCATCAGAAAACAACACGGAGGATAGAAAAAGAGGATCGCGAGCACACTGTTGAAGGAACCAAGTACAAAAAGCCTCTCGTGGTGGGAAATCAGCTTCAGTAAGGCATTGTACTCTTTGAATGTGATATGGGTAAAGCTGTTTTTCCCTTTAAAATTGTGTATCTTACACCCTCTGCTGCTGCTATCCTTCGGGTGCTGACACCAGGATGTTCCTCCATACGATTCAGGACCCGCTCCCCCAACTCAACAGTTCTGGCGCTGATTGGTCTACCACCATCTGAAACGCGCTTGTTGAATGATCCTGTATCACCAAGACGGTCATCTATTCTCTGAAAGGTCTTATCTGGCAGACGGCGATTCGGAAACCTTTCCACATACAGACGCCTTGCTGCGGCCGCATTATACTCGGCAAGTCCATACACGAGATGCATGTCTGCCATTTCTCTGTTTGAATAAGCCTCCATTCTCATTTCAAATGCTCACTATCACTGAATAGCACAAAAACTTTTAAGGTTTTTTCCATTGGACTGCACTTATTCACGGTAAGAACTTAAGAAGTTACGAATACGATCAGTGAAACACCGCGATGCACCTCTGACTCACTGATGGCTCTACACTCAACGATATTGAAACATGTCATAGAGTGTACGAAACATTACAATCGGCAAGGCCATACATGAAATAAGTCTCGCACACACTCACATTGTTGGCAAGCAGTTTGTAAACAGTTTGCGGAAAGAATTGCTGGAACACAAAACGGGCTGTAATTCGGAAACAAAGCGATTTCGGGCATATGTTTATATAAACTTTTTCCATTGTTTTCAGGTCCTGAATCCATCCTGAAAGTGCGTCCCACATGTTATGAAACACCCTATATATATATATATATATATATATATATAAGCAAACAACCACAGGGAAAAGGAAACACAAAGTCCAAGCGCTTTCGTGATATATTCACATTATCACGAAAGCGCTCGGACTTTGTCTTTCCTTTTCCCTGTGGTTGTTTGCTTATTAATAAGGTCACGTGTTATTTTGTGATTTTAGTGCATAATATATAATATATATATATATATATATATAATATAATATATCTTCCTCAATAAATTTATTCAAAGGGTTTATTAGTTACCACACTGACTCTCAGAGAAAGAAATGTTCATTCAAAAGGAGTATACGCACATGTCACGGATTTTTCATATAATGAATTAAATCCTGCTTCTACACATTTAACGTATTCGTAATATCTGTTAATTAGTTCACTGATAAAATCGTTGTATATGGCTCAAATTACCACACCTGCTTTATACGAGCAGTTTTACTGACATACGAGTAATATACTGTGGCAAACTGGATCGTAAAGTTCACTTCAAGCAATGCAAGTTAATAAACGACACTATGGGGCTTTTTCTGATGAATAAATAAATAATATATATATATATATATATACACACAATTTTAGTTTCTGTAAAGTGGTTGGTGACTATCACAAACTTGTTCTCTACACAGCCAAATGCATGTGTACACAAGTTCCTACAGAGCAAACCGGTAATAATTAAATTATTTTGCACTTCAGCATTGTCGAGGTGCAAATAGTTTTGTTCAACAAACGACGTTCAAACCACTACTTTTTGTCCCTTTAGACTTATACCGAGATTCTACATTTAAAATAATATATGTCTACGAGGCATTAAAAAAATCAGGTGGTGAAACACGTGGATGAAATTCTAGATTTCATACGACTATGTAATTTTACTTTCTGTCAAGCGTAAAAAACATTCCTAAAATTTAAAAACAAATTTTAATCAAGACGAGTAAAGACGTTAAATAACCCTTCAAATGAATAAAGAAAGAGTAAGTCTCCAACTACGCATCACCAAAATGTGTACTCAAACTTCGAACAAATTTAAAGCAACTTCATTTTCTGTTGTCGTCAAGGATGGATAAATTGTTACGAGAATAAAATGCTAACATGTTTTGAAGTTATTAACATGAAGTACGTAAAAACTGTACACATTTCTGCTTCACTAACTATTATATATAGGGCCTCATAAAGCTCCTTATGGTACCTACAGTATATTTGAGACTCGAAATCAGTTTCGTTCAACTTATAGATTTTTTCATATTATAAACAGAGAGACTACAATCGGCTGAAATTTTTTTGTCGGGTTAAGTTATGAATGTGTGTATTTGAAATGTGACCAATTCGTACCTTTCGGCGGTAAAGGGTTAATTTTTTAACTCCAGCTTCTGCCCTACAATTATTTAATAAAATAAAGTTAAAATACCGGCGAATGAAGCTTATAATCGTACAAATAACACTGAAAAAATAAGAAAGGCAGAATGTATCCCTAAACTAGGGTTGCCAGACGTCCCGTATTTCACGGGACAGTCCCGCATTTGATCCAAAAATCCCGTGTCAAAATCCCGCGTTCAAAATGTCCCGCAAAAAATATTTTTTAAGCAAATTTTTTAGGGATGAATTGATTTAGAATTTCAATATTATGTATAATAATTTCAATTTATTCACGATGTTTAATTGTTAAATATTATTGTAATAAAATTGTTCTAATTTTGTTTGTTGTAACCGTTGAAGAAATCTAGTTTCAATTCGAAAAAAAATTTGGTCCTAAAAAAAAACAGAAATTTTTTTGTCCCGCATGGGCATTTGAAAAATCTGGCAACCCAACCCTAAACTGAAGGTTTGAAAAGGAGCATCCTCAATTCTGAAGGGAAATATAGCTTTGTATTTACGGAGCCAAACACTATATTTAAACAATCCCAAACGAGCAGGAAGTGTCTGACTACGTGAGATGGAGAGCTCAAGAAAGCAACTCTCCCTCCTTCACCAAACCGACTCTTAAGAGGCAGGGCCACGAGCCTGGACTTCGTGAGATAAGGAATCTTTTCACAAAACTCCTGCCAGATTGTAAATATGCAATATGGAAAAGGGAAACCAACAAAAAGTTGTTTTATTTTCTGGAAATTACCTATAAATTTTTTAAAAACTCAATAAATTGAATTTTGAAAGTTAATATTTGTTTTTCTTTTATTTCTGTTCTTCTTCTTCAGATAACCCCGGAAAAGGAATAATTTGTAGAAGCGAAAAATGAAGTACTTAACAGAAGATCTTCAAATATAACGATGCGAGAATTGCATTACTACAAAAATCGTATAAAATTGATTTATCAGTAACAGTATTTACGCGTATGTACAGAAAGTTCCCCAACCAATTTTTAATATATAAACTTCTTTCTACATTGTGGATTGGATTAAGGCATTATCAGTTAACTTTATTAGTGGACAGAGAACAAAGCCCCATTTATGATAATGATAATGGTGATGATAAGCTTTATTGATGGAATATAAATCCTATTTAATGAACTTAAACACAAAGACAGCATGAGCAATCCTTAAAAATAAATTATGAATTACAGAATTCTACTTTAGAATATATTATTCTTCGGATGTAAAATAGCACTAAAATTTATCTCTTCCATTTTTTATAATGAAAAAATAATTATATATAATAAGACCCCGTGGAGAGATACTCCATGCAGGATGTATGGAGGTCAGGAGCCAGTGGCAATCAACTGTATTATCGAACTTAACTCGATTTATACGTAACATCCTCCATTCTCTTTATAGAAATACGAGTTGAAAAACGTCTTTCAAACTGAATCAAGTAAAAAAAATATATCATAATTAAATCTTAGTTTTCATTTCACGCTTAACTGTAGAAATTTATGCGAAACGATACACACGCGGGTAATACACACACGTATACCCGAGAGTAATATGCAAATATTTCAAAACGTAAGAATACATCTATATTTTTCACTCTTTGAATTCCAGTGAAACTTTGATAACATTGTTCCACTCACAAGTGTAAAAACTAAATTTCGATGGTAAACACCAGTGCTGAAATAATTCAGCCAAACACAACGCTAATGACGGAATTAATGGAAAAATATACATTAGAGCCAAAAAGTTATATATAAAAAAAAAGAACTCCCCTCGCGTACGGCACAGATAAGGTAAACCAGACTAAAGCTATAATAGGGCTGTCGAGGCAATCATATCTCTTCCGCTTGGCCAGAGGAGTGCGACATATAATCGACAAAGCAGACGTATCATACATTAGCTTAGGTCGTGCCAGTTATCGGAGTAAAATAAATAAAAAATTATATATATATATATATATATATATATATATATATATATGGGAATGAACTCAGAATGGTTCCCTGAGGTTTTTTATGATACACACAGACCGTGCATGGAACAAGGAACTCTTCTGGGAAAATTAAATCCACTATAGTCCGAATAAGTAATGGTAAATGACAAATACTATAGTTTTTTCTTTTTCATGATGCTAGCCCGACGTGGGCAACGGGCCACTCGCAAAGAGGTCCCAAAAATATAGCTTCCCTCACCAGCTATCTGCAAAGCAGATAGGATCCAGCTTTGGGACAGGATCTAGGGTTTAAGGCAGCATAGCCCAGCTACATTTAAAACATCAATATAAGCAAAAGACTCGCTGTCTTCACGTCAGATTGAATACATCAATGCTTTAAACCCTAAATGCTGCTTTAAACCCTAGATCCTGTCCCAAAGCTGGATCCTATCTGCTTTGCAGATCGCTGGTGAGGGAAGCTATATTTTTGGGACCTCTTTGCGAGTGACCCGTTGCCGACGTCGGGCTAGCATCATGAAAAAGAAAAACTATAGTATTTGTCATTTACCATTACTTATTCGGACTATAGTGGATTTAATTTTCCTAGAAGAGTTCCTTGTTCCATGCAGGGTCTGTGTGTATCATATATATATATATATATATATATATATATATATATATATATATATATATATATATATATATATATATATATATATATACCGGGTGTACATAAAGTCAGGATCTATTTTTGTGAAGCACTTGGAAATTATATGGAATTCAATCATAAAATGATAAAGTGGTAACAGTTATTAAATAATTAAGAGTAGGATTCGACGTGAAGCCCATCAGTATCCCTGCACAGCTCAAATCGTTCCGCAGCATTTCTAAACACATTCTGGAGCATTTGCGGGGTTATGTTATCTGCAGCAGTTCGTATACGTGTACGTAAGTTTTCAAGACTCGTAATCTTCGTCTGATAGACGTGCGATTTGATAAAGCCCCATGCAAAGAAATCTAAAGGGGTTAAATCTGGTGATCTCGCTGGCCAAGGTCTGTTGCTTCCGCGTCCGATCCAGCGATTTGGAAAACGTCCATTTAGATAATCCTGAACAATTTTGGCATAGTGACAAGGAGCACCATCATGTTGATTCTAAGGGGATAGGATTCGTGTCATAACATGACGTAATCAGAATCTATAAATAGATCCACAAATTTTTTAAACTTCATTCTCTTCATTGGGATTGCATTGGAGTGACGTGTATTATTTACTGGTCAAGATGTATCGAAGAAGGAAGTTTGTTCCTCGAAAAAGGAAGTACGTTCCTCGAAGGAAACCTAAATGGCGTTCGAAGGAGAAGATAGTTACAGCTTCAATGAAATTTGTTTATTTATCTAAAAATACTTTTGGTGTTAATAGTGATGGGTTTTATACTTTGTGTTTGGATCTTCTAAATAATGAGTCTAAATCTACCATTTTAAAATTTAATTATTATCAAGTAACAGGTGTATCATTTCATAGTATTCCAGAACTTAATATGTCTGGATATGTGATTAATTTTGAAGATTCAATAGGTCGTAAGAAGGGGGCTAGGGACAGAATTGAGGGACCTAATGTATGGGTATCCCCATCTCCATATTTAATTGTTCCACATTGTGTTTTGTTTGAACCTAATCTTGACTCCTCTCATAGTGCAGAGCAAGTAATGAATCATCCAAGAACCAAGTGGTTCTCACCTTTTAAAGAGTTTAGATTGTATCGTAGATTGAAACAGGTGTGTGAGTTAGGTGATGCCGTAACTGCCCAATTCCCTAATACTTTAATTAAAATATCTACAAATGATTTAGGTAAACCATTAGGTCGTATATATGTTGGTAAATATACCCCTGAAGGATCTAATAAAAATGAATATGCATCTACATATGTTAATCGTATTGTATTTTATGTTAAGCTGTACGGTATGAAACAATAAAGAAATAAAAAAACTAAATTTTTGGATTACCCTGTCACCACAGCGAGTGCTATAGTATTACCTAGCACTCGCTTTGTGGTGGTGCTATTTTGGGAAGAGCAATTGATGTCATGAATACGTCATACATTTCTAATCTATCTGTACATCCGGTTTACGTTTTATAATACCAATGATTTTGATAATAATAATGATGGTAATAATTAATTTGATTAGCTTAGTAAGAGAACGAACGTTGCGAGACGTGAAGTTGACCGCCCTTAACATTAATCTTTTGGCATTGTCCAAAGACTATCTCAGAGAGTTAGAGCCTCGCAGAGTTAGCGTTAGGTGTTTGGCCAAACAATATTAGTTATTTAGATTTTTTAAGTTCGATAGTTTAATAGTATTCATGTGTGTAGAGTACGTAAGTTTTCAAGACTCGTAATCTTCGTCTGATAGACGTGCGACTCGATAAAGCCCCATGCAAAGAAATCTAAAGGGGTTAAATCTGGTCATCTCGCTTCACAAGGTCTGTTGCTTCCGCGTCCGATCCAGCGATTTGGAAAACGTCCATTTAGATAATCCTGAACAATTTTGGCATAGTGACAAGGAGCACCATCATGTTGATAGACGACGGGGATAGGATTGTTAGTACCGTCGTCTATCAACATGATGGTGCTCCTTGTCACTATGTCAAAATTGTTCAGGATTATCTAAATGGACGTTTTCCAAATCGCTGGATCGGACACGGAAGCAACAGACCTTGGCCAGCGAGATCACCAGATTTAACCCCTTTAGATTTCTTTGCATGGGGCTTTATTAAATCGCACGTCTATCAGACGAAGATTACGAGTCTTGAAAACTTACGTACACGTATACGAACTGCTGCAGATAACATAACCCCGCAAATGCTCCAGAATGTGTTTAGAAATGCTGCGGAACGATTTGAGCTGTGCAGGGATACTGATGGGCGTCACGTCGAATCCTACTCTTAATTATTTAATAATGTTACCACTTTATCATTTTATGATTGAATTCCATATAATTTCCAAGTGCTTCACAAAAATAGATCCTGACTTTATGTACACCCTGTACGTATATATATATATATATATATATATATATATATATTTTTTTTTTTTTTTTTTTTTTAGAGAGAGAGTTACAAGAAGTTACGAGGAGTTACAAGAAGTTACAAGACAACAAGCGAAAGCCTCAAAGACCTTTCGGTCCACTTGGAGAGGTTCCTGTTATTAAACTAGTTCATTTCTTAACTATTCAAGCAGTAGTAGAAAATTACTAAAGCATAAAGCTTCCTCCCTATCCTCCGCTCCCTCCTCGCCCTCTGGCGGGAACGGAAAAAGGTTGAAAAAATACATTGACCCCTAGAAAAATAGCCAAGGAAATTTTACAGGAAAGAGGAGAATAGCTAGCTCTGCAATTACGCTATGCACACATAGAGATCGTACATTAGATAGCACCGCTGTATAAATTAACCAATAATATACTTGTGCCGATCACACATCAACTACTTGGTATCGTCACAAAAACCTCGAACATATGGTTTTGATTTTATACAACATAATTACAGCTCTAGGATCACCTGAAGATCAGGGCCCCCAGTCTTCTTTAATTAGCCTTATAAGGCTACCTAACGAAAATATCACGACTTAACCTAACCAATCGTTAGGTCAACTGTACATCCTTGACGATTGGTTAGGTTAAGTCGTGATATTTTCGTTAGTTAGCCTTATAAAGCTAACTAAAGAAGGCTGGGGGCCCTGATCTTCAGGTGATCCCAGCTCTATTTACCGAGGTATCGGTACAACAAAAACCCCACTTCAAGCTAGCCCCAAAAGGATTAAGAGAGAGGTAAAGGTTAAACTCTCCATGTCTACACCCACGTACACACAAAGTCATCACGTTGGCAAAGTGATGAAATGCTTCTCCAGGAAATGGGTGGAAAAAGGAATTAACCCTCTATGGACAGAAATTTCTCTAGGGTTAAGTTATAAATGCGTGTATATGAAAGGTTATAAATTTGTAACAGTTGTCCATATAGAGTTAAGAACCGAAATCAGATTTTCCACACCATGCCCCCACCCGTCACGTGCATCCCGCCACCCAAGAGAAAGAAGAGAAAAAGAAATCACCTAATCCATGCCGTGCATTTGTTTTAAAGTTTTTTGTTTGTTATGAGTAGAGAGAGAGAGAGAGAGAGAGAGAGAGAGAGAGAGAGAGAGAGAGAGTTAATTCATTTAGGTGTAACCATGTGTATTAAAACTGTATGCTTATCAGAAGGTGTGCCTGACAACTTTCAAAATTCACATTACCTATAACGTCATGCTAAACATGTCTTTACGTCTTTATGAATGGTGCCCAAACGGTTAAAAACGGATTTACTTTATAACCCAATAAAACTGCGCAAAAAATAATTTATAACTTTTACTACACAAAAAAGGAGCAAAACATGAAGGCTTAAAATTAAAGTTATTCAAAATACAATTTATGCCGCAATTATTTATTTTCAATTTTATCGCATTCAGAGAGCATTTTGTCATCACGAAGCGACTTCAGAGCGAGAAAACCACACGCAAATATTTTTATAGGCGTCGTGAAATCGAAGGAAATAATAATAATAATAATAATAATAATGACAACAGTTCCCGAATGAAAACAGGAAAAGCGTGACTGCAGAAAGCAATGACTGCAAAACACACGACAAAAGATTTAGGGGCACGACTTATGGAATAGAAATTTGGATCTCAAACATGATCTTGTTACCTGTGGACGAGATACAGAAGAACGCCCATCAAAATTCTTCTCGAAATGTTTCTATTCCGACTGACGAGAACATCGTAGGCCACGCCCACGATTACGCACAGTCTACACATCTTAATTATAAAATTTATTACAATTTTATAGTTTCTCGAGTGCCGATCATGGCGACAGATGGCTTTCAGCTGACATTTATTAGTGATGAAGAAAATCGGTTTTGTAATAAAAACAAATATATGCGAATATGGTGATATTAATTCGACTAATCACGTTATGCATATGAATATATGTATAGGAAATGCCATCGTATAATATAGTAACTTATGTGTTAGCAAACGCTAAAGGGAAAAGACTTCTCATGAATGCTTAAAAAGCCACTTAGCATTATTTTATCCGAGATTCGAAAATGGCGGAAAGAATCTCGTAATTTTTAACACTTTGAAATCCTAAAAAGGTTAATTGGGATACGTCATAACAGATACCTTCCTCTTCACTCTGATCATACACGAGATATTATCCAACGTACACGCGTACGCGCACATTACGGAATACGCTATATAAGTAAACTATGCACTGTAAACGATAACTTCACTGTAGCTTGAAGTCAATCTCATCGAATACGCGGACTTAAAACACGTGCGAAATAGAGTAGAGTACACTACTGTACCTTTATGTATAGTACAACTGAAAGACGAACGTCTATGTGAAGTTCATTAAAGTGCGCGTAAAAAGGTCTCACCAATTAAACGCTTTACACGCAATCTCAGTGATAACAACAAGGCACAAACGAAACGATTCGTTCAATACTTTTGCATTGTCCGCGTCAGTAGGCAACACTGACGTAGTTTCCACATTCCCGCAAAGGTAAGGCTGAAGCTTCTTTCGTGCTTTAGTTTTTTCCTGAAGGGTATCATGACGAAGGGGCGTGTTTGGGCGGTACAGGTACCTTTCCGAGGTTTCTTGCGAGGGGTTGGGGGGAGGTAAAATGGGCATAAGAGAAACCCAACTGATTAGAACCCACTGACCGTGAATTGTGTATATATAATCGGCAAGAACGAGAAAAACCCAATGTAGGAATAACACGTATCATGAATGTCGAATAAGAAGAAAAATGAACAAAGAATTAAATTCTTTCATAGGAAATAATGGGAGTAAATCAAGAGGAAGGAATTTATTAACGAAGGTAAATTAGTTTCTACGACGCAGAAGAAAGTTTGAAAAAAATTTCACAAAAGAGAAATTCCTTATTTTCTTTTTTTTCTTTCTCGATAAGTCAATTTAGGAGAACTTGCGAAGTCTCTTTTTTTTGTTGCTTCATTTTTTCTCTATTCTCAGCTTCTGCGAGTCAGTTTTCGTTAGTTTTGTCCGCGTCAAGTCTTTTCGTCTTAACATTTTTTTCATCTATGGTCGCTTTCATAGCTCGGTCCGTGCGTGTTTTAACTCTTATTTATCTCGCTTTCATTCAAACGTTCTTCGGACTTCATTTGTGAGAGACGTAAATTTACAACTTGATGGCCTTAGTTTGATCTTTCTTCATTTCTTATATTCCTTTGCTCGTGTCCTTTTCCTCTTTTTAATCATCTCTTTATACGCAAGTTCTGACTTTGTACATTATTTCTCCTTATTTTTTAAAGTCTCTCTCTCTCTCTCTCTCTCTCTCTCTCTCTCTCTCTCTCTCTCTCTCTCTCTCTCTCTCCTGGTTCGTGTTCAGGGCGTGTGATAAGCTCTGAATCCAGTCACGTCTGACAGCAGAAACGCGCTTAATTTTCTTCTCTTCCTCGCGACGGAAAACACTCCAGTTTGGACCATTTCTCATTCCTTATTTATCCTCTATCTTATCTTTATCCCTTATTATCTATATCTATTTACCGCTCACTACCTCTTCTTCATCGTGAGTTTGTATCTATTACCTAACTTTATTGCATTACATACACATTATTATAAATTCAGTCCTTAATCGAAAGTACTTTAATTTTTATATATGTAATAATAAAGTTTAAAGGCTTTTAAAGTTTTAATATTTATATTCCGTAATAATTATCACAATTACTCGTTCTTTATCTCTTTATATCTTACTATTTATAATTATTATTACTTATTAACCAATAATAACTTATTTATAGCACTTATTTATATCGCACCACGGGCATGCGAACGTATTTTATTAGTTTTCTCCTGCAAATGTGTTGTTGCGTTCCTAAGGAAATCTACACTTCCAACACCACATAAAACTTCGATATATATATATATATATATGTGTGTGTGTGTGTGTGTGTGTGTGTGTGTGTGTGTAAATATATGTTTTTTAAAGAGGTTGCCTTCTGAATTCAGCGATGTATTATTGTACATTATTTGAGTGTAAAGGGTTCGATTGCAGAGATTGCAGAGATAAGGACAAATCCTTTTTCTATTCCTCAAATGTCTCCAGCAGAAGATAAAAAGCGATCTTGGACAAAGGAAAATAAAATAAAATATCGAAAAGGGACTCCACTAAGATGAAATAATGATATCCACAAATGGTATCAGTCAACACGAATACACTCTTTCCCCATGCTTTAATGGTTGGCATTTATTAGTATAATGGTTGTCCTTTTTGTGATAACATGGTTGGCATGACATCCCTATACAGTATATTGGTTATACATTTAGACGAGCTTCAACACTGAATACATGAAGGGTATATACGTATGGTTTGTAAATTGTGACCGGTAGTTTTAAGTGCCCACATTATATATATATATATATATATATATATATATAATATATATATATATACACACACACTCGTATATATATATATATATATATATATATATACCGTCATTTTGCTTTCGCCTGAATTGTTCATTCTGACGAAGGTCAAGCTTGTCACTCGACCTTAGACCTTCAGTTTAACGTGGAATCCGAACCAAGCCTCACCAGCAGTCCAGCGTCTTAACCACTAGGCTACCCAGGGTACCCATTTATCTACCAACCAATTTCTTTATTATGTGGAAGGATAAACAACTGGGTTTTGCTGCGCGCCGCCTGCCGTCACCGGGTCTCGATCCTGGGCCGATGGATTCGTAGTCAGCGATGCTAACCACTACACCAGGGCTGGGGTCAAATACACTTTTTGCTAACTACAAATACAAATATGGTAATTTTGGAAATGACAAATACAAATACACACTTGCAGCTTTTTTATTTGGCAAATACAAATACAAATTGTTCAAATACAAATAGGAGTTTCAAATTGGATAGTTGCGACTTCCAGCAATTATTTCTTCCCGTTTTGAGACTGTTCAAGTTAAAAGTAAACAAAAGTGAGCATTACTAAAAACTATTTCGTTAACAATTAACAAAAAACAACTCGTTACTGGTTACACTTTACAAACATCAACTCTTCAAAACGTTCATCGATCAGGGTGCACCTCTCCGAATTGGAAAATATCAACGGTATTGGAAGTGAGCTGTGTTACCCATCTGCGTTCATGGAATCTTGTCTTAATAAGGCTAAACGAACCTTCTATCGTGTGAATAATAACACTCGCACCTTGTCAAAGAATATTTTAGTACTTTCATTTTTCCCGGGCTTCTTAGGCATTGCTAATGTACTTAAACTTTTGGACATCAGTGTAGTTTTTTGATATAACAATATTGTGAAAAAGATCATAGTAAAAAATAGCCCTACCAATAATTTAGGCATTATCTATAAAATTGGGTGTAAGCAATGTGATTCCTTTTACATAGGTCAGACAGGAAAGAATTTGCAAACGCGTGTAAAACAGCATCAATACTCCGTTAGAAGGGACAGTTGTCCAGTGCCCTTTTTGTCCATTTGTCAGAGTTATCCCATTGTATTGATTGGAATAATGCTTCAGTTTTGTTTCACTCTAGCAACATTGTTAATAGAAATATTCTTGAGTCTGCTATAATTCAACTTACAAATAACTTTAACATGAGTAAAGGTCTGTTTCAACTCGATCCCGTTGCTCTGAATTCCTTCAGAATGGATTTAAACAAAAAGGGCAGGTTGCTAAACCTTTGGTAAAAATTTGTTTTTTCTTTTTTTCCTTATAAATTTGTATGGTTCTCTTACAATTTTATTTTTCAATTTATTGTTGTGTGCGTATTTCTTATATATATGTATATGTATACATTTAACTGCAATGACCACGCAGTATATTAATGTATAGAAACGACGTAAGTATAGAGGAGTGTTCTGCACACGAGGAAGAGAAATAACGAACAAATGAACGGGCGGTCACCTCATTTTTCATTTGTTCGTTATTTCTCTTCCTCGTGTGCAGAACACTCCTCTATACTTACGTCGTTTCTACACATATGTATATGTATGTATATATATATGTATATGTATATATATATATATATATATATATATATATTAAATGCACATATTCACGATTTGCAAGGGTGCCCTCTCAGGGCATTGGTTTCTGCCCTATGTAGGAGAATTTCGATTTGTGAATGATCGAGGTCCGTAGTGTAATGGTAGCGCATCCAACCGGCAATTGGAAGGCCCTGGGTTCGATTCCCGGGCGGTTCGCCTCATTTTTCATTTATTCGTGATTTCTCTTCCTCGTGTGCAGAAACGTTCCTTAATACTTATGTCGTTTCTATTCATGTGTAGTTGTATGTATTTCTTATATTTTTTTTTGTCTTTATATATCATTGAGGCATTATTTATAATTTTTTCCAATTTATATTTATTTTTATTTCTTTATTCTTTTGTGACCTACGTAACTTTCAGACAATAACTATAAAAACCTTTGGTAATTTTCCTTTATATATATATATATATATATATATATATATATATATATATATATATATATTCCTTATATATTGCGTTTATATTTCGTATATTATATGTCGTATATATTTTTATAGTTCTTTATATATCATCTAGGCATCATTTTGTTTTCCAATTTATATTTATTTGTACTTTTTTATTCTTTTGTGACCTAGGTATGATTCAGACAATAACTAAAAAACCTTTGGTAATTTTTTTCCCTTATAAATTTGTGTGCCTCTCTTACAATTTATTTTTCAATTTACTTTTTGGTTTATTTCTTTATTTTATTTCTTTGTGATATATATATCATTTTGGCATCATCTATTAAATTGATTGTAAACTTTCCTTTTGAACTTGAATTTGTAGACTCCACTTACAATTTTTTGTGACCTGTGTACCTTTCAGACAATAACTATAAAAAATTGGCTGGAAACAAGCCATTTGAATTTATGTTGAATTTCGGGCAAAGTGCTAAAATTGTCAGTTTTCCATACAAATGTGTTTGCTCCTCCCACAATTTTTATTTCTATACTATATATATATATATATATATATATATATATATATATATATATATGATACACACAGACCGTGCATGGAACAAGGAACTCTTCTGGGATAATTAAATCCACTATAGTCCGAATAAGTAATGGTAAATGACAAATACCATAGTTTTTCTTTTTCATGATGCTAGCCCGACGTGGGCAACGGGTCACTCGCAAAGAGGTCCCATAAATATAGCTTCCCTCACCAGTTATCTGCAAAGCAGACAGGATCCAGCTTTGGGACATGGATCTAGGGTTTAAAGCAGCCTAGCCCTGCCACATTTAGAACCTCAATATAAGCAAAAGACTCGCTGTCTTCACGTCAGATTGAATACTTTAAAGAAAAAGGGGTAACTATTATATTTTTAGCCAAAAACCAAAACTTAAACCTCAACTGGCAAAATTGAGCGTCCACTTTTCAAGGCACATAACATGTTCGTTTCAAGATGGGAATGAACTCAGAATACTTCCCTGAGTTTTTTATGATACACACAGACCCGCCCACGTTGCCCACGTCGGGCTTGCATCATGAAAAAGAAAAACTATGGTATTTGTCATTTACCATTACTTATTCGGACTATAGTGGATTTAATTATCCCAGAAGAGTTCCTTGTTCCATGCACGGTCTGTGTGTATCATAAAAGACTCAGGGAACTATTCTGAGTTCATTCCCATATATATATATATATATATATATATATATATATATATATATATATATATACGTTTGTAACCTATATATTGTCTTGAACTCTCCTTTCACTCCAGTGTTCCTGAGGATGTCATTAGACGAAAGCGCTTGAGCACCACTTTGTGTTTCTTTTCCCTTCGTGGTTTTATTCATCATAAATATTTTTCACGTGTCACTTTCGTGAAATAATTTTCATATATATATATATATATATATATATATATATATATATATATATATATATATATATGGGTGTGTGGGTAGCCTAAACACAAGGAGAGAGAGAGAGAGAGAGAGAGAGAGAGAGAGAGAGAGAGAGATCCATTTGTAGCCATGGAGCATCGCATAATGGTGTCTTCAGCATCACATACAGCTGACTTAGAAGGCAGCCATGCCACAGCCAGTCGTACGGCGCAATCGGCTGTCAGGCAGCCTTTTAGATGGTAAACAACCAGCCGACACAGTTTAGGAGATTATATACACAGATATAGGCTAACTGGACCGCCACCACACTCGTATCAAAATCTTAAAGCAAAATGGGGGCCTTCTTGGATGGTTTCAGATCCCCACCAGTCGAAACAGCCCGAGAATACATCTAGTCGGCTTAGATGCACGCACACACACACATACACTATATCGTTTATATATGTATATATGCCCTTCATTTCCATTGATATTTGCTTAAAAGGTGTAAATAAAACACAGCTACAGTGTTCTGACTATTTAATTATAAATATAATATAAATAATATATATAATAATATAATAATATAATATATATAATATAATATAAAATAATATAAATGCGGAAAATTAACTGCGCGGCCCCACACTGGTTTGTTCCGCCCGGTGGAAATTTTTGAGGATTGACATGATTCACAATTTCGGGACCAAGTTCGAATATCCTTATTCATTGAGGGCCAAAAGTATCTTGATTTAATGATACGAAGTGATTGCTTGATGCTTGGATGAGAAATATTATGAAATTGATTGAAGATGGAAGATCGATGCTGCTTGGGAACAAAAGGATGGGGATATGGCGTGGATGGACAATTTGGTAACGCGCAAAATTGGTTTGTCGGTAACTAATATAAAAATAATATAAATGCGGAAAATTAACTGCGCGGCCCCACACTGGTTTGTTCCGCCCAAACGACAGGGAGAGAAGAGGACACGAGAGGCCCCTGGAAGAGATACCCAACAAAGAGATAGCCTGCCTCTCGTATCCTTCATTCTTCCCGGCAAATACAAGTAGTAGCAAGAAGAAACCAACTACAATATATTGAGATGCAAAATATGTATATACATTAGTTGCAAAACAGTGATAATACGAATTATATAGAGAAATAAATGGTGTTATTTAACATATGTACATATACGTATCAAAAATAATACAGATAGTACAGAAGAATTCTATATACAACAAAAGCCACAACACAATATTAATATATAATTTATATATATATATATATATATATATATATATCAGAGCTGGGCACTTCCGCAAACCGCAAATTTCGCAATTGCGGAAGTATGTTTTTCGTTTGCGGATTTGCGTTTGCGGCAAAGTCATCGCAAATTAGTGAATTTGCGTTGCGGAACTAAGACCGCAAACGCAAATCTTTCCGCAAATTTCCCAAAAGGGCCAGCCTGACCTCTGACAACTTCGAACGTCTCGTGTTCATGAAGGGGAACATGGACTTATTAAAACTGGATTTGGCTCAGTTACTGGAGGAGGACGACTGAACTTGTTGACAAAGCCAGAGGCGTACACTTGTAGAGGCTAGAGGGGTTGAGTTGTACAGTGAGTTCAAGTTGTGTACAGTCACAGTGTTAACTTAATTTAACTTGTGTAATGTAATGTGTGTACAGTTACTACAGTTACAGTACAGTCTTCTCTGACGTGTCTAAGTCTCAAAATTTATGAAATTCAAATGATTAAATTTATTATTTAATTTATTTACTATTTACTTGCAGGAGGTGTTTTTGTTCAATATAATATATCAATATATGTAGTATTTTTATTTCTTCTACAATAGTGATTTATTGTAATAAATTATTTAGCCTTGTTTTTAATAAAAACAAGGCTAAAACATTAAACATTAAAAAGATATAAAAACTTTTTATACCTCTTTAATGTTTTGGATACTTTTTATAGTTAAAATTGCGATTGCGGAATTTGCGGTTTGCGGAAGTGTTTGCGGAAGTGCCCAGCACTGTAAAAATTGGAAATATGGTTTGCGTTTGCGGATTTGCGTTTGCGGCACCAAAAATGGCAATCAGTTTGCGGATTTGCGGTTACGGAAGGTAAGGTTTGAGTTTGCGGATTTGCGGTTGCGGAAGGTAAGGTTTGAGTTCGCGGATTTGCGATTGCGGAAGTGATTTTGAGTTTGCGGTGCCCAGCTCTGATATATATGCGTCAATAGTGGAGATACCTATATACATCAAAATACACGCTTAATATATAATACGCGTCAAAAATGGAAATATTTGCTTTAAGATCTACCATGCTTAAATAAAATAGTAAACTCGCATGTGATCGAGTCCATACTTACATCCTCATTGCTCTGTACTACACAATAAATACGATTTAACATTATTTCACCACTCAATGTATGCGGGTATCTATATTCAATATAAAGGACCTTCAATTCGTTTAACATTATTTTTGTAACCACTTTACAATTGGGGGTCAAACTATCACGCTCTTTAAACGCGGACAGAATACAGTCAAAAGCATGCACAAAGATGACATCGTTTGCTACAACATCACCATTAAATTCAAGTTTATAAACACTCCTTTCCATACGGTTTTTATTCTTTCAGCGCTGACCTTTTCAACTGTAAATTCTTCTTCACAACTTATATCGCCAATTAAAGTACGTTTCTAAATCGTGGCGACAACTTTGTTTTATATAAAGAAATAATTCTTCAGGGGGAACAGTGAAGCCGAGTTCAACCCTCTACCGTTCTAGCCCTTTGTACCAAAGTTCATGATATTTCGAGGAGTCTGCACCTTCTAAATACGCAGCTAGTTCCAAACCATTCTCGCCTTGTTCGGCTCTACACTAGGTAAAATCATCGAGCAGGACGGTGTACGCGTATTCAAGAACCGTGTCAAAATAACGCATATCAGCAGCACGGGCGTCTAATAAGGTTTCAGTTCACGGAAGCCGACGACTTCAAACATTTTGCCGAGAATGAAACGGCTTCGTGTCGGGATAAGGGCGTTATTGTCAGCAGCATTCTTCTACATCAACCTTATATCAACGCAGGGTTGTTTTGTATCACGATTTACGGATAGCGTACAAATAATGGCGTATGAGTCTGCGTCGTTAATCTGTTCTCTTTTTGAGCCTACACCTGCAGGTATTTTGGAACTGTCCTCGCCACACTTCTTAACCAACACGAAGATTTTATCCATCGCTTCAACACTTAAATAAATAATATTGCGTCTACCAGAGTTTGTATGTCTACATTTCGTTTCAAGTACATAATTAACAACACCGGTATTACGCCTGAATACACGCACAGACTTCAGCACGGATACGTCGTATACTGCATTGAGGATGCTGCTCAACGGAAGCTCCATCTTTTAATAGTTTTCTAATGCGAGGTGAGAACGTCCAGACGGGGAAAGCTCTGAGACGACTATGAGCAGCCGACGCGTTGTTTTTGGACTCGGAAGAACCGTGCAGGTGGTTGGGGAGGAGCGGGGTGGGTATGAGTCACACAGGGTTGCGTCGATTCCAGGTGTTAGTGATTCGTGTACGAGAATGTTCGAACATGAAAGATTCGCTGAGCGAATCATCCGAATACTTGTATCCCATTATACTGGGTAGGTGTTTAGAGAATTTTTCCATCTGCGATACATAAAGTAATATCGGTTTTAATGTTTTATCATACCCACTCCTCGGAATGCGTACCATACATCTATGTTCAGGGTAATCACCATTGTACGAGGGCCACTCAGTATATTTTTCCACCACCTTTTTTTTTTCTTTCCAAGTTTCCTTGTAAGTTCCAGAAATTTTGTACACAAGTAGTTACATACCTTTTTTACCTTTTCTTGAACAGATCCACAGAAGAACTGTTCACAACTTCTGAAGGTAGCCTGTTCCACGTGTCACAGATCTTATAGGTAAAGTAATTCCCATACACACTAGTGCTAAACCGTTTTAAATTCAACTTCCAACCATTGTTGCGAGTTGGGTCATCATTTAAACTAAACATGCTTCTAAAATCGACATTGTTGAATCCGTGTAAGAACTTGAAAACCTCGATGAGTTGACCGCGCAGCCTCCGAGTTTCCAGCGAAAACAAGTTCAGGGCGCGTAAGCGTCGATTGTAGCCCATATGCCTAACGGAAGGGATTAACTTTGTGGCTCTCGCCTGCACTCGCTCCAGCCTCTCAATATCTTTCCTGAGGTGGGCGACCAGAACTGCACAGCATACTCCAGGTGCGGCCGAACCAGAGAATTGTACAGAGAGAGCACACTCTCCTTGTTCCGAAATCGAAATTGCCTTCTGATATAACCCAACAGCTTCTGGGCTTTCTTTTCCACCTCTGCGCACTGTTTAGTAAACTTAAGGTCGCTGCTAATTAGCACACCCAAGTCCTTTTCCAAATCAGTGTCCTCGATATTAGTCCCCAACATGGAACAGTCCGACTTGAGATTGGCGTAGCCAATGTGCATGACCTTGCATTTACCCAAGTTAAACGGCATTTGCCATTTTCCGGACCACTCTCCTATCCTACCTAGGTCCGCACGCAGTTGCTCGATCTCTTCGGGCGTCCAACATTGGCCCCAAGCTTAGTGTCATCAGCGAATTTGGCGATCCTATTGACGATGCCAGCGTCGATATCATTTATGTAAATGATAAACAACAGTGGCCCCAAAACGGAACCCTGAGGAACCCTACTAGTGACCGAGGCCCAACCCGAACTAGCCCCTTTAATTACAACCCTCTGCCGCCTATTCTTCAGCCAGTTTTCAATCCACCTACCTACTTCCCCACCGATACCCAGCGCGCGCACTTTCGCCATTAGCCGGCGGTGAGGTATCTTATCAAAGGCTTTCTCAAAGTCGAGATAAAGTATATCAGTCGCCCTACTCTTATCATACTCACTCCACATGACGTGGAAAAACTCAAGCAGGTTGGTGAGACACGACCTATGCCGTCTAAACCCATGTTGGGAATCCCCAAGCAGCTTGTAGGAATCCAAATGGTCAACGATCCTATCCGCTATTATCCCCTCTAATAATTTACCTACACCCGAAGTGAGACTAATGGGACGATAGTTCCCTGGACTTTCGTGATCCCCTTTCTTAAAGATAGGGGTCACGTTGGCTTCCCTCCAGTCACCAGGCACCTTGCCCGTCTCCAACGATTTGTTAAGACTGTAGCCAGGTGGGGAGCCACCTGGTCGCACACCTCCAGCAACACTCTGGGAAGGAACTGGTCTGGCCCAGGAGCTTTAAACGCGCTCAGTTTGTCTACTCTATCGACAACGACTGTCGCGGTACACCGAACACTATCCAGGCCAGCACCTTCGTGCCTGACGCCTGGCTCGGGGATGACGCGGGTGTCCTCACTGGTGAACACCCCCGCAAAGTACTCATTCAGCACATTAGCGATGTCCGCGTCGGAGGTCCGCAGAGCGCCGATGGGGTCCTTTAATGGACCTATCATGCTTCTAATGGGTTTTCTACTATTAACATAACTGAAGAACTCCTTACGGTTCCCCTTGCAGAGGCTTGCCACCCTGAGTTCTTCGTTACGTTTCGCTAGCCTAACCTTCGCCTTCACTTCCCTGCACAGGCAGACATACGCTTCAGTGTTCTCATGGGAACGATTGGCCTTCGCCCTCCTATACGCAGCTTTCCTATTTTGGATAGCCGAAGCGATGTCACGACTGAACCACTTAGGCTGCGTTGAAGCAGGGGTGACCGGTTTTGAGGGTATGGCAGCAGACTTCAGCACCATAAAGAGAGAGAGAGAGAGAGAGAGAGAGAGAGAGAGAGAGAGAGAGAGAGAGCTACTTAAATAAATTTATTTGAAATTATATTTTGAGGTTTTAAGGTTATCGGATAAGAGTGCTTTTAGTAGACGGAAAAGAGCGATTTTTGATGGAGAAGTTAGATAGAGAATTTTTAGCTCCACAATACGATATTTGTCTAAGAATGGTGAATTTACTTTCAAACAAACAACAGGTGTTACAATTTGGAATTTGGGTTAACCTGAAGATTTCAAAATGCGCGAATCATAATTAAACGAATAAACTAAAGTAATGGTTTATTATCTTAACCGTGATAATATTATATACCGTATATTAGAAATTATACAAAAGTGTGTGTGTGTGTGTGTGTGTGTGTGTGTGTGTGTGTGTGTGTGTGTGCATCTAAGCCGACTGGATGTATTGTCTGACTGTTTCGACTGGCGGGAATCTGAAACCATCCAAGAAGGCCCCCATTTTACTTTAAGAATTTGATATGAGTATTGGTGGCGGTCCAGTTAGCCTATATATGTGTATATAATCCCCTAAACTGTGGCGGCTGGCTGTTTACCATCTAAAAAGACTGCCTGACAGCCGATTACACCGTACGACTGGCTGTGGCATGGCTGCCTTCTAAGCTGTATGTGATGCTGAAGACATCATTATGCGATGCTCCATGGCTACGAATGGATGGATCGTCTCTCTCTCTCTCTCCTTGTGTTTTGGCTACCCACACACCCACATGTATGTATATATACGTGTATATATATATATATGTATATGTATATATATATATATATATATATATATATATTATATATATATATATACTTTTGTGGGCCTGAGCAGCCCGGTTAGGTTACCCTTGGAGTTCAGATATTTATATACATATATATAATTTTGGGGGTGAAGGAGGCCTGAAGGGGGGCTCAAAACACTATCATCATGCTACATGCAATGTTGCAGTGCTGCGATACAATTGCACTCTACCTTTTTGCAGCAATACTACTCCGCTCTCCTCCTGCCCTCGTAGTTAGCCACGCCGCTACGTCGCTCACTATATATATATATATATATATATATATATATATATATATATATATATATACAGGGTGTCCCATAAGTCCGGCATCAGAGGAAAAATAATAAAAAAAGGCAAAACAAAAGCTTTTATTTACAGAACGTGCTCAATATGTCCACCATTGTTTTCAGTACACAAATTCAGACGTGATACCCAGTCAGCAAGTACACGGTGAATGATGTCAGGAGTAATGGTGTTACATGCCCCAATAATGCGCTGCCGCAAATGTTCAACACTTCTAATTTTCTCTGCGTATACCCGCGCTTTCAAGTGGCCCCAGAGATAAAAATCTAGTGGCGTGAGATCCGGGCTTCTAGCTGGCCATTCCACAGGCCCTCGACGTCCTATCCAATGACCAGGGAATTGTTGGTACAGGTATTCCCTTACTTGGATGTTGTAATGTGCAGGAGCGCCGTCTTGCTGGAACCATGTTGGGAAATTTCCTTCCTCGTTCAAGACACTGGGAAATGCTTCTTCCTTGAGCATACGTAGGTGGGTGCCTCCAGTGACATGTTCATCAAAAAAGAGGGGGCCTATGATGCGATCCTTCCAAATGCCACACCATACCATCACCCGAGATGCACCTTGTTCCTTTGAAGAGGTATACCAGTGAGGGTTGTTTTGAGACCAGTAGCGGGTGTTCTGTCGATTTACCTCACCATTTCCATAAAAAACAGCCTCGTCACTGAAGAGAATGGTGGAAGGGGAAATTGACATCCCGAGCATAAATTATGGTTTGTAGAAATAGAAAAATATGAATTTCTCCTATGATGCCGGACTTATGGGACACCTTATATATATATATATATTTTTTTTTTTTTTTTTAGTTCAGGAAGAACCGATTCGCCTCTATTTAAAGGGCATATCTCAGCGGAAAAACAAAGAAAAAGTGAGAGGAAAGACAGAGGAAAAAGAAAGGGTGGAGGGGACAGTCGAAGTGGAAAAAGACCAAGGATGACAAGGACTGCAGGGTCGAGCCCCATCATCCTTGGGTGCTAGGGCCGGGAGGGCGCACGTGAAACCTCCAGGAACAAGCACGTACAAACGAGCACAAAGAGCACTCAAGAGCACGAGCTTAGAACCCCCTTGCGGGGATATATATATATATATATATATAGTGAGCGACGTGTTTTGGTGGGTTCGTTTTTCCTGCAAAAGCCATCGACCCCTCAAAAACGTTTTTGTTTTTTTTACCAAAGTGTTGCTCAAAATTAGTTTCTAATTAAAATCTAAACCTAAAAGTGTTCAAACAGTACAAACTCCTCCTTTTGCAAATTCTTTAGAAGGCTCATATCAACTCGTGAGCTGTTGAATATTAAGAGTAATTTATTATGTTTAATCTTTAGAATACATTACCAAGACCTCTAAAATTATTTAAAATGTGATCTAATTAAATACCTAATCCAATAGCAACCTCAAATTGATCAACTGATGCAGAAAACCTACTTTGGCCACATCTTTGCACCATATTAACGCGAGTTGCTGATGGTTAAGAGTAATTTATTAGTTTAATTTGTAACAAATTAATTCCATATCAGTAAGTATTGTAATACATCCAATCATGGTATAGTTGCGATTCTGAATATAGCATACTATCTTATCCCCGATTGCTCCTAGCTACAAAAAAAATGTAAAAAAGTTGAAAATATTAGATATTCTCTACGACAGGAGTCACTACAGACGGACCGCGGTCCGGATCCGAACCGCTGATGGATTTTATACGATAATTTGGCTGGAGGAATTACACTTTAAAATATAGTCAAACTTTGGTATTTCGGAAAAATCAAACTCAAACTTTTTTCTATTCTTTTTTTTAAATTTAAGTTTAGTTTTCATTCACGATATTAAAAATGTTGATTTTAATTTGATATGGGTTAAATAATGTCGGCTACATTATGGAAATACAAAACTGAAAAAAAAAAATGTGGGTAGCGGACGTTGGTAGAATTACAGAAACTGTGGTAGAGTGTTTGCGCCAAAATTTAAGTCCAAAATGTATTCGTTTTCCATCGTTTCGTTTGGGTCAGACCGAACTTTTCGATTGCGCTAAATTATTTTAGGCTTTATAAAACTACCTGAGAATTCAAGTAACTCAGCCTAACCTTTCCTGATATAGAAGTAAAATGATGTCTCTTTAATTTGGCCCAAACGAAACGATATAAAACGAACGCATTTTGATTCATAAGTTAAATTTTGGCGCAAACACTATAGCTCGAAACACCTCTGCGGATTGCAGAGAAAATTAATTGGTGACCCCTGTACTAGAGCCGATGCCTAACATTAATTAATACAAAATCTTTTAGAATTTTTCAACGCATGCTACATATTTTCTTTTGTTTTTATAATATTTAGCAAGTATTTTATTAACTGTATTCTTATCTATATACCGGGTGATTATATTACAAATGATCGTCCCGATTTTAAACATTTATTATGCAAAAACTAACAAAGCTACAGCGAAAAGCAAGATAATACAAATAAAGAACTCGAAAAGTTTATTTGCAAGCTATTGAAGGTCAATATGAGCTCCTTTTGTGGCTCCTTTTGAGGTTACAACATTCCTGAATGAGCAAATTGCCTGATCGTTAGATCGGGCGTGGAGGGCCATTCCTTGGCCAGCTCGTTAGCCCGATCTAACCCCCCTTGACTTCTTCCTCTGGGGCTATGTCAAAAATTAAGTTTTTGTTACACCGATGGCAACAACTTTGGAACATTTGAACGAAAGGATACGTGAGGCTGTTAGAACAGTTCAGTATGATATGCTACAAAATGTATGGAGGGAAACAGAATACCGCTTTGATGTCTGCAGAACCACAAAAGGAGCTCATATTGAACTTCATTAGCACGTAAATAAAACTTTTTGAATTCTTCTTTATTTGTATATCTTGCTTTTCGCTATAGCTTTGTTAGTTTTTTCATAATAAATGTTTAAAATCGGGAAGATCATTTGTAATCACCCCCGTATTTGGTTTAAAATACAGAAGATAAAAGTGCAGTTATAAAGCCTATGTTGAACCATATTGGTCAACATTTAATTAACAGCAAATGTATTTTATGTATTTAAAATATACATACAGAATATTCTTTTGTTTTACGATATATGACGCAATTTATTGAAACTATATATTGATTTTCTGTGTAAAAAGATTTTCTATCGAAAATTTTTTTTTACAAAAAACGTGAACAAAGAGGGTTTTAAAACTCTAGACTAGTATATAGTACTGTTCAAAAGTTTGGAAACATCAAGGGTATATGGGTATTTATAGCCATCATCAGTAGTATCTATGCATTTTGAATGAGGCAGTAGAGTACAAAACACGTACTATTATTTTAATGAATAATTACATAGACAAATATATATATATGTGTGTGTGTGTGTGTGTGTGTGTGTGTGTGTGTGTGTGTCAGTATTTAGTGCGTCTCCATTTGTCATTATAACAACTTGAACGTGTTAATAATTGTGTCAGTGTATTTCTTTACCACTGATGGTAGAACATTCATCCAAATACAAGTATTCTGCAGGTCTTTCCACAGTTGTTCACTATTAGCTCAGCGTCTACACAGTCCCATATAGCCTCAATTAGATTCATGTCGGGGCTTTGTGATGGCCATTTCATAATTTTTAGTTCACCAGCGTCCTTCTTGCCCTTGAAATGTTTTTCCAATAAGTACTGTGTTTGGGGTCATTATCTTGTTGGAATTAAGATAAATCCCCAAACTCTTTCGTCTTTGCTTTTCACCTGGCACTTTTCCTTCCTGCTGAAAGTTCGCTTTCATTGAGTCTGTCCCAAAGAAGGGTGACCACTCTCAACCCTCTAACTATCGTCCAATTGCTTTGATTTCTTGCCTTTGTAAAGTTTTTTAATCTATCCTTAAAAGGAAGATTCTTAAACACCTTTCTTCTCACAATCGTCTTTCAGATCGTCAGTATGGGTTCCGCAAAGGAACGCTCTACTGGCCATCTTCTTGCATATCTCTGACTCTTCGTCATCCTCCTTTCGGGATTTCGATGAAACCTTTGCTATTGCGTTAAACATATCAAAAGTTTTTCACAGAGTTTGGCACAAATCTTTAATTTCAAAACTGCCCTCTTTCGGTTTCTATCCTTCTATCTGTGCCTTCATCTTTGATTTCCTTTCTGGCCGATCTATAGCTGTGGTTGTAGATGGCCACTGTTCTTCTCCTAAAGTTATTAACAGTGGTGTTTCTCAGGGTTCTGTACTCTTTTCCTTTTACTTATCAATGATCTATTAAGTCACACTTCCTGTCCTATCCACTCCACTGCCGATGATTCCACTCTTCACTTCTCCACCCACTTCAAAATGCGTTCCTCTAACAGTCACTCCATGATTCGCGATGGACGGCTATGGTGCAGCTGACCTCTAATCTTTCTACTATCTCTGATTGGAGCAGAGAAAACCTTATGACTTTCAATGCCTCAAAAACTCAGTTCCTTCATCTGTCTAGTCGTCACAATCTTTCACACGACTATCTTCTTACCGTCAGCAATACACAACTCAATCCTTACTCTTCTCTTAACATTCTTGACATTTCTTCTTCTCGTGATCTTTCCTGGAAATATCACATACACTTTCTTTCCAAATCGGCTTCTAAGACTTTAGGTGTGCTGTACCGGCTCCGCAGTTTCTTTACCCCTACTCAATTGCTGTCTCTTGTCCGCCCTTGTATGGAGTACGCTTCTCATGTGTGTGGTGGATCAACCCACACAGCTCTATTTGAAGTTTTTTGTCTAATCAATTACTCGCCTCTTACTGACTGTCTTCACTCTCTCTTCGCCGCATTGTTGCCTCACTCTCTCTTTACTGTCGCTATTATAACGGACACTGCTCTTCTGAACTCTCTAACTGCATGCCTCCTCCTTTAAGGAGAGTAGTACCAAACTTTCTACACAGTCTCACTCCTTTTCTGTCCAACATCTACTCAACCGGTTAACTCTGGAGCAATGTTCTTCAGTCCATCTTTCCCCCTCAAATCTTTCAAACGCAGAGTGTCCCGGCATCTCAAAAACCTTGGACCTTGATTTTGGCTCTCTTATTCCTTTGTGGGAAGGGTGTTTTTGCGGGCATTCGCACTTGGCCCCTCCTTTCTGCATAAAAAAAATCGACTTCGTGTTGTTACGGCAGAAACGTTGGTATCCTGTGAAGAATTAAAATTCTGCTGCAAGCTACGATTTGAGTGTCTTCTATCTCTTAGTCAAAAACTTTCAAGTACTGGTCTTGAGATTTTGTCGTTTTCTTGACCTTCTTTTCGTTGTTTGTCTTTAGTTGACCCTGTTTTAAGATGGTGTTTGATTATGCTCCACACCCCTTTCACAGAAATGTCCATTTTTTTTGCAATTTCTCTAATAGTATATCTTTCTTCTCGTAATGTCACGATCTTCATGCGAATATTTTGTAATATCTGCCGTACTGGAGCCATTGCATGTGAAAAAATCGGTTGAATCCACTCGTAAAAGAGTTCAAGGCATTTATTATTTCGATACATTATGTAGAACACTAGGAATGTTTGTAAAACACATTGCATAAAACTAGTGGAAACGTTGATAATAAAAGGACAAAAGCACAATAATAAATTAAATGGTTGACGAAAGTAAGGTCGCGCGAATGAATTTGAGTGTTTACAATTAAAATATGAATGACAAAATATGCCCAGAAAATGACATTAAAATGGTCTTCACTTGATGGAGGATTGCTTGCGACTACCATAGGTAGGTTGAACTAGATGCCTCGAAGGTATGTGTGAAGTCATCTTTATCAAAGAGGTGGTGTTATGTCCATACAGGGCCGTAGCCAGACCAAATCAGTAGGAGGGGCGGAGAAATTGACAGGGGGGTCAATGAAAAAATTTAATGTCATTTTTTGTGAATATCGAAATATACTGCAGAAAATTACATTCAAAACTATAACAAGTAAAACACCGTAGGCTAAATAAAAAAATGATCAAACCGATACATATAGATAGGCATATTGAGTTATAGAATACAATATTTAGTCTAAATTGAGTGTAAATAAAAGTCTTTGTAAGTTTTTTTAATTTTAGAATAACTGTATGCGGCGAGTTTTTTTAGCGAAATTCTTTAGGAATTCAAACATGTCTATTTGCTTCGTTCTCTTATTTTCAAAGGCAAGTAAAACAAGTTGGCTTTGGCGTTTTTGTAGCATGGAACGCCGTTGCAGTTGGTTTTCCCAGGGGGGGGCATATTATTTTCCAAGCGGGGCTTTGACCCCCCTGGCCCCCCCTTGGCTACGGGCCTGTGTCCATATATAAGGAAATTACTGAAGTGTGGCACTAAATATTATACACACACACACACACAGGCCCGATATATATATATATATATATATATATATATATATATATATATATATATATACCTGAGAACCACTACTGCATGCTACAAAAAGTGAGACAAACGTAACTATATGATGAATAAAATACATAAATTGTAAGCAAAATACGAAGAACAGTTAATTATTAACTATTATAGCTTTTTTCTAAGCTCAATAACCGGTAAGAATACGTCTTGGCAAGGATGAAACAAGTTTTTCAATCACAGCATGATCAATATTTTCTCCAAACCCAATTAAAGTTCTCTTTTAGAGTTCCTACAGATGTGGGGCGAGGTCTTCGATGTCGCGGTTGGTAATCAAGGTACTTCAAACATGTTCAACAGAGTTCGTGTCAGATCTTCTTCGCAGTCAGGGAAAAACGTAATCCATTTTCTCTTCCGATGAGGGGTCGTTGTGGAGGGGTGACGCGTGACAACTCTTCTGCAGCAAATGAAAATATTTAACTACAAAATACAGCGTCAGAACAATGTGAGGTAAAACGTCTCTCAATGAATACTATGATAGGTCATTAAGGTCAGTCTTATCAGTGTCCCAAATTGTTGCCCATACCATTACACCGAAGCGTTTTGCAGTATCGTATTTCTGTTAATTTTAACAGAAACCTTATTTGTTATTGGAATTTCACGAATCGGTTCTAATCTGCGGATCAACGGCTGATAATAATGCACTGAAGTACTAATCTTATTGCGCTCTGTTCCTTCTTTTTTCATGTAATACCATACATTTATTTCCTTACTGTCTCATCTTTTAAACAGATTCTGTTCTTTTATTGCACTTTCCTGACATTAAGGTCATTCTCCTCATCTTTGAGTGTCGAATGATTCCAATCGAATCAAACAGCTTTTGTATCACGCAAACCAGTTATTCATTTATTCACTTTCAAATTATCAAGAAGCTTCAGCATAAAACGTGCGGTCACGCTTGGGATTTTTAAATTACAATAGGCTTACATGGAAATTTTTTAGGAAAATAATACATAAAGAATAGTGAGCCTAAATCTAAATTCATAGTCCTCGAATCTATTTATCTACAGGGTGGGCCGTAAGTTTCCATACATAGGAAAAATAAACATTTTGTTATGGACAACCATTTTTATTTATATAATATGCTCTACATGGTTGCCATTGTTTTGAAAACACATTTCAATACGTGTTCCCCACTGTTGATGAACACGCATTAGCACAGTTGACGTTATGCTTGTAATGGCGTTGGTGATACGTTCCTTTAGATGATTTATGTCTCGTATCTTTTCTGATACACCATGGCCTTCAAGTGCCCCCAAAGATAGAAATCAAGGGGGGTGAGATCTGGGGATCTGGGAGGCCACTCCACAGGACCACGCCGACCAATCCAAGCATCCGGAAACTGCTGCTGATCCAAATACCGACGCACGTGAAGACCATAATGAGGTGGAGCTCCATCTTGCTGGAAGTAAACTGGGAAGTTACCTTCCTCGTTTAGCAGGGATGGGAAAATCTCTTCTTGCAACATGTTAAGATACCTTTCGGCATTAAGATTTCCACTGACAAAAAAAATTGGTCCAATAATTCTGTCACCCCATATCCCGGCCCACACCATCACTTTACCGGCACCTTGCATCTTCGTCGGACTCAGCCAGTTAGGGTTAGCATTACTCCAATAACGTATGTTTTGCCGATTAACCTCTCCATTGACGTAAAAATTTGCTTCATCAGTAAACAAGATCTTACGTCAAACGCATATTCTTAGGGTATCTGAAACATAAAAACAAACGTTTAATTTTTCCTATGTATGGAAACTTACGGCCCACCCTGTATTGAGAGAGATACTCAGAGGCAGAACCACGAGCCTGACTTCAGAGCAATGAAAGATCGAAGCACTTAACTCCAACTATGATAACTTACAATTTGTAAGTTATCAGAGATTATACATATACTGTATATATGCCCCTCGGTGGTGTGGTGGTTATCATCGCTGACAACGAATCCATCGACCCCGCGTTCGAAACTCGGTGACGGCAGGCGGCGCGCAGCAAACCCAATGTTCATCCTTCCACACTAGAGGTGGAAAGAGTACATCAGTACCCGAATACGGGTTTTTGTTGTACTCGTACTCGAAATAATCTTAAATTGTCGTAATCGTACTCATACTCGTACTCGATATAATCTGAAGTCGTTGTAATCGTACTTGCACTCAAACTAATTTCAAATATGAGGATCTGTCCTAGACTCCCTCACAGTGTACCATGAAAACAACAGTTTACAACTTTAATTTCAATGTGGTTTATATTTTCAGATTTATTTACTATATTTTTATGCAATACTTTACATTCATAATATTATTAATAACTAATTGGCAAACTTTGTAGCGGAAAACCTTAGTGAAGAACATGTCTTGTTTTTTATTACTGAATAGGGAGTGAATAGGTAGGTAAACCCGTAGGTGCTACTGTAGTATGCGTCTACCTTTTAATTATAGCTTCTTATCTTGTTTACTAATTGTTTGTTTACATCCCATTGTCAATCGCCCTTGACGATTGGTTAGGTTTAGTCATGGTATTTTCGTTAGTTTTAACGAAAATATCATGACTAAACCTAACCAATCGTCGGTAGACCGCATACTACAGTAGCACCAACCCGTACTCGTATTCGAACACTAAAAAAACGTACTCGTGCTCGTACTTAAGCACTAAAAAGGTATACTTGTACTCGTACGCAACCACTAAAAAAATACTGTACTTGTAATCGTACTCTTACTCGTCCAACTCCAAAATTTTGGTACTCTTCCCACCTCTATTCCAGACTTGATTGGTAAGCAAATAGGTAGCCTAGTGGTGAAGACGCTGGGCTGCTGATGCGGAAGTCGTGAGATCGAGTCCGGGTGAGGACTTTGTAATTTTTGACCACCCGTGGTGGGACATGGTTCGGATTCTACGTTAAACTCTAAGTCTAAGATGGAGTGACAAGCTTGAGCTTCGTCAGAATGAACAATTCCGGCAGAAGCAAAATCAAGGTGTGTGTGTGATATTTATAGGGAATTTATCAATGTTTAAAGTCAGCACTTGCAATTAACCTAGAGTTCTGAAACTTTTTCAAATGTTTTATGATACTAAATGAAACCAAAAAATGTACAGAGCCCATAAAAATTTGACACTTTCGTATTTATAAAATACCCTAATATAGTATATACAGGGTGGGAGAAAAGGCTTTGAGGATTTTATACAAACAAATACTTTGTTAATAATAAATAAATCCAATGATATCACTGCAGTGTATGCGATACTTTTCAAAGCAACTATACAAGGCCAGGAATGACCCTAAGCTAGAATAGGAAGGCCCTCCCTAGGCCCTAGCCCCAGTCAGCGCCATGTCAGTAAGGATGGAATAGAGCAATGAAGAAAAAATGTATCTTCTATCGTGGGCTATTTCTTGTAATAATTGTGAAGAAAGTGTGCGTTTATTTCAACAAAAATATAATAAACCACCACCAAATGCAATCACTCTTCGATACAGGAAGCTCAAACTTTTGGAAACAGGGAGCCTAGTAAAAGATCGTCCAAGAAGCGGAAGGCCAGTAACGGCCACAGGAGACAACAACAAAGAAAATGGCCTCGCCACTTTTCAAGTCGATCCAACAACTTCAACGAGAAAAGGTGCACAGTAATTCGGTATTTCCAAATTTTCAGTAGCAAAAATATTGAAATCACAGGGGTACCATGATTACAAACTCATTTACTCTCAGCTCATATACGACGATGATTCTGATAGACGGTTGCAGTTTGTTGAAACAATGAGACAAAAGTTCAACAATGATCCATATTTCGTTCGAAAGATCAAATTTTCAGATGAATGTGTCTTCGGTTTAAAGAGTAAAGGAAACAAACACAACGTTCACTACTGGGCGAAAAAAACACCCCAAAATACGATTGGGTAAACCCGTTAAAACAGCTCCACAAGCAGTTTGGGCGTGCATTGGTTATTTAGGACTCGTTTCCTTTGACATCGAGAGACACGATAGATGGAAAACGTTTGAAGGAAGATGTCTTGGGTGGCGAGGTCCCATCGAGTGGCCAGCCAGATCACCTGATTTAACCTTTGATAGGATCCCGCAGACCCAACACGCAATTCATTTCTGACCCATGATTTCCTATTAAGGGTTAATCCAATGTGATTTCTGGCGTTGCGCTTAGTTGCGTCACAAACTCTACATTCCTGGTTTCATCTACGCAACTGTGAATGCCCTTGGCCGCACAATAGATGAACAACTGAAAACGATCCCACTCGATATGTTCAGAAGAACAATAAAGAGTTTCACAGAGAATCCCAAAATGTATCATATGAATAAAATTCTTAGAAACTTTTTGTTTGATGCTTCATCATTTGAACACTTATCTGTATAATGTCAACTAAATAGTTGTATGTATAAAATCCTTAAAGACTCCCACCCTGTGTCTGTGTGTGTGTGTGTAACGCATAAATTTCAATATGTTTTTACTTCATTATCATAATTTCCAAATTAGGATGAAGAAAACAGGATAATTTTCAGGTCAAACTGTGATTCAGTTCATTTTTAATGTAATTAATTTAGCAATTACATTTGGACGTGATGTAAAGTAGCTTACAGAAATAATATATATATATGCTAATGTAATACAATGCTGGGGTTGTTTAACCCCCTTCGCAATGTCTAAAGTCATATGACGGAGGAGACCTACAGCTTTACGCGAGATCCGAACCACGGGTCACTACATAATCTGGACACGGAGTACGGTCTCCCATTCAACTCCTGCTCAGACTCAATGTAGTTTAACTTCGCTGATCTCCGAGAAGCGGTGTTACGACACTGGCCACGACGTAACTCATTTACCCTAATGACCTAGCACAGTATCTTATCGGCAGGCAACATTTGAAAATTATAACATATATAGATGTATTATATATATATATATATATATATATATATATATATATATATAATTCGGAAGGTGGAATTTTGTTCCTTATCATGAGGAAACTTAGCATGCTCTTTTTTAAAGCAATCAAATCATATTTAGGGGTGGCACACGGCAGTATAAAAATGTAGCGTAATGTACTTTTAATCAATAGTAAAATACCCCATTTATTTCTTTGCAAAATTTGCAGAAATTATTATTGAAATGTTTATATGAAATATTCATGTTTTCAGATAGATAGTTGTATTTATGATATAATATCAATATCTAATATACTATTTCAGAAATGAAGCCTTATATATATATATATATATAGATAGACATATATATATATATATATATATATATATATATATATATATATATATATGTAACAGTTGGTGTAGAACAATGCGGTTTTCACCATTCGATACGTCTTTTTATTGTGCAGTGCCCATGCTAAAAAAAATTCCCTAACATAATTCCTTCCCCTCTTTTAGGGATACAGTTCTTCCCATGCCTGTACACGCATTTTTTTAATTTTTCATTTTTAATCATAATTTTGGCACAAAATAAGTCAATATTTACTAAACATTTAATATCATTCGATTCACAAAAGATTTATTTATCGATTCAATTTAAAAAAGTATATATTTTTAAAATTCATAAAGAACTTTTTGCAAAAAACTAAAAACAAACATGCATTTTTAAAATTCAATGATTTTTATACAAAATATTTTGATATTTGTTATAATTTTAACATTTTTCGATTCACAAAAGATTTCTTTATCGATTCAATACAAAAAATTACATAATTAAAACGGGCAATTTAAATAAACACGAGTTTAAAGTTAAACGAGCCACACTCGAAATTATTTACCGTGACTTTTGTGCGTTTTATTACTGTGGCTTTTGTACAAATAATTTTACGTATACACAAACAATTTGATAGGATATTGATTTATCATTCTATTTTTTAGTTGTCATAGAAATACGTTAATTAAGTTATCTGATTAGATGCGCTTTTATAGTTGAAGATCATTTTTAGAAAATTATTTATTTTCCCCACTTTAAAATATTACAAAATTTCTATAAGGTATCCTAATATCATTATGCCTGTCGCTGTAAGTAAGAAAATAGCAATTATTTTCCATTTTATGAAAGTTTCGGACCCCCTAGGCCTACAAAACCAATTTTCCCCTTTTCTTTATCAAAAATTGTTGATTTTCGGAAATCTTTCGGTTATAAATTTGTACCAGTCTATTGTTTATCTATAATAATAATAATAATAATAATAATAATAATGATAATAAAAAGACGTGTGTGTGTGTGTGTGTGTGTGTGTGTTCCAGCCATCAGCCATAACTCCAAAATGGAAGCAGTTACAAACATGAAACTTCACACACATATTGATTAGGTCCCGAGGTTGTGCACGTGGGTGTTAATAAATTAAATAATTAATCTTAAAACATTAAATGACGTTATCAAGATCATTACGAAACCTATGGTAAAATTATTGAATACCCGGTTAGGTTCATTGAATGCCAGGTTAGGTCATCTGTACGCCCTTGACGATTGGTTAGGTTAAGTCGTGATATTTTCGTTGGCTTTAACGACAATATCATGACTTAACCTAACCAATCGTCAAGGGTGTACAATTAACCTAACCGGGCATTCAATTAACGTACCCGGGCATTCAATTAATCTAATCGGGCATTCAGTTGACCTAACCGGCCATTTAATTAACCTAACTGGGCATTCAATTAACCTAACCGGGCATATATATATATATATATATATATATATATATATATATATATATATAGCGTTCAACATCCACCCCGGCAACGCCGGGTCGCTCCGCTAGTATATAACTACTTGTAACTTTTGACATCTGAAAAACTCGCAAGGAGCAAGCTGCAACTCAAATCCTCAGTTAACTACATGCTGAGGAAGTGCGTATGTGGTAGTAATTCGTGCTCCATTTATTTCACGTTAGGAGTTTCACGCCCTAAAATTTTCAATTTTTTTGCAGTCCTGGCTAGTACTAGTTATAGTACTCGTTCTAAAACAGATATATGGCTTGTTGGTCCAACTTTACCAAAAGTATTGGGCGATAAACTCCCTTCTCAGCAGCAAATTTTGGCACATTTTTTTAACCATCATTCAAAGATGAAGCTCCCTTTCAAAGATAGTGCTAAGAACACTTTGATCAGTGTTATGGGTTTCTGGAAGAAAGCCAGTATTCCAACTGCGCATGAACATGATCTTATTAAGCTGTTGCTCAAACTTCATTCTGAATGGAAAACATTACAAAAAAGTAAGTCCCGTCGATCTCAAAAGCAAATTTCCAATGAAACACACTTCACATCACGACTCAATGAACTATTTGACATTGCACACGAGAATGCTCTGTCTATGATGAAAATAGAAGATAAGAAATTTCTTATTGCTCAGCGCAGTGGAAGGAAAGGTCATATAGCTGGTATTGATAAAGTGACAACAATCAAGGAAAGAAACAAAATAATTAGAGAGCAAAATTTTATTTGCCGCAAGAGAAAACGTGAAAAAGAAATACAACAACTAAGCAAAGTTGCAACAAAAGATTCAAGTACCAGTAGTGATAATGAGTCGATCCATTCGGAAAATAGTAGGCTCGGAGGACCACAAGGCTACAAAACACGCGATATCAAAGGACAACGAACTTAATATGCACAAGGGGCAATGCAAAACAAAGAACATAAACATTGTCCTGCCAAATATTCAAGGAATAAAACCGAGCAATTCACTAAACAAAGTTTCGTACCTGAAAGGTATTATGGACGAAACAAGGGCAGACGTCGCATGCTTCACAGAAACACATCTTAAAGACTGCCAAGGAAACTGCAATAACTGCGAACACTGTATCGATAAGAAAGAATTGCATATCGATGGATTCAACTTACTAAGAGCAGATAGAACAGCGAGACGTGGAAACCCTTGCAGTGAAAATAGAGAAACTAAATGTGGTACTGATAGTCATCTATAGACCTCCAAACTCTCCAAATGAAAATTTTTCGGATGCCATTGAGGATATCAGAACCCTAATAAAGTCAGTAAATTCTCCATCCCCTAATATAATACTCTGTGGCGATTTTAATTTCATATTTATAAAATACAAAAAGGTGGGTACAAAATATATTTATACAGCAAGATAAGGGGGGCACAAGAGAGGACCAAGAGCAAGCAAGAATGCTGATGGCTCTCACAAACGAGTTTATGCTGACACAGGAGATAACAGAAAATATCAGGAAAAATAACTGCCTAGATCTGGTATTCACAAATAACACGAACTTGATTGCCGATATAAAAATAACTCCAACCATTATCTCAGACCACAATATAATCGAGTTATCAACAAATATGGCGATAACTTTAAAAGACAATACACATACGGAAGAAAGAAGCAAATTTGGGGCTTTTAACTTGAACTCCAAGACCATAAATTGGGAAGAAATCAGATCACACATGGCCCAGATGGAGTGGAGAACAGTTTTCGAGAATAAAACAACTGAGGAAATGCTAACAACCTTGGAAGAAAAGACGTTGAGAATTTTGAAAAAATATGCTCCGAAAGCATAGCCAAAAGGAAAGAGGAACTGGCTAGAGAGGCAAAAGAAAAGAATATTCCGCAAAAGAAGGAGAGTAGCGACGAAGTTAGCTAATTGCGGAGACAACAATGCCAGGAAAGAAATAAAAGAAAAACTGGAGAGAATCGATTGGGAAATACAAACTCTGATAAAGGACCACACGGAGAGGGAAGAGGAAAAGGCAGTAGAAGCAATAAAGGAAAATACAAAATACTTCTACAGCTATGCGAAAAGGAAAACAAAAACGTACGCTAGTATCCGGTCCTTAAGGAAAGGAAATAATGAACTAACAGACGATCTAAAAGAAATATCTGAAACATGAGAGCCCAGTATGAATCGGTATTCAGTACCCCAAAAAGTGACAAAGCGATACCTGACATACAGTAGATGCATTCTTCAAAGAGAAATTGCAAGGAGAATGTATAACAGATTTTTATTTTACCCTAGAAGATGTAGCGACAGCTATATGACAAATGAAATCACATTCAGCTGCAGGTCCGGACAAATGGAACGCACAATAAAATTAAATGGCTACACCCTTATACTGGATATGGAGAAGATCCCTAGACATATGTGATCAGTCTTTCCTTGTGAACAGACGTGTTTTATCGAGTGTCCAATGTTATCAATTGAATAAGTGGTTTTCGTTGAGGTGTCTTTAAAAAAAAATAGTGTTTGGTGCATTCTTAACTAAATTACTTCGTGTTACTAATCATTCATTAACGATTATATTTCATTTATTGACTTTATTCAGTACTATATTATTTGATTAAACCAAGGCTAGTGCACGTGGCTTGCCTTGTTTGTTTTTCAAATCTATCAGAAAACGAGGAGTCATAAGGTTCATTTTCCCTTCCTTCGGAAGATCAGGTAGTGTGGTCACACACCGTAGGAAAAAAGGAAAAAAGTCGGTTGAAGAAAGAGTGATGCTCCTGACGGCAAAATTAGAATCCCTTGAGACTCCAGTTACGACCCCTCCTGCCTCAGTTTCTACAAATAATATAAATAGTACTAATAGCCCTCTCTCTTCCCCTAGTTCCCAACCCTTCGTTCGAGTGCGTAATGGAGCCCCATTGAGAAAACCTAAGACTTGTCTACCAGTAATAACAAACAATAAGTTTTCTGTTTTAGGTTTCGAAGATGCTGATGAACCGGAAATACGACTCGTTGGCGACTCCATTGTTCGAGGGCAGCTCGAGGAATTCTGTGGAGAAACCCTCGTCGTAGGCGCCGTTACTGCTACCCTGGTGCAAGGGTGGAGGATATAACTAATAGTGTTGACCATTTTACAGACGGTACCGCCGAGGACACAACGTATGTTATTCATGTCGGTACTAATAACGTTTTAAATTCTAGATCGGAAGAACTGCTGGCTAGGTACAGGGACTTACTAGAGCGATTAAAGGAAAAAACTAATAAGATTGTTTTAACAGGTATACTTCCTCGAATTATCCAACGTAACGATTTCTACAGCAAGGCGACCTATATTAACAATAACCTAAAGTCTCTTTGCCAACAGGAAGGAGTGCATTTTGCGAATTTTTGGAACAGTTTCTACGGCAGGAGGGACTTGTTCCTCGGAGATGGACTTCATCTTAATGACGTTGGAGCTGCGCGTTTAGGAAGACTATTTCATAATACTGTCTCTTCTTTTCAGGCTGCCGTAACTCGAACGGTCCCAGCGTAAATTCCACAAATTTCCCCTGCGCTCGCGAAGGTGTCGCAATTACAAACAATTTGAAGGTTCTATCCTTAAATGCTCGTAGCTTACGAAATAAAATAAACGAATTTTTTTCTTTAATTGCTTGTAAAGACTATGATTTAATTGCGATAAATGAATCGTGGCTTAGCACTGAAACACGTGACTTTGTAGGGGAGTATCAAATTAGAGGTTATAGACTTTTTGTTAAAAACAGAATAGGTAGGCGAGGAGGCGGTGTTATGTTGTATATCAAAGATAATATTGCGAACGTTATAGAAGTAAAGCACACAATTCCAGAACCAATAGATTCGACTATAGCAGAACTTAAATTGAACGATTTCAAACTTGTTGTTGCGGTTATATATAGGCCCCCTAATCAAACAGCTGATACGGACGAAGCGTTATATCGTGAACTAAAGAGAATAATAGGTAGTGAGCAGGCTTTAGTTATGGGTGACTTTAATTGCGCCAACGTGAATTACGATACAATGCAGGGAGACGCGGAAGGTAATCGTTTAGTTAATTTTCTCGAGGATAGCTTTCTTATTCAAAAGGTTGGGGAACCTACGAGGTTGGACAGTATTTTAGATTTAGTAATAACTACGGATGATAGGCTAATTACTGATCTTCAAGTAATAGAACCGTTAAGCAATAGCGATCACAATATGGTAGAGTTTGTCCTCTCAGTAAGTCACTCGAAACCAGCTAACTCGACTAAAATTCCTAACTTCCAGCACGCAGACTTTTGTAAATTTCGAAATAAATTGTCACACGTCAATTGGGAAAACGTAATGGGGAACTCCAACGCAAAACTAATGTGGGAATCGTTTGAAACAGTATTTAGGACTATAAATGAGGAATGTGTACCGTACAAAATTAAGCGTGCGAAAGTAAATAACAAGCCCTTGTGGTTTACTTCTAGAGTAGGAGACATTATAAAGAGTAGAGATAGGGCTTATAGGCTACATAAGTGCGATAAAGACAATTTGTGGTTACGAAACAACTACATATCTCTAAGGCGTGAAGCGAAAAGTGTAATAAAAAAGTCCAAGCGCGAATTTGAAATCTCCATAGCTCGTGACGGTAAAGAAAACCCCAAGCGATTCTTTCAATACGTCAACAATAGAAATCCAGTAAAAAGTGTCTTGGGGCCGTTGAAAAATGTTAACGGAGATCTAGTTTCTGAAAACAAGGAAATGGCTACCTTGCTAAACGAATTCTTTACGTCAGTTTTTACTATAGAAGATGTAACGAATATCCCTACGGTCATAGACATAATACCTTTTGATAATGGTAATATTTTGGATAATATTGTGGTTAGTGAAGGGAGGTAATGCGCTATATTGATAAAATGAAAACGCGTAAATCACCGGGGCCGGATTCCATATATCCCATACAACTAAAAGAATTAAAAGATAGCATTGTTGTGCCGCTAACAAAGATTTTTAATGCGTCTATTTCTGAGGGGTGCGTACCAGATAATTTCAAGTTAGCAAACGTAACACCTATCTTTAAGAAAGGCGATAAAGGTGCGGCGGGAAATTATAGGCCAATCAGTTTAACGTCTGTTGTAGGTAAGCTACTGGAATCAATAATTAGGGATCGTATAGTCGAACACTTAGAATTGCATAACTTAGTTAGAAATACGCAGCACGGTTTTAGGCGAAACAAATCTTGCTTAACTAATCTTTTAGAATTTTTTCAAAGCGTGGTTGACGTTTACGATAGTCATCGGGCGGTTGATGTAGTGTATTTAGATTTTCAAAAAGCGTTTGACACCGTACCGCACAAAAGACTCATTGAGAAAACTAAGGCTCATGGAATCAGGGGTGTAGTAATAAATTGGATAGAAGAGTGGTTGCGAGGTAGGAAACAGAGGGTGGTCGTTGATGGAGCGGAGTCGTGTTGGGCTAATGTAGCGAGTGGCGTTCCTCAGGGTTCTGTATTGGGCCCCTTGCTTTTTCTTAATATATTAACGATTTAGATGTCGGCCTAGTCAGTACAGTTTCAAAGTTTGCGGATGACACGAAGCTGGGTGGTAGGGCGATTAATGACGAAGATAGAGGTAAAATCCAGAATGATCTGAATAAAATCGTTGATTGGTCAGTCACATGGCAAATGAGATTTAACGTCGATAAGTGCAAAATTTTACATATAGGTTCGCGTAACGGTAATTTTGCGTATAGTATGTCAGGGAAAGAGTTGATAAGCGTAGAGCAGGAAAAAGATTTAGGAGTTATAGTCACTGGTGATTTAAAAGTAGCGAAACAAAGTACAGCAGCGGTCAATAAAGCGAACAAAGTGTTAGGTTTTATAGCTCGGAATTTTGAGTACAAATCGCGCGATATTATAGTTCCTCTTTATAAATCATTAGTTAGACCCCATTTGGAGTACGCGATCCAATTTTGGAATCCGCATATGCGCAAAGATATAGACAAAATCGAAAGAGTTCAAAGACGAGCAACTAAGATGATTCCGTCGCTTAGGTCAAAGTCGTACGAGGATAGGCTTAAAGAGTTAAAATTGACTACACTCGAGACTAGGAGGCTAAGGGGTGATCTAATCCAGGTTTTCAAAATTATGAATGGGTTCGATAACGTAGATAGAGATAGCTTTTTCGAAATATCTCAATATAATAGGACTAGAAATAACGGGTGTAAATTGACAAGTAGAAGGTTCGAGACAGCAGTTGCCAGAAACTTTTTCACGCATAGAATAGTAAATAGCTGGAATAGTTTGCGGTAGAAGTAATTAGTAGCACGTCTATAAACATGTTTAAAAATCGATTAGACGCATATGTTGATAGATTGGGTATAGTTTAAGGTAGTAAAATTAAGGGTTGGATAAGATAGATTTTGATTCTCTTTTCATTAAAGATCACAATAACCAGACTAGAGGTCATAGTATGAAATTATTTAAGCCAAGATGTAGAACGAATTTAAGAAAACATAGTTTTACAAACAGAGTAATTAAGTTTTGGAACAGTCTAACAGAAGAAGTGGTGACTTCAGATACAATTGATTCTTTCATAAGAAGGTTGGGTAGTTTGATGTCTGCAAGGGACATCTGATGATAGTGTTTAATCACATTTTTATTGCATGAATGGTACTAGTTTATTTCATATATATTATGTACATTTAGGTGATAGATTCCACAGCTCAACACAAGTGTTGTGGGATATAGGGAGGCAACATCTTGGGTTAGGGGATACTCTCTGTCCTTACACACCCCATTTAAAGAGATTCCTCTGCCGAGCGGTGCCCCCCATAGTACTGTGAGGTATTGAAAAACTCATGATTTTCACTTGCCCCACAAACACCTTTAAATGGGAGACCCAAAATGGGTGCACACACATTTCTACATTACTGTACAGTCTTTACAGCCACACCTACACTTTTCCTCCTAAGTATATATATTGTAATGTGTATGGTTGTAAATTGTGACTTGGTCCGCAATTGATATGGACCGTGACTTATTTTTGGTTGATGGATACCGTAATGAAATTGACTGGTTTCTTTGGATCTGATATATTTGCATGTCGGTTATAAATAGATATAGAGTGTAACATATTTGTGGATAGTAGTCTATTATGACTTGATCCTCTGGATCCAGAGATTCTATCTTTAGTTTTAAATTGATAATTAATTAGTTTTAAATTGATAATTATTTAGTTTTGTAAAAAAATGGTCGTTGCCAATGTACAGGCAGTTTTTACATAGTGGAGCCACCTCGATGGGCCGAAGTGGCCCCGAGTATGCCCACTATAAAAATTTCTTATGTTCTTATGTTCGTGTGGTTCGGAACCCACGTAAAATTGTAGGTCCCCTCCGCCACCACGGAGGACATGCACAATACACAATTACGAACACAGTTAGGTAGACCAACCATGAGTAGATCCTAGGGTCTTTGTTGGTCTGAAACATTATAACATTATAACATTATAACACCGGGGAAATACCGAGCATCCCGAAAAGAGCAAACATCGTCCCTATATATAAAGGAGGAGATAGATCTCAAGCAAAGAATTATAGACCAGTGTCCTTAACGTCCCACCTCACCAAAATTTTTGAAAGAATAGTCAGGGAGAAAATCTATGACTTCTTGGAGACATTGGAAAGATTCAACGAAAATCAACACGGATTCCGATCAGGAAGATCATGCCTATCACAACTTATAGAGCATTACAACAATATCCTAGATGCACTTGAAAGCAACGAAAACTATGATGTCATATACACGGATTTTGTTAAAGCTTTCGACAAATGTGATCATGGTATAATAGCACATAAAATGAAACATATGGGAATAACAGACAAAGTGGGAAAATGGATCTATATCTTCCTCAGAAATGGACTACAGGTGGTCAAAATTCAAGGTGTGTCATCATCAGAATCAGAAGTACGCAGCTCAGTACCACAAGGTACAGTGCTGGCCCCACTCCTGTTCATTATCATGCGAACAGACATAGACAGTGGAGTAAACAGCAACAGTTTTAGTAACATTATTTGCGGACGATACAAAGATCAGCAGAAAAAGCGATGCAAACGAAGTAGAGGCCTTGCAGAGAGACACAAACAAAATATACAAATGGTTAGAAGACAACAATATGACATTTAACACCGAGAAATTTCAGCTCTTGAGATATGGTAGAAATGAGGAACCTTAAAAGACTGCATAAGTGCATATTATGCTCTAAATAGACAAGAAATTCAGAGAAGCACGAAAGCGGTCGATTTGGGGTAATAATGACCGATGATGCTAAATTCGAGACACAAAATCAGATAGCAATAAACAAAGCAAAAAGAGTCGCGGGACAGGTACTAAGAACGTTCAAAAGGAGGGACGAGACAGTTAATGATTCCCCTGCTGAGAACACTGATCATACCAAAACTTGAATACTGCTCAGTTTTGACGTGCCCATATAAAAAGGAAGAAATTAATAAACTAGAAGAAACGCAGAGACATTTCACAGCCAAGAGCTCAACTACTGGGAAAGACTAAGCAAACTAAATCTGTACTCCCTGGAAAGAAGAAGAGAGAGGTATACCATAATCTACATATGGAAAATTATCGAAAAACTGGTACCAAACCTCAAACAAAACCCAATTACCATCCAGACAACGCTGGAAAATAGGAAAGGCAGAATGTGTAGTGTTCCCAAATTAAAGGCCCGACAAGGGACCTCCTCAACTCTCAAGGAAAATAGCTTGGTTGTCAGCGGGCCAAGAATTTTCAACCAGCTTCCAAAGGACCTCAGAAACATTACAGGGGTCAAAGTTGAAGTTTTCAAGAGAAGAGCATATGCCTGGCTCAAGACGGTACCAGATGAGCCGGGTGTACCTGGCTATGTACGATGGAGCGCAAGAGAGCAACTCGCTCCTCCACCAAGCCAGGACTAGAGGGGCCGCCAGCTTGACCTTCGTGTGAAGAAAGACCGACGCACGGAACCCAAACAAGGTTAACAAAGTTAAGTTAGCAGTCGAAATATCGTACACGTATTTCGGTCACAGAAAATTCTCACGCATTCAACCTGAATCAGTGACATGGTGGGTACATAATGTGCGATTCCGCGACGGAAAAGTCGTCAGTCCTTTTTTTTTCTGTACCGAAAGAATAAACTGAACGGTACCAAGACCTAATCCAGAGTTTGTAGCTTCCTCAGAGATGCTGACAGGGGCGTTTACTTCCTATTCAAGACCTTGCAACGGTTCATACAGAAAACGATGACGAGGAAATTGCTACGTGAATTTTCTAGCGACCGATTCATCACCATAAATTTGTCCTGCAACACGAGCATAATAGCACAAATAGCGTGATAGCATAAGAGACCAGCTATATGCATCCAAGCGGGTGGTAAGTGGTAAGAGTGGTGAGTTTGAAGGTTGTAAGTGGTGAAGGTAGTGGTGGAGACTTCAAACACGGGCTGTTGGACTACATATTCAAGTGTCTTCAGATTAGGGATGAAATAATACCGACAATTTTTAATACCGGTATTTGAACAATTATTTTACTGATACCGGTTTTATGCAGAGAATAATTTATAATGATTTTTTTGGTGTCACCCTACCAAGTGCCAACCCTCCCACAAGCTTGCAGGACCTGTAGTACTCACCACATTAACGACAATAAAAACTGAAGTTACTTTTTAAATTCTGTCACCGACACCAAAGGGAAAATACCATTGATTGAAAAAAGTTTGAACAGCAGCTCCTAGTTAAAGGCAGGAAAAAGGAAGGACTAATTATAATGATTAAGTATATCAGATAACCATATGTTTGACACCTGAATGTGAAGTTGGATGAGGCTTATCATATTTATTTTTAGCTAAACACTCTTGAATGAATTCACTTGTGGCAATAGAGAGGAAGCTAAATCCATCAACACATGCAAGTTTTGCAATTTCTTCTTCAATAGATTTTTTGTTAATAAATGTATCCAAAGTTTTTTGTTTTTTATGTTGTTAATTTTCACCTATCTTGATTTCAGCAACATTTAGATTATGAATTTTTTTCAAAGGAACAGATAATCCACTCGTTGAGCCCCCACTGCACTTTATAATTTTTTTCACACTTTGAACATTCAGCTTCGTCTTTATTTTTCTTAATAAAATAATTCCATACGATTGATTTTTTGACATTTGTGTAATAGATTCGAAGGGGTAGATTATTTAAAGTAAGAAATAGCTTATTCCCATATCACAAGACTGCAATGCGCACGTAACAAAATTACAAAATTTAACTTGTGAAATATGCGCATCAATCAACCTCTGCAAGCGTCTAGTACGAAATTCGAAATCTGAACGAACTCAATAACGAATCTAAAAAAGCAACGCAAGGTTTTGGAATCGTGTAAAAACGTTTTTCAACGTTTCAATACGTATTTATACGATTTCAAGTGTTTAAGGCGAGAGTTTTGGATGATAGTTTCCCTTTTCAGAAAAAGGGACACATCATATAACGTCAATAACATAATATTATAACAAATGATAAATTGTGACATACACTAATGACGCCCCTCAAAGATATACTGCATGTGTAAGTTATATATGAAGATAAATCATTATTTCTACTCATATTGGCCACAAAATCCTACAAAAAACAAATCTTTGTTAACTTGACATTTGCTGATTGATCCCACAATAAAGACAATAGGCAGTTCTTCAATACCGAAAACCCGGTATCGATAATCACGATATCGGTATTGTGTCTCTTGTCCAATACCGATATAATTACCGGTTTTTCAATACCGGCTTTCATCACTACTTCATATAAGCTCTAACTTTTAAACATTAAAATCATTTCTTCGCTCTCGCGTTAAGCATATTGCTCGCCCACTCGTCTCCCTCCGGGTTTTCCGTATTTCCGGGGGAAAACGACATTTCGTCGCTGTAACATTTTATCGACAAGTTTTGGGAGGGTACACTAAATTAGGCTCAGTTAGGATAGGATTAGTTAGGTTAAGTTATGTTGTGTTAGGTTAATAAAGAAAATTTCAAAGAAATTTCTGGTCTGATTTTTTAGTGCAAAACTTTGTCGTGATTTTTTACTGAAATGAGAGATGTCAGAGTGCGGGTAAATGGGCTGTATGCCGCTCGCTCAAAAGGGAAACGACAAACAGTTTAGAGTAAGGGTTGGCTGCCTTCAATATACAGTATATAAGCCTTATATTCAGGAGGTTGTGATTCTTCTAACTTGGATGTGCGTAACTTTAATTAATTAATTAATTAACATGTCCACCCATCCGTCGTGTTCTGCCTATCAGGCAGGTCCAACTCACGTGTCCCGCCAAAGTTTTCTATCCTGAGCTAGCCTTTTCATCCTATGTTAGGTCCTGCCTGCCTTCAAATCATGCAGCATTGCTTTCCTTTTCCGTCCCGTCGGCCTTCTACTATCATATCTACCCTCTATCACCTCCTTCAACAATCCTTCTCCTCTCAACACATATCCGATCCATTTCTTCTGTCTTTCTCTTATCACCTTAATGAGTCTTCTTTCCTCCCTCACCTGTTGTAGTACTTTCTCATTACTTTGGTGTTCCCTCCAGCTTATCTTTAGCATTCTTCTCCAAATCCACATTTCAAAACTTTCCAGGAGTTTCTTTTCAGTTGTTTTCAGTGTCGATGTTTCTGCTCCATACAGTACCACACTCCATATCAAACTTTTTACTAACCTTTTCTTCAGCTTCAAGTTGAGTTTACCCGTAAGTAGTCTTTTCTGTCTCTCAAAAGCTACCTTACCCATACCAATTCTAGATCTTACTTCCTTATTGCAATCTCCATTGTTGGTTAATAAACTTCCCAGATATTTAAACTGCTCAGCTTCTTCTAAGGTCCGATTTCCTATCGTTAGGTTCATTTGTGCTCCTTTCCTTCTTGCAATTTTCATTACCTTTGTCTTGGTCGCACTAATTCTCATTCCGAATTCTTCCGCCGTTGTTGTCAAGCTATTGACCATTCGTTGCATCCTTCTCCAGTACTACAAACAAATGCCTCGTCATCCGCAAACCTTATAGATTTGACCAATTTACCTCCCACTCTGATTCCTTCTTCCAGATCTGAGAGTGCTTCTATAACACAGGTCAACAACAAAAATTTTTTTTTTCGTTGCCAAAGAAATTCGTACGAATTTAGGGTATTTTGGGGTTGCTGAATTCCAAAATGAAAGTAGTTTTTCCGATTTGGCTCTAGTTCTTGAGATAATGAATACCCCCTCAATTAATAGGAAACGTAACCATAACGCGTGCATATGGGAAACTACCGGAACATTCTAGATGGTGAGACCGAATAAAATGCCATTATGTATTTCATGTGTTTACTTTTGTATGATTTGAGACAATTTCAATGCGATTTGTAAGTAGGCTCCGCCTGAACATTAAATTTTTTGCATTTTTACGTGTTTCAATGGGGTACCAATTATCTCATAAATTAGAGCCAATCTAGCAAAACCGATGTCATATTCGGAATCAGCACCACAAAGTTACCCCAAAATCACTCTAATATGATTGGCAATAAAATGAGTGTTGACCAGTGTAATCATTGCTTCGGCATAGATGTTAAATAACACGGGGGACAGGGAGCATCCTTGCCTGACCCCTCTCCCAACCAATCCAGGCTCCGATTCTCCTCCCGCAACTCTAACATTCACAGTCTGCCCAAGATATAGATTTTTTATCAGCCTACGGTCCTCCAGTCAACATTAATATAAAAAATATAAAAAAATAAAAATAAAAAAATTTTAATACTGCCAAAAAATTAAACGTTCAGCGAGAACTAAAAATTTGTAATTTCTCGTTGGAGTAAAATGGTCATCCATAAGTATATTTAGGGTAAGTAACGAAAAAACAACAACAATAAATGAACACATTCGTAATAAAATTTTGTATTCAAAGTACCGAGTTGGTAAAAAAAAAAAAAAAAAAAGCCGGGTATGAAAATGAATCGAATCATGAACGTATGATAACGTTGATTTTGAAATATAATTACTTCATTCTATTTATTACTTAATTCCCCTTTCTAAACATTAAAGCGTCAAAACATCGAAAGAACAAAATGTAGATTTCATTACACGTTTTTAAAATCATCAATCATCGTATATATAATTGGTGCCAACAATTCATTCTGATTTGTAAGCATGGAACCAACCTGTAATTTAATTCTCAAAAAAAAAAACTTGTTCACAACTTAATTTCAACACTTAATTTAATTTCAAAACTAATAAAAAGTGAAAAAATTAAAAAACAAATAAATTTAAAATTTTTCAAACAACGAAAATTAACACCAATTAGGTAACTCCATTTTGTTTTGGAGGGGGAGGGTTCCCGCCGCTTGCATATCTTATCTTATTCCACTTTTTGTTTCAGTAAAACTTCCACTGATTTTTCAAAACAAATATTTTACAGGAAAGCTCTTTTTATGCAGAACATTATTTACACAACATTTATGAAACAGTGATTATACAGTATATATATATATATATATATATTATATATATATTATATATATATATATGTGTGTGTGTGTGTGTGAATAAATGATGCAAACCACAAGGAAAAGAAAAATGATTCCAAGGCCTTTCGTGTACTTCTTCTGAATACACGAAAGGTCTTAGAAACATTTTTCTTTTTCCTTGTGGGTTTGCATCATATATACAGTTACTAGTAAAATAACGATTCACACAAGGAAAGTAAAATAAGTTTTTTTTATAAACCAAACGCAAATTTGGATTTAAATATAGATACCGCAGTATATAAGCTTCACACACACACACACACACACACACACAAAGAATATTGACATTAACTGTCAACAAAAATTCATAATCATTCGCTTATAAACTTTGTGGAAATATTTTTTCTACATTTAAATTAAGCCTTGGATTTGAACTCAACCCGGATACAGATCATTACAATCTCTCTGATAGTGTACGGATTCTCACGAGTTCTGATTAAAATGGTAAAAATTAGCTTTAAATAAGGAGTTGCTAAGGTAATTATAGACTTCCAATGTTATACGAGCCAATAAAAAAAATTCTTTAATTTATAAACAAGAAATGTCGCATCGCGATATTTTATTTAATTTGCTTTCGATTTCATACAAAAATTTATATTAAATTTTTATATAATATTCCTGAGAAACTTGTCTGTGTGTGTATATATATATATATATATGATACACACAGACCGTGCATGGAACAAGGAACTCTTCTGGGATAATTAAATCCACTATAGTCCGAATAAGTAATGGTAAATGACAAATACCATAGTTTTTCTTTTTCATGATGCAAGCCCGACGTGGGCAACGGGTCTCTCGCAAAGAGGTCCCATAAATATAGTTTCCCTCACCAGCTATCTGCAAAGCAGACAGGATCCAGCTTTGGGACATGGATCTAGGGTAAAGCAGCCTAGCCCACGTCGGGCTTGCATCATGAAAAAGAAAAACTATGGTATTTGTCATTTACCATTACTTATTCGGACTATAGTGGATTTAATTATCCCAGAAGAGTTCCTTGTTCCATGCACGGTCTGTGTGTATCATAAAAAACTCAGGGAGCCATTCTGAGTTCATTCCCATATATATATATATATATATATATATATATACTTTCCACTCAATGTAATTCCCATTCTTATACGGAAAAAAAGAGGGATCACCTGAAGATCAGGGCCCCCAGCCCTCGTTAGTTAGCCTTATAAGGCTAACTAACGAAAATATCACGACTTAACCTAACCACTCGTCAAGGGCGTGCAGTTGACCTAACGACTGGTTAGGTTAAGTCGTGATATTTTCGTTAGTTAGCCTTATAAGGCTAACTAACGAGGGCTGGGGGCCCTGATCTTCAGGTGATCCAAAAAGCGTTACAGTAGAACCTGGAAATATGACCATCTTTTGCATAGTGACCACCCATAAACTGACTTTTCTGCGGTCCCGGCAAATATCATATATTTCGGAGCAAGTGTAGTTTATGTCCTCTGACGCAAAAGGGGACACAAACTACACTAGGTCAAAGTTGGGGAACCGGATGTCAGTTTTTCAACATCTGCGGATGCGGATCTTTAATTTCAATATCCGCGGATGCGGATATTTAGTTAATCTATCAATATAATATAGAATTATGAATATATGACATAATTTTTCAAATTTCGTGATATTACTATTATGGCAGGCAATGCATAAGAATTAAAATTAATATTAATGTTTTCAATATGATAAAAATAATAACTTTCTCAAGAGTTTCAGCCACAGAAAATTCAATGAAACAAGTTTCATTCAATGTTCTGTGTTACCAAGTATTTATATTTTGAGGTTTATATATTTGTTTGTTCATTAATAAATATTTAATACTTTACATGAAATGTGCATGACTGGGCCTTATAATCTACTTTATAAGCTAATTTAATTGTAAATTGCATAATTTATTAGAAGTAATATCCTATAACATCCGCAGTCAGAAGTGCGAATGCGGATGCGGATATCCGGTCCACCATGAGTGTGTGTGTGTGTGTGTATATATATATATATATATATAAATTGACGATTCGTTAGGTTAAGTCGTAATATTTTCGTTAGTTTTAACGTTTTATTTGACTTGGTATACGCGGACAAAGTTGGGGAACGCAAACTACTCTAAGATAATGTAGGGGAACGTAAACTACACTAGGATAATGTTGGGGAACATAAACTACACTAGGCACCACAGGGGGACGCGTAAACTACACTTGCTCCTATATTTCCAATACAGCGTACAGTAACCATCCGCATAGGTTAGATCGTGATATTTTTGTTAGTTAGCTTTATAAGGCTAACTAAAGAAGGCTGGGAGCCCTCATCTTCAGGTGATCCAAATATTGTTCAGAATTTAATTTGTTAAAGTGGCCATACGATTTTAATAAAACACATTGGTATTGTAACTTAAATCTCTCGTGAGTCATACCTAAAATTTCTGGAAAATCGTTTCCACAGTTAAATAAAGAGAAAGATTAAACATCTGGTGGTATCTAGCACCCTTGTGTGTAAATGCAGTTAAAACTATTGCGTTTCAGTACAGAAATGCCTCTTTATAAGTAGGGTCGTGGGTAAGGAAATTAGTAGGTCACATCCATTCACGCTCGCAGTAAAGGCGCAAAATGAGAATTGCCAATATTTCCTTACCTAAACGTGGACCAAATTGAGAAATCCAAAGATGAGAATGAGAAGCGCATGAAATGGAAATAACTCAATTTCAGAATTGCCTCTTTTCAAATTTTCACTCGTGGACGAGAAATGAAGTGGTAAAGACATTCAATCAGATATATATATAATATATATATGGGAATGAACTCAGAATGGTTCCCTGTATATATATATATATATATATATATACATTTCTCCTATACAAGCGTCGTTCTTTACGATATATATATATATATATATATAATAGCGCCTCGGTGGTGTAGTGGTTAGCGTCGCTGACTACGAATCCATCGGCCCCGGGTTCGAGACCCGACGGCAGCCGGCGCGCAGAAAACCCAGCTGTTCATCCTTCCACACAATAAAGAAAGTGGTTGGTACATAAATGGGTACCCTAGGTGGCCTAGTGGTTAAGACGCTGGGCTGCTGATGGGGCGTGGTTCGGATTCCACGTTAAACTGTAGGTCTAAGGTGGAGTGAAAAGCTTGACCTTCATCAGAATGAACAATTCGGGCGGAAGCTAACCAAAGGCTATATATATATGTCGACGATAAAAAAATTATTTATATATATATATATATATATATATATATATAGCAGGTTCAGAAAAAACACTTTTGAGAAGTTCATTAGCAGAAGAAGTAACTTAAAAACTTGAATAGAAAATATAAAAAAAGGGAAAATATTTTTTTGTTGAAATTTCTTTTGAATATTGGGTCGGAAGTTGAATTTCTTTTGGCGCCATCCTGTTCTTGTGTTTTATAGAATTGTCAATTCGAGCGGAACTCGCAGTAAAGACACTTTTGATTCACATTTTTATAACGTATTCGTGTTTTTTGCGCTAAAAAACCTATCTGGAAACAATTTTCCTCCCTTTGTTTGCTAATGCATACAGCTTATGCTTTTATGGTTACGGAGATAAAAAAAAAAAAAATCTTCCTTTTCATTTTCTGGTTTCTTTTCTTATTTCCAAATTTATTAGGAAATTTTTAGAAATTTCATCAAGTGCAGAGTGAGAGAAAGTCACTTCAGTCCCCGATGACGAATCCAGTTTTTAACCTCAAGAGAGTCCCCTCGGTACCCCTCATTGAAATGCATTCATTCCCCTCAGAAGAGAAACCACATCTCTCTCTCTCTCTCTCTCTCTCTCTCTCTCTCTCTCTCTCTCTCATAGCTCAAACTTTCATTTCATTTCCATCTCGAGGAGAAGGAGGAGGAGGAGCAGAATCCTTCTCTACGAGGATTTATCTCAAAATCTCCCTTATCTATTCCTCTTTCTATTCATATTTATCACTCCAACATCTTTGTCTCCCCACCTCTCGTCCCCGACCCAAAAACTCATCAAAAATTCGACTCCCGAGTTTGGCCATCGGCGGGCGCCGTGCGATGCAAGCTCTACTGCCGACTTTATTCCAAGTCTTCCCGCGAGAACACTAAAACAAAGGAGCGACGTAAAACATTTCTCAGACTTTGTCTTCCGCTGCAAGAGATCATTCGTGGCCAACACCTCACTCAATCTTTTGGATAATCAGCTTCCCTAACATTCCATACTGTGAATCAGGAAAAAAGATACTTGCTTGCTTTAAAACAATGTTTTTGCCGTAAGTTGTGTTCATAAAACTGTGATTTTATATGTAAATACGAAATAGTTACTATAGGCCGTAGTAAGAGCTTCGCCTTGTTTTGATAAACATACCATAAAAAGTTGAAAAAAAGACATTTCGCGAGATGGGAAAAGCAAAATTGCCTTTATTTAAAATTCTTTTTGACTTGAAAAAAACGTCATAATCTTACCGAGAAATCGAATAGCTTATATATATATATATATATATATATATATATATATATATATATATATATATATATATATATAGCAAACAACCACAGGGAAAAGGAAAAGGAAACACAAAGTCCGAGCGCTTTCGTGATATATTCACATCTTCAAGGAGAAACAAAAAAATAATAAAATAAAAAAAAATAAGCACGTGTTATTCTGTGATTTTAGCGCATATATATATATATATATACAGGGTTATTTAAAATGATTCACCTGATTTCAAATGAGAATATTTTTTAATGTTACAAATACAGAGTGATTTGTGATACATCAACCAAAAGAAAAACTGTCCACATTTTGTCTCTCACCTCATAAATGCTCTATGTGACTTCCCCTAGTTACACGAGCAACGTCGACACGATAGTCGAATTCCTCCCATACTCGCTCCAGCATGTCCGTTGTCACTGACTCTACGGCAGTAACAATGCGAGTTCGGAGCTCATCCAAAGATGTGGGCAACGGTGACACGTACACAGTATCCTTAACGTACCCCAAAAGGAAAAAGTAACGTCGACGAAACTCACGCTGCAGTGTGACTACCGATTTACAGCTCGAAAACTGCAACACACAAAACGCCTTCTGCTGTGCGGATGCCATTTTCACACTGACTGTTTGTTGCTAGGCTAGGCCACGGCGTGACTTTGGATCCCTCTCGCGGTGATTTTGTAAAACTCGGAGATTTCCTCTTTCATGTGGTGTATGCCCAGTTGATGCACGGTTGATAGGTACGGAAGTATTCTCAGTTGAAATCGGATGAATCAGTTTGAATAGCCCTGTACGTATATATATATATATATATATATATATATATATATACACATGTGTATATACCTACATACATATAAACGTACTACATATATACAATAACTTTTACAAGTATATAATTGATTATATGTGAAACTCCTTTGTTATGAGGATTTTGGTATTCATGGAAGCGAATCGAATTATAACGCATCAAAAATTTTCCATTTTCTCTCCCTTCGTCAACTGAATGGGGTTCACGTTTGGAAAATTTCAGTAAAAAATGCCCTTCTAATTTGAAACGAGGACAATTTAACTATTATTACCATTTCATTCAAAAAGTAAATTAATAAATTAACAAAGTTTTAAAATAGCCATGCATTTAAAAATGAAATTAACTACCCACGTTAATGAAAATTTCAGTTTGTAATATATATATATAATATATATATATATATATATATACACACTACGGGAACTCAATATATTTCGACCAACCTTTTTTTAAGCTAAATAATAGGCCTTGTGGCTGAAATGTCTTTTGGGCCGTAAGTTTGAACTTTCTGCGCTTCACATAACCGGATATTTCCAGTTTGAACATCCCCTCCTTGTATAAAACCGCTTTTAAACGCTCTTGTATAAAACCGATGGTTAACGCAGTTTCGAAAATGGCGTCTGACAGTGATGTGCGTCGTAAACAGAGAGCTGTTATCGAATTCTTAACCGCAGAGAAGGAAACAGTTGGAAATATTCACAAACGTCTACAAAACGTTTACGGAGATGCTGTTGTTGATCGAAGCACAGTTGGACGCTGGTCTAAACATGTGAGATCATCGGAGAGAGGGAGAGCCAGCCTCGATGATGAGCCACGCAGCGGTCGCCCGCTATCGGCTGTGACATCTCACATGGTGCAATGTGCTAACAGCATCATTCGATCAAATCGGCGCGTCACATACAAGGAGCTATCAGTGGAGCTAGGAACTAGTGAAGGAAGTGTGAATACGATAATTCAGCAACTGGGATACTCAATAGTGTGTTCACGGTTTGTTCCTCGCGAACTGACTGAAGATCACAGAGCCCAAAGAAAAGAAATTGCTTCTGAGTCGTTGGTTCGATAGGAGAGAGAAGGGGATGACTTCCTTTCACGAATTGTGACTGGGGATGAGTCTTGGGTACACCACTTTGAGCCTGAAACAAAACCAATCCATGGAGTGGCATCACGCAGACTCCCCACGCAAGAAATTTCAAAATGGCTCCCTCTGCAGGAAAGGTTATGGTTACCATCTTCTGAGACATGAAAGGGGTGATTCTGGTGGGCATTATGAAGAAAGGACAAACAATCAACTCAGAGGTATATATTACTACCTTACAGAGACTCCAGAGACATATAAAGCGAGTTCGACCGGAGAGAAAACTGGAAGACGACCTTCTTTTGCACGATAACGCAAGACCACACAACAGTTTGCAAATAAGAGAGGCCATCACAAAAATGCGCTTGACTGTGTTACCCCACCCTCCATACAGCCCGGATCTGGCACCTTCAGACTTCCCTTTGTTTGGGCCAATGAAGAATGCTATTCGCGGAAGAAAGTTTTAGAGTGACGATGAGGTTGTTGAGGTTAAGAGGCGACTCCAGCGGAACCCAGCGGACTTTTACCAGCGAGGAATAAAAGCCCTTGTTTCGAGGTGGAGGAAAGCCGTAGAAAAGGATGGAGACTATGTGGAAAAATAAAAACTTGTAAAAAAGGTATGTAACTACTCGTGTACAAAATTTCTGGAACTTACAAGGAAACTTGGAAAGAAAAAAAAAGGTGGGGCAAAATATATTGAGTGGCCCTCGTGTGTGTGTGTGTGTGTGTGTGTGTGGTGTGTGTGTTACACCTTGCAAATATTCCACGGAAGTCAGGCTAGTGGCCCCACCTCTTCACCTGACTTCATGAAAGATAGAATTGCTGTCCTGAGCTTTCCATCTCACATAGCCAGATGCACCGAGACCGTCCTGAGCTCGTCGTCTAATCTTCTTTTCAAGACTTCAACTTTCCAACTTTGACATTAGTGGTGTTCCTGATTTCTTTGAGTAGCTCGTTAAAAAGTCTTGGCCCACTGACAGCCAAGCTAATTTCCTTCAGTGTTGAGGGTGTCCCTTGTCGTGCTCTTAGTTTGGGAACACTACACAGTCTGCCTTTCCTATTTTCCACTGTTGTTTGGATAGTAACTGGGTTCAGTTTGAGGTTAGGTACCAGGTTTTCGATCATTTTCCATATGTAAATTATGGTGTATTTTTCTTCTTTCTCTTTCCAGGGAATACATATTTAATGTACATAGTCTTTCCAGTAACTCGGTTCTTTGCAGTCACTGATCTTGGCTTTGAAATTTCTTTGAATTCCTTCTTGTTTATTAATTTCTTCTTTCTTATATGGGGACGTCAAGAGTCAAGACTGAGCAGTATTTCAGTTTTATAACAAGCAGTGTTTCCAGGAGGGGAATTATTACTTTCTTGTTCCTTCTTCTAAATGTTCTCAGTAGTTGTCTCGTAATATTATCTGATTTTGTGACTCAAATTTCGCATCATCAATCATTATAATCCTTTTTTTAGATTTCCTGCCTATTTGAGGCATTATATTCTGTTTGTTTTAGCTCCTCACTTTTTTCATATTTGAAGAGATGAAAATTTTCGGTGTTAAATTTCATGCTTTCTCCTCTGTACACTGTATTCTGTTTGTGTCCGTCTGTAAGAATTTCACATCATCTGCATTTCTAATTTCTCTGCTGATTTTGAGTTCGTCAGCAAACGATGTTATTGTAATATTATTGGTAACTTCGTTGGCTATGTCCGTTAGCATGATAATGAATAGGAGCAGGGCCAACACCGTTCCTTGTGGTACTGAGCTACGTACCTCCGATTCTGTTGATGATATTCCTTGAATATAATATATATATACAGGGTGGGAAAAAAAGTCTTTTAGGATTTTATACATACAAATAATTTGTTGATGATAAATAAATTCCAATGATGTCACTGCAGTGTATGTGATACTTTTCAAAGCAACTACACAAGGCCAGGAATGACCCTAGGCAAGAGCCCCAGTCAGCCCCAGTAAGCGCAGTGATGGAATACAGCAATGGAGAAAAAGTGTATCTTTTATCGTAGGCTATTTCTTATAATAATTGTGAAGAAAGTTTGCGTTTATTTCAACAAAAATATAATAAACCACCACCAAATACAACCACTCTTCAATACTGGAAGCTCAAACTTTTGGAAACAGGGAGCATCGTAAAAGATCGTCCAAGAAGCGAAAGGCCAGTAACGGCCATAGGAGACAACAACAACAAAAAATGGCCTCGCCACTTTTCAAGTCGATCCAACAATTTCAACGAGAAAAGTTGCACAGCAATTCGGTATTTCCAAATTTTCTATAGCAAAAATATTAAAATCACAGGGGTACCACGATTACAAACTCATTTACTCTCAGCTCATAAACGACGATGATTCTGGTAGACGGCTGCAGTTTGCTGAAACAATGAGACAAAAGTTCAACAGTGATCCACATTTCGTTCGAAAAACCAAATTTTCAGATGAATGTGTCTTCAGTTTAACGAGTAAAGGAAACAAACCCAACGTTCACTGTTGGACGAAAAAAAATCCCAAAATACGATTGAGTAAACCTGTTAAAACGGCTACACTAACAGTCTAGGGGTGCATTGGTTATTCAGGATTCGCTTCCTTTGACATATCGAAAAATACAATGGATGGAAAACGCTATTGCCAGGTATTGAGAGAGGAATTTTTGTCACAGTTTACTAATGGCGTTGGTAGGAATTGGCTTTATGAAGATGATGGAGCGCCGCCACATTACTCTGTAGCTGCCCGTCAGATTCTGGATACGAACCTTGAAGGAAGACGGCTTGGGTGACGAGGTCCCATCGAGTGGCCAGCCAGATCACCTGATTTAATCTCATGTTATTTCTGGCTTTGGGGTTATTTGCGTCACAAACTCTGCACTCCTGGTTTCATCTATCCAAATGTAAATGCCCTTGGCCGCAGAATAGATGAAGAACTGAAACCGATCCCACTCGATATGTTCAGAAGAACAATGAAGAGTTTCACAGAGAATCTACAAATGTATCATAGCAGACGGGGAACGGTTTGAAGATTAAATTACAATTTAACAAAATATTTGTATGAATAAAATTCTTCTAGACTTTTTGTTTGATTTGTTTCACCATTTGAACACTTATGTTTATAATGTTGTTAACTAAATAGTTGTATGTATAAAATCCTTAAAGACTTTTCTCCTACCCTGTGTATATATACACACACCAGGTGTCCCCCAAAATTGTCCCTATTTCTAAACCGATGTTCTAAGCTAAAAAAGTGAAACTAGGCACAAAGACAAACGCAATAACCTACACCTACCTAACTAACCTACGCTGAAAACGTTTTTTACCAATGGCTTACTAACTTTGGAATTTAACAGCCTCTTACCAATCACATATATTCTTTCAAAAACAGTTTCTAAGAGGTTTGGTGTACTGTACCGCCTCCGCGGTTTCTTCACCCCCACGCAATTACTGTCTCTGTATCTGTTCGCCCCTGTATGGAGGACGTTTCTCATGTGTGGGTTTGTTCAACCCACACAGCTCTACTTGACCGGGTGGAATTAACTTAAAGGTTTTTCGTCTCATCATTTCCCCGCCTCTTACTCACTGTCTTCGGTCTCTCTCTCTTCGCCACAATGTTGCTTCACTCTCTCTTTACTATTGCTATTATAACTAGGGTTGCATCGATTTGTAATTTGGTCGATTACTGATTAATCGACCGATTATTAAGAATTTTAAATCCGATTAATCAGCACTATAAATTCAATTAATCGGTACTATAAAGTAAAGACATCACCACAATGTTATTATCAGCTTAGCTGTGCTGCCCAGCTGCCATCTCCTATATGGGGAGACCAGGGGAGTAAATGGTTTTAGTGATACCTACCCTTAACGAATCTAGTATATTATCACCTTTGCTTGGTTGTAACCTTTCATTCTGTACACCTTGGTTGTAAGTTATATGAGATCGTTCGGTATTTGTATTTCTCTATTTTCTTGTGGTCATCTTGGATGCTAGTGTGAATGATAGTGTAAATAAAGTTAGTGTACCATCCAAGGGTACCTGACCTCTCGAGCACTATCTAACCTCACGCTAACAGCCTATTTGGGCCCTTAGTATCCAAATATCATTGTAATTTGTATTTATTATAAATTACACTTTTTTATGTTTTTATTTTTAATTCTCATCAAACATAAATATGTGTTGGTTGTTGTTGTTTAGCCGATCAGCCCACCCTGATCGAGCAAGCCGGCGGCACGCAGGCAACTGATCGCCCTCTCCTGAGTGGACCAGAAGTTCAGCGCACTAGTGATGTTGTGTTGTGTTCTATGTTGTGCTAGAGTGGTACAGTCTGTCATAATGTGTCCAATTGTTTGTGGTGTGTCCTGGTACAGGTGGCAAGTGTCGTCTGTGGAGTTATCTAGTCTGTGTTTATATATCTGTAAGTTGGGGTAATGTCCACATCGGAATCGTACTAAGTTAACTCGATCCGATCTGCTCAGGCTGATCTCTGACCTGTTAATGGGTGGAGGCTTCGCACCTAGGACCGCATTCGGACCGAGTCGTGTCAGTGCTTTTTAGGTGTGTGTGTATGTGTTTTCTGTACTGTGTGATGTCTGTGGGGCGTGGTATGGAATGGAGTATTTGGTTATAATGTCTCTTTGGTGTTACCTTAATGGTGCGAGGTGTCGGTGCATGATTGTACATGTAGTGGCAAGAGTGTTGTGGGTTAGTTGTCGCTGCTGCCATGAATTGTGTTCCCCTCATGTCTAAATGTTCCCTAACTTTCAATATTTTTGTTTCTGTGTGCAGGTGTTCTATTGGTGTTGTTTGAGTGCATCCTGTAATGATACGAAGTGCGTTGTTTTGTATTGTCTGTAAGGTGTTTATGTGTGTGTTTGAGATAATGGGTGCCCAGCATGGGCTAGCATAGTCTATAACTGAGCGAATATATTGTTTGTATATGAGTGATGTTGTTTCCTGCTGGTGTCCAAAGTTTGTGCCTGTTAGTACCCTAAGCGTGATAAGTCTTGACGATTGGTGGACCGGATGTTAGTTTTTCAACATCTGCGGATGTGGATGCGGATCTTTAATTTCAATATCCGCGGATGCGGATATTTAGTTAATCTATCAATATAATATAGCAACGGTGGCCAAACCCCGGCTCGCGAGCCGCATGCGGCTCTCGAGGTTGTTAACTGCGGCTCGCGAGACAATTTTGGTTTTCATTGTATTTATCATAAAAGACAAAATTCATAATACAAATATAATTTTTTTTCACATAATAAAAAAAATATGAAAAAAAACAAGGAAAAATTGAATTGACAATAAAATGCGTTATGCGTACGACAATTTCTTTTGCGTGACAGGCACTAAGCGGGATAATTACGTAATTAACACCAATCGCCACTCACCAGTGTCCAGTACCCCTCGAGCTACCCTGCGGGCCGCGCGTAGTAATGAGTGAGTGTTTTAAAATTGGCTTCTTAGATCAAATAGTGGCTATTTTTCTCAGCTATACAAGTGAAAGTTATACAACCCCTTAGTTGATTAAAATGACTGAGCAGACAAAATGTAAGAAACGGAAATATGAAGAAGAAAATAGAGTTTTTAAACAGGAGTGGGAGGAGAGCTTTGCCTTTACTGTTAAGGGTGGGAAACCTGTGTGTCTTATCTGTCACGTGGCACTCAATCACTTTAAAGCCAGTAACTTAAAGCGTCATCATGAAACTAACCATAAAAATTTTATTACGGAATTTCCTCCCAAATCAGAATTGCGGAAGACTAAGTTAACAGTGTTGAAATCTAGCCTAGTTGCCCAACAAACTGTACTTTCATCATTGTGTAAGACAGCTGACTTAACTACTGAAGCTAGTTTTGTTATGGCATGGAATATTGCTCGTGCTCAACTTCCCTACAGTAGTGGAGAATTCGTGAAGAAGAATATTGCTGAAGTTACTGCAATTCTCGCTCCAGATAACACAAAGCCTCGAGAACAAATAACAAGTATTTCTATTTCCCGCCACACTACAGAGAGACGTATTTCCCAGATCAGTGCTGAAATTACATGCTCGTTGCAGAGTGATTTGAAGAATTCTGTTGCATTCAGTTTGGCCCTCGATGAATCCACAGATATTAAAAATAACCCTCAACTGGTGATATTTGTTCGTTATGTTACTGGCGATGGAAACGTGAAGGAAGAACTTTTGAACTTAATGACCCTAAGAGAAACCACCAGAGGAGTTGACATAAAGAACGCACTTGACGAGGCATTATCAACTGCTCAAATACCATTGAATAAGCTTGTCAGTGTTGCAACAGATGGAGCACCAGCTATGGTAGGACAAAATGTAGGCCTAGTTGGGCTCTTGACACGCGATCCCAAGTATCCTGTGTGTCTCTTTATTCACTGTATCATTCACCGTGGTCATTTGGTAAGCAAGTACTTTAGGTATGACAGTGTTATGAAATGTGTTCTAGAAATTGTGAATTTCATTCGTTCAAATGCAAAAACGCACCGAGCGTTTAGAAATTTTATCGAGGAGCTGGATCTTCAAGATAAGCCAGATAACCTTTCATTCTACTGTAGTGTAAGGTGGTTATCAACTAGTAATCTCCTGAATAGGTTTGTTGCACTGTTGGAGTTTAGAAATTTTATCGAGGAGCTGGATCTTCAAGATAAGCCAGATGACCTTTCATTCTACTGTAGTGTAAGGTGGTTATCAACTAGTAATCTCCTGAATAGGTTTGTTGCACTGTTGGAGCCTATCATTGATTTCTTGAAAGAAAAGGGAAAGTCATACCCACAACTAGAAGATCACGAATGGGTGCAGGATCTGATGTTTTTTACTGATGTAATACAACACCTTCAAAATCTAAATTTGGCACTTCAGGGAAAGGATAAGGTCATTTCTGACCTTACACAGACAGTTTTCAGTTTCCAGAATAAAATAAAGCTCTTCCAAAAAGATCTAGTAACAAAAAAATTTGACCACTTTCTCCACCTGAAAACCGAGCAAACACTTTTCCTGATATTGAAATAAAAGATAGTAAATTGGAGGAATACAAAGGTAAATTAGAAGGACTAATTGATGATTTTCAGTTCAGGTTTGATGAACTAAAGAAGCTAAAACCATGCTTCGAATTTCTTGTAAATCCTTTCCTGATTGATGTCGTCAACGATGGCTGTCCTGTTACCACACCTTTTATTACGGAAGCTGCTTTAATACAAACAGAACTTTTGGAGCTACAGGAGGACGTGGGTTTAAAATTGATACATAAAAGCTTATCTGCAGTTGAGTTTTGGAAGCAAGTACCAGAGACAAAGTATCCTCACCTCAGGAAAACCAGTTTCCGACTTATCTCAGTTTTTGGGGCAACTTATTGCTGTGAAGCACTCGTCTCGGTAATGAAGTTTGTAAAGTCAAAACATCGTGCTGTCCTCACTAACGAACACCTGACTGAGCTTCTTCATACCGCCTTAACATCACATCAGCCAGACTTTAAAGCATTAACAGTCAAAATGAAGACCCAAACTAAGCCTTCTACAGGCAGTAATTAAACAATTTAATAATGTGAGTATAACTATATGTATATGTATATGTTTTTAATAATTAAATTCTTTTTAAAATATTTTGCGGCTCTCGTACAACTGAAAAACGTCGTATGTGGCTCTTGGGTCCAGGAAACTTGGCCACCCCTGTAATATAGAATTATGAATATATGACAATTTTTCAAATTTCGTGATATTACTATTATAAGAATTAAAATAAGAATTAAAATTAATATTAATGTTTTCATTATGATAAAAATAATAACTTTCTCAAGAGTTTCAGCCACAGAAAATTCAATGAAACAAGTTTCATTCAATTTTCTGTGTTACCAGGTATTTATATTTTGAGGTTTATATATTTGTTTGTTCATTAATAATTAATACTTTACATGAAATGTGCATGACTGGGCCTTTAAGCTACTTCATAAGCTAATTTAATTGTAAATTGCATAATTTATTAGAGGTAATATCCGCATAACATCCGCAGTCAGAAGTGCGGATGGGGATGTTAAAAATGATGCGGATATCCGGTCCACCACTAGTCTTGACGTACATTTGTTTTTAATGTCCTGAATGTGGTTTGCAAAAGATAATGATGTGTTGTATGTGACCCCAAGTATTTTGGTCCTGTGAGTGTGTGGAATGTTGTTGTTGTTTAGTGTAAGCTGTGGAGTTATCTGGTGTTCTTTTGTGTTGCTTGTGAGCAAAGTGATGGTTGATTTTGTGGGCGCTACTTTGAATCTATTGTGTGTGAGCCAGTCTTGTCTACTGTTTATGTATGTTTGTAGGTTATTTGTAGCGGTGTCGATGTTGTTGTGGGTGGATGTTAGAGTGATGTCATCTGCATATGCTGATAAGGTAAGCTTGTTATCTATGGGTGTTGGAATGTCATGCATGTATAAGTTGAAGAGTGTTGGGGAGAGAACAGAGCCTTGATGGACCCCGTTCGGAAAAAGCTTGTTTTTGGATGACTTGCCATTAAATGTGACATGTGAGTATCTTCCTGAAAGATAGTTGCTCAGCCACCTTTTGGTGTTATTGTGCATGTTTGTGTTGAGTATTTTGTTTATGAGAGGGAAGCGTGGGATAGCATCAAATACTTTACTAATGTCTATTGTTGCTAATAGTGTACGTTTAGCTGGTCGTCTGGACTCTGGAGTTGATGCCATCCATGATGTGCTGCGTGAGGTTAGTGAGTAATGTAGTGGTTGAGTGGTGAGGTCTGAATCCATGTTGAGTAGGTGATAATGGTATGTGTGGGTTGGTGATTTGTAAGATTAGTCTTTCTGTTACTTTGGAAGGTGTGCATAGTAAAGTAATGGGTCTATAGGAAGCTGGTTCTGTTGGATTTTTGTTTGGTTTGAGTAGAGTAATAATTTTACTTTGTTTCCATATGTTAGGAATAATACAGTGTTGGTATGAATATGTGCTGATATTTGTGAGAGCTAGTATTCCCTGTGGGCCCAAGTGTTTAAGGTGTATGTTAGATATGTTGTCTGGTCCAGTAGCCTTCGAATTCTTAATGTTTTTGATGATCTTGGTGGTCTGGTCTGTATTGAAGGGTGTAATGGTCGTGTCGAGTCTGTAGGTTTTCTTGTGTCTGGCTGTTTGTCTGTCTGCGTGTTTCCGGTTGTTGTCTCTGTTTAAGTGACTTATCTTTGCGTAGTGATTAACTAGAATGTTAGCTTGTTGTGTATATGTTCGGATATTATTTTGGCTGCGACAGATAGCTGTGTGTGAGGTGTGAATGCCGCTGTTAGAGTGGGTAATACTGTTTATAGTCTTGTATAGCCTGGATGTATCTGTGGAGTGGTTTAATGTTGTTATGAATTCTCTAAATGTTTCTGTTTGTTTTTCTTTGAGTTTTTTGTTTATTTCTGTGTTGAGCTATTGTATCTGCTGTTTTATGGCTTCTGTGTGTGGTGTTTGTGTGTTATGTTTGAGGTTGTTACGTTGCTTTATGAGGTGGGCTATTTCTCTAGTGTAATTTGGGTTATATTTCCTAATGTTGCCCTCGGGTATGTATTTGTTTGCATTATTGATGATCTGATTAAATGTCTTGAGTGTTGTATTGATGTTTATGATGGGTGTGCTGTTTAATGTGGTGAATTGTTCCTCAGTCTGTATTTTGAACTGTTCCCAATCAGCTTTCTTGTAATTTCTGTAAGTGTGCCTAAGGCTGTTGGGGCAGAGTGTAGAACGTGTTGTAATGATGATGGGCAGGTGGTCTGATGACAGTTGTTTTTCTGTTCTCCAGTGTGTATGTGTTGCTAGTGAGGGGGAACAGAACGTTATGTCTGGGGAGGAGTTTGAGTATCCTGTTTGATGTGGTATGTGTGTATGTTCTTCTGTATTGTTAAGAATGAAGAGTGTTTAGTTGTGTGGCTATGTTGGCGCCTCTGGTGTTGCTTCGGTTTTGCATGTACCAACTAGTGTCTTTAGCGTTGAAGTCTCCTCCTAAGATGACATTAGTGAGAGAGGCCAGATTGTGTAACTGTGGATGGTAATTGGCTGGCACCTGAGGTGAACTACCTGGTGGGATGTAAACGTTGATTAATGTGGTGGTGTGTTTTGCGCGTGTTTTAATGTTAACTGCCTGTATTTCTATCGTGTTATCTGCTTGGATTATGTTTGTAATGTTTTGGGTGGCATCAGTGTAGCTAATGCTTTTACGTATGTAAGTGATGAGTCCACCCCCGTGACCCCCAGTATGATCTTGACGGATCGCCGTGAAGTCAGGGATGGTGGGTGTTTTGTGTGTGCGTTTTAGTTTTGTTTCTTGTATAAGTGCTATGTGAATGTTTTGTTTGTGTACGAATTCCCTAAGCTGCATGATTTTGTTTGTGAGGCCATCTACGTTGTACTGTAATATGTTAATATTATACTTCTGTATGTGTCTCATGGTGCTATTGTGTCTATGTCTTTGTGTATGGTGACATGTGTAAGTTGTAGTGGGGCCTGGATTAGTCTTAATGTCGCCGGAGAGTAAGAGTAGTCCGGGGAGCTCGCAATTGCTCTCTGTAAATGAAAAAATAGCACGCTGAGAATAGCCCGGCTGTAAATGTTTTTGTGTTTTAAATAGCACAAAAACACATCCTGGGCTTGCCTGAACATGAACTTGAAAGAAAACATGACACACCTTATAACAGTTTGTGACGTAATTTGTGTCAATAATGTCCATAATACAGAAACACTAAACACAAATAAAATATTTCCTTATAAAAGTGTTTTTTATAAAGTCGAGCAGAACAATGTTCATTATCAAATGTACAGTACGGAAAGAAATGGGTCGCAGTTATATCAGAAGGTGGTTATCTGGCAAGTACTACACAATGCGGGCTCATATTACGTTTAAATTTTGACAGTACTGCTTTCAAAGTTAATGCAACGTTGCAAACACCAGAAATTCAGAAATTATATTATATTTTACTGATAGCAGTAACAACCATTCTCAGATACACAGTCTCACCATTTCTCACTATCTTTCGCATCTGGCAGCGTCTAGAGGTTCAAGTTGGCTTGAGAGTAAAAGACCTCACACACTGTGACACATGTTCAGTTCCTGTCAGTTCGCCTGCAGAAACACGTTAGCACAGGCCAGTTTGAGCGTGTGACAGAGTGTGGGATCGGTTTGACGGCTTGTGCAGGCCTACAGCCTGGCTTGTACTAGTTTAGTCAATGCTTGAAATCTGGACTGTCAAGCCAATTTGAGCGTGTGTGGGCATTTGCTCCAACTTTTACTCAGGACCTTAACTTGTGTCCGTATTTTTTTGTTTGGATAAAACATTGAAAAACAACTGGTAGATGCTAGCCTGAGAAAAGTTGTTTGGTATAACATGTTGTATTAGCAGTATCATAAACTATGGTAGTACTGTATGGTCTACATAAGTTAATTAGCCTACAGTATTGAAAGATATTGGACGTGTGTGTGTGTGTGTGTGTGTGTGTGTGTGTGTGTGTGTGTGTGTGTGTAGGCTATAAAAGTGACTGAAATATATACGTTCGGTTACAATATTATTATTTTTAATTTTAATTTAAAAAGATCTTGCAGATCTACTGATTACTATTTTGATGAAATATAAAATTATTTATATTGTTTAAATATGTGTTATTAAAAACTTGAAACAAGTCATTGAAGAGAAAATGGTTAGTATAGCGTGGAAATATTTTAGCATAAATGATAAAGACAAACCTACTTGCATCTGCAATTTATGCAAAGTGGTAATATGGAAGGGGTGGTAAAAGTACTAAAGCCTTTACAACAAGTAACATGATGAATCATTTACAAAAAAAACATTCTGAAGAGATAAAAAAGGAAAGCAATAAATCAAAGTGTTGAAAAGAGAACCCATACTGAAAGTTTTGGTGCAGTAGTAGTGGCGGTAGTCCCTCTAAATTTTTCAACTAATCGGCTCCGATTAATCGGTCAAAAGGCCGATTACCGATTAATCAGCAAATTGGCCGATTACCAATTACCTACCGATTAATCGGTGCAACCCTAATTATAACGGACATTGCTCTTCTGAACTCTCTAACTGCATGCCTCCTGCTTTTGGGAGAGCACGCAACACCAAACTTCCTACACTTTCTCATTCCTTTTCTGTCCAACTCTCTAGCGCAACGGTTAATCTGTATTTTCAATCTTTCATCTATTCAACCGGTCAACTGTGGAACAATCTTCCTCAATCCATCTTTCCTCCTGTCTATAACTTCCCATCTTTCAAACGCAGAATGTCCAGGCTCGAAAATCCCGGACTTGGATTTTGGCTCTTCATCTTCTATGACATTCGCCCTTGGCCCGTCGTTCCTGCATAAAAAAAGTCATTGACTAGTTTCGCAATTTTGTAGATTCTACCTATATTAGGTCAGGGCCGCCGCACCCAATAGGCACACCTAGGACGAGGCCTAGGGCGGCGGATACAGGGTGGGCGACAAAATTGGTCGTCAGTAAATTAGACGTCTATGCCATTACAAATAATTTACGCATCTTTTTCAATAAAGTAATAAGTGTCAAGGTCTCAAAGAAAATGTGAACTTGGATGTGCAAATTCTGGACACGTTATCGTCAATCGCAGTTTTTCCATCGCTAATAAAGTTGGAATTCACCAAAAAAAGTTTAGGCAAAAAAAGTTTAGGCAACCCTCAGTTAATTGATAAGAATTTATAATTTACCATTTAATGGTGGGCACCCCCAATTTTTTTCTTGCGTAACGCCCCTGCCTAGACAGATGTACAGTGCTTACAAGAAGTCTCACGCCTCTGTCTCGTCCCAAGCTCGTCTGTTAGGTATAAAATGGGCAGTCTTTATGGCAGCGGAGGTGTGTTCGGATTGGTGCACATAACTGCTCTAACCCAAGCAATGATGTTCATTATTACGTCACTTCTGCTACATTTTAGTGTTTAAAATACAAATGATTAAGAAGCAGAATGGATCAAGTTTCGGGATGTTGGGATGGTTATGGAGCAATCCTAGTCATCATAATATTAGCTGGGCATTACATTATACCGTCTCAATTAGTGATGGATCGAATAACCGCAACCGCAACCGCACTACAACCGCACAAAAATTCACAACCGCAACCGTAACCGCAACCGCCGTTCCATAAGTGCGGTTGCGGTTGTAAAAGCTTAGTTAATTTTAATTTTAGGTTAATTAGAAATATTTCTTTTTTTAAAAAGAAAATGATGGGTCTCCTTATGCGTGCTTAAACGTGACGTCATACGGCTGCCGTAGTAAAATTGGTTTAAACTGCGCTCTAAGTTATTACTCTGTGAGCTCCATGAAGTAACATTTATTTTTATTTAATTTTCTTCAAACTAAAATCGCCTTTAGTACAATAGTCAATAAAGCTTATTCCTGCTCGACGGACCTCTCGGGTTCGTGTAACTTGGTCAATGGCCTTGGTTGGCCAAAGGGGTGGTTTCTCGAACATGACTCCCCCCAAAAGGGGGTAAAGAAGTGGTCTGTGTTAAAACGGACCTGCGCAGTCTCAACTCACTGCTAGTTGACAACATCAGTCCTCGTTCTGCTTTGAAAATGCAGCAAAAATATTATTCTTGAAATTCACACTGCCTGTCATTAAGTTTGACATCAGTTTTTCAATTGAATAATAATCCATAACTTTCCAATGGGTGGAGGCTGGGGAAAGTGGTAGGTGGGATGAACAGTGCGATGGGTCCTCGTCCCTCATCCTGGTAACACACTTAGTGCAAAATATGGTTTTAATTAATTTGACCTATTCTTTCATAATAGCTATATAAGTTTAGAATATACTTCATTTAAATAGTATTTATTTAGTAAATACCTTATGTTGAACACAAGTTTTGCAACACACAAATAGCGGTAGCGGTGTATTGCAAAACTTGTGTTCAACATAAGGTATTTACTAAATAAATACTATTTAGTATATATTATGTACCAAGTGTGGCTAAATCGCACTATAGTGGCTAAATCCAGTTAATAATTACGCATTTTTCCTAGTATATGATAACCGCAACCGCAACCGCGGTTGGAAAAAAGTCGACAACCGCAAACACAACCGCAACCGCGGTTGTGAAAAACCGACCACTCGATCCATCACTAGTCTCAATATATACCGTAGACTATAGAGAACAACTAATTCGGCAAATATCCCAAATCATGGCATGATACCCAAGTTATTTTGACGCAAGTCTAAATTATTTGCTCAAATGCAATGATTGATATTAAGTAATTGTTGGGAATTGTTGTCAATATTGTTGTTTGTGATACATATCCTACGTGAAGAATCTAATGACCAAATTCCTCAGTGAACCTCTCACGCGCTCGCATTTCGAGGAAGTCACGGTCGTCTCACTAATAGATAGTTTATCCATTGTTTTAAGTGGTAACCTATTAAGCGAACTATGTTAAACCTTTTCCATCTTATGGAAGTCATTAGTCTAAAGCAAGACTGGTGGGCCGTGAATCAGAGAAATTTGCATTTGATTTGTTCATCGTAATTATTACGTAATATAGTATACTGTATTTAGTAGTATATAAGAGTTTATTGGTAGCATATCATATGACAATTCCCATAAACATGTGATGGCTTCGATGTTGCCAGTTTTTATTTTTTTCCTGAAACTATTACCTTCTCATAGTTTGTTTCAACAATGCATATATTATCATCTCCACGAGCGTAGACATTGCAAGAAAAGACTCTAACTAAGGATAAGTAAAGTTATTTCATGGTCACAATATATACTTTTATAGATGTCAAACATAAAAATATAATAAAATTCTATATTAACATAAATATATATTCGATACACATTTATGTCATGGCTTTAACATCAGTATTTCGTATAGCTTCCTCCGGCATCAATAATTTCTTGCAATCGTTGCGGCATAGAAGAGGCCAGATTGTAGGGAATGTTTGGTGTTCGACGTAAGCTCTCCCAACTATTCCTCGTGTGAGCTAAAAGTGCTTCAAATGTTCTTTCATTGTGTTGCTCCCATTCGTTAATCATTATTGCCTAAAGGTTTTCAATCGGATTCATATCAGGAGAACGTGGTGGCAGAATTAGATTAATAATCTCTGGCTCCCTTTCCTCCTCCCTTCGTAATTCCCCACCCAACCTCGTTTCCTTCGACATAGCAACGCTTACCTCCATCCTCATTCCACTTCCTTCATTAAACCTATTATCGCTTTTACTGTCCCTTCCTTCCATCCTTCAATGCCAGCGTTCTTAAACCTAGCACATAGCCATATTGTCCCGTGTAGACTAGGCCCTTAAGTAGGCTTAGTCAAGACTTAGCTATCCTAAAAGATTATAGCCTAGTAAGGCCTTCTATGGCCTTACTAGCTTACAGTCTATTGGTAGCGGTAACGTCTTTTCCTAATTTCGTAGAAATTAGAAGTTATTGCTTTAAGTATGAAAGAACGATTTTAATATACAATCTTTATTAGTTATTAATAAGTAATGAAAGATTAGAAATGTATAGGCATATGCATATATGCACGAGGGTTGTTCAAGAATAAGTTGACAAGGTTAATTACTGGTGCATTATGCATAGCACAATAATGTTGCTGGTAGTACAATATTTTGTTAGGCATGTGTGGCAATATCCGGGGTCACCACAAACCAAAAAGTTCAAGATTGCACCATCAGCTGGAAAGGTGATGACAACAATTTTTTGAGACCATCAAGGCGTTTTTCATGTTGAATTCATGCAAAAAGGGACAACAATAACTGCCACTTCTTACTGTGAAACTTTACAGCGACTCTGCACAGCTATCGGAAGAAAACGTCCCGGGTTGCTTACTGTAGGTGTGGTGTTCTTTCATGACTGCAAGCCCTCACGTTGCAACTCAAACACGCCAACTTTTGGAATCGTTCCACTGGGAAGTCATGGATCACTTCCCTCCCCCCCTATAGTCCTGACCTTGCACCAAGCGACTTCCATTTGTTTCCAGCCCTAAAGGAACACCTCGGAGGTAAATAATTTCACAACGGTCCTGATGCAGAAGCGGCTGTACGAAGCTGGTTAAAAACTAAGGACCCTACATTTCACTCGACCGGCATCAGAAAGCTTGTCCCACGCTACGACAAATGTTTGAATCTGTTTGGTGATTATGTAGAAAAGTAGTAATAAGTTGTTGTTATTGCTGAAATACTTGTAATAATTACTTACCTTGTAATAAAACAGTTTCTTCAAAACACCTTGTAAATTTACGTTTTGAACAACCCTCTATATGCGGAATAACCCTCCAATCCGTTACCTTTCTGAAGAAGAAACCCCAATAAAAATATACATCCATTATAAAATAACGGGTAAATAAAAAAAGGGAGATTTTTTGGACACCCTCTAGTCTATAACCTTAATTTGGTTAACCTTGGTTTTTGCTTCCGCCCGAATTGTTCATTCTGACGAAAGTCAAGCTTGTTGCTCCATCACAGACCTACAGCTTAACAGAATCCAAACTACGACTTAGAAATTACAAAGTCCTTGCCCGGACTCGATCTCACGACCTCGTGATCAGCAGCAGCCCAGCGTCTTGACTACTAAGCTACCCAGTATTTATCTACCAACCAATTTTTATTGAATGGACGGATGAACAGCTGGGTTTGCTGCGCGACAACTGTCGTCACTAGGAATCAAACCCGGGGCCAGTGGATTCGTAGTCAGCGATGCTAACCACACCACCACCGAAGCGTATCGTGTATATATATACATGTAGAAGCATAACGGAAATTCCTTTTCCTCACCTCTCTCACATGGTTTGGAGAAGAAATCAAAGCTATAAAACCTAAACACAAACACGTGGGCAGGAACAAGCCCACAAAGGAAACGCAGATTTTGTTTTGTTTCCCGAAATGCCCGCCAGAGGACGTCACCAAGGCCTATAAAAACGCAAGTCCTCTCTCTCAAATCGCTCTCTTTTTCCCATTGCTCAGGTCTCAGTATTCACTCCGACCTTCGTCGTGTAACTCCACTCGCTCTCCAACCTTCGTCCGACCTTCAAAACTACGTTCAAGCATACACGAAGCTAGATCATCTCCGTTGAGGCCTACTACTATTTCATCTCACCGGAAGCAACATCACTTTTGCAAGATTCAGTCGCCGTCATCCTTCCAGTCTTTGTCTTACTCAACATTTATCCATTTCCACCTGCGAATCTTCACTTCTTTTCATCAAGTATTTCATCACTCAAACCACCTTGTAGGCTCTCCCGTCTTCCCATTCTACCTCCGAAGAAAACCAGGTCTGTAAACCTCACCTAGGCTACCAACTCATTTGGCCTACCGTTTATTTCATCGTGCTAAATTACTTTTGCGTAGCCTACAAACTCAATATACTCCCAGCCTAACCGAATAGGCTATCTTCAAAGTGTTCCTCAATACCGTTCTAGCTAACTCGCGCATTTACGACGCAATTAGGCCTCATCCGTTATTGTACCAGACACCGTATTTTCATTACCTCAGTTAATGCTTTTAGCACCATTGTATCATTTAACTCATCCTGTATAAGAATAATTTCTTATTGTTAATAACACTGCCCAACAAAAAAAAAATTTTGCTGCTGATTTAATTCTAAGACCTGTTTCTGGATAATATTGATGTGCTGATTTAAAAAATCACCTTAGATTTTGTCCATCACATCAGGTTTTCGTGCAATGCAATATGCCTATTTTGGGTGATCCATGAAGGGCGCTTATCAAAATTGATGATTTTTTAGACCTGTTAACAGCTGTTTTGCTGTTAAAATTTTATCTGTGGATAAGAAAACTGATGAAAGATCCGCAGTTCAGTAACTCAATGACCGAAACGGAGGCAAGAGCTTGGAATGCTTTTGTGGCAGTAGTTAAGAACTTCCTAGGAAACAAAAAGTCTGAAAATAATAAAGAACTTGTAAAGGATTTACTTGTAAACTTTCAGCAGTTGGGTTGCAACATGAGCATTAAAGTTCACTATCTCAACAGTCATCTGGATAAATTTCCAGAAAATCTTGGTGATGTTAGTGAAGAGCAAGGTGAAAGGTTCCACCAAGATATCAAAGTGATGGAAGAACGATACCAAGGAAGATGGGATACCCATATGATGGTTGACTACTGCTGGAGCCTGCAAAGAGATTGTCTTGACATCTCTCATTCTAGGAAGTCCTATAAGAGAAAATTTATCAGCACTGAAAAGTAAGAAAACAAGAAAAAGACAATGTTAAGAAAACTGGTCCCGTGCTTGCTTTAATATGGATTCATTTTTTGCTTATTTAAACACTTTTAATCACTTTATGTGTCAATATTACCATTGTATATTAAAGTTCACTCCCTGCACAATTGTTTACTTTTCCATGCTGATTCTGAGTATGTAAAAACTTATTTTTTGAAAAGAAAAAAAATTGGGCATAACCCTACCAAAATGCGATATCTCCAAAATATCTGTATTTGATTGCTCGAAAACCTGACGTGATAGGCAAAAACTAAGGTGATTTTTGAAATCAGCACACCAAAGTTACCTAAAAACAGGTGTTAGAATTAAATCAGCAAAATTGGTGTTGGGCAGTGTAATTATTGCATTGTAATATTGCACAATTACCGTACAAATAACTGTAATCACTGTGAACAAATAATTCATTTATTTTTCTAATAACACTGGTCAACAAAGATTTTTCATCAGAGTAAAATGTGTGTTGGCTGGATAGCATTTTTCACGCTGATTCCAAAACTGCATTCAGATGTTTTCTAGCACGTATAGTTTTCAAGATGAAGGCATATATATAACTACACAGATTTAACCATTTTAAATAGGCAAAATACTAATATTTCAACATTTGATTGTGTTTATTTTATTGTTTTTTTAGTTTATTCATCTTATTTATTTCAATTATCTTAATTATACATCTTATGTATTTCAGGTGTGAGCTTTTACGTCTAGCAGCATTATGATTCAGGCAACAACGCCGTGCTTTGTGTGTCAAAAGATCAGGCCAGTCCAAGAACTTGTTGTGTCAAGTTGGTGTACATTTTTTTTGAATTTATAGTTTGCTCAGGTCAGTCAACATGCCTCGACAATGTAAGAATGACCCCGACAAGTTCTGTTTCGTATGCGGCTAGTTCACAACTAAAACACAGCGACGAAGTATTACAACCGACATTAAGAAAATATACAAGCTATACTTTGGTTGCCATCTAGGTGACCAAGATAAACCATGGGCGCCACATCAAATCTGTTCTGGCTGTTCAAATGGATTACGTGATTGGCTTAACAAAAAGAAAGCTTCAATGCCATTTGCCATACCCATGATATGGAGGGAGCCGAGAGATCATCATGAAGACTGTTATTTTTGTAGTGTGAACTTAATGGGGGTTTCTGCCAAGAACAAACACCAGATTGTATATCCAAACTTGGATTCAGCACGTAGACCAGTAAAACATGATGAAACATTGCCCATTCCAATTCCCCCAAGTGATAGGCTAGATTCTATCATAGATGACATGGAAAGTGATGAAGGTGCAACTGGCGTTTCCGGACCATCTACAGAACCAGAGTACACTTTTGAAGGTAGACATTTAGAGCCTAAAAAGTTAACCCAAGGACAGTTGAATGATCTTGTTAGAGACTTATCGCTGTCTAAAGAGAAATCAGAGCTTCTCGCCTCAAGACTAAAGGAGAACAATTTACTTGAGAACAATGTTCGTATTAGTTACTACCGAAAGCGGAATTTTGAATTAACAGCATTCTTTTCAGTAGACGGTCCTCTCTGTTATTGCCATGACATCAATGGACTATTTACAGCCATATCTCAGACGTATGTGGCATCTGAGTGGCGCCTCTTTATTGATTCGTCGCAGAGAAGCCTGAAAGCAGTTCTTTTGCATAATGGTAATATAATGCCATCCATCCCCATTGCCCATTCCGTCCATCTAAAAGAGACATATGACAATATGGATATACTACTTAAGGCAATCAAATACGACAGTCATCAATGGAATGTTTGTGGAGATCTAAAAGGTATAGGAATGCTTATGGGTATGCAGTCAGGATTCACAAATGGATATGTGAAAACTTTCTTGGAAGCAACAAGTCACCTGCCTGTAAGGATGGAGTCAAGAACCTCCTTGATGCCTTCAAAGAAATGGAGTGTCGAATGTCGTTAAATATTCACTTCCTGCATTCCCACTTAGATTTATTTCCTGAAAACCTTGGTGCAGTGAGTGACGAGCAAGGAGAGCGCTTCCATCAAGATATTCAGATGATGGAGAAGCGCTACCAAGGATATTGGAATGAAAGCATGATGGCGGACCATTGTTGGATGCTGTATCGTGACAATCCAGGCCAAATTTACAAAAGGAAATCACACTCACAGCGCTTTTAATAAAATAATGTATATATTCTTTATTTATAAGTACATTGAATAAAGTATATGATGTATTTGTTGTTTAGCATTCCTAAGTGTGATCTATACATCCATAAATTTTCTTATAGCAATATCAAAAACTTAAAAATATCAAAACCAGTGTATCTATATAACTCTACGTGCTAGAAAAAACATAAAACCAGATTCGGAATCAGCGCGAAAAATGCATTAAGAAAAGTGTGATCATGTTTGTGATGAGAAAAAAAGTTTCATTTTGTTGGCCAGTGTAATTAAACGAAAACCACAGTTATTTCTATCTCCTTATTAAATAGTGTTTGTTTGGCTGAAAGGTCAAAATGGTGACCCGATAGCATTTCATTCCATTTTCAATCCATATATGAATATTATCATATTATAATGAACCTACCATTGGGCCACTATAATATATATATATATATATACAGGGTGTCCCGTAAGTCTGGACCCATAGGGATTTATAATATATTTTTTTATTATGTTGCAGGTAAACCATGTCACTGACTAGAGAGGAGAGAGTTCAAGTTATTTTGCTGGTCGGGACCCGCAGTCACCGGGAAGTGGCCGAAGAATTCAACAATATGCATCCAGACCGCGCACCAATCACACACAGATGTGTTGGCAAGTTGATAGCCAAATTTAAGGAAACTGGATCCGTAGCTGACAAGCCTCGCAGAGGACCTTCAAGGACTGTTACGGAAGACGAAACCAGTACCAATGTGCTGGCTAGCTTCGCTGTCAGTCCCAAGAAGTCACTTCGACGCATGTCCAGCGAAACTGGGACTATTTTGTAATTTTATTAATTTTGCCCTATGGGTCCAGACTTACGGGACACCCTGTATATATATATATATATATATATATATATTAGTGATGTAGCGGATGTCATTTTTTTCACATCCGCGGATGCGGATGTTTGATTTCAACATCCGCGGATGCGGATGCGGATGTCTACATTTTCGTTATTTTTTAGGATATATTCGAGATTTGTTGTGTTTAACGTATATAATAAGTTATTATATAGAGAGAGCTGTAGCTATAATGTAGTATAATTCATTAATTGTACAATAATTGCTGTACTTTTCTCTGAACATATAAAATAATATCAAGCATCTAACTAATATAGAAATCAATTAGTGAATTCGTCTGCAAATAAATTCGTTATATTTTGTTCAGTTTCAGCCACAATTAGAAACCATAATTGTGTTACCAGGATGCGGGACGTGAACCCAACTCAAATGCACCCCACCGACCTCTTTCCCCAACCTCCACCCTTATAGAAAGAGATCTTTAATTAGCTTGATAACTATTTATATTAAGTTTAAAGTTTTATTAGGCATATTTATAAATGAGTAATTAAAATAAAGTAAACTAAGATGTTCATCGTTTAATGTTCAAACTTAATTATAGGAAGGTTATGCTTAAGGAACATTAATTTTTCTGCCTTTTCTGCTGCCAGTCTGTTTCTCTTTTCATCATATATTAATCCAGCACTGCTAAATAATCTCTCGCTTGGTACGTTTGTTGGAGGACAGGCTAAATGTTTCCTTGCAAGTTTACTCAAGTATGGATAGATATTCTGCGTATTTTTCCACCAACTAATAGGATTGTCACATGCAGCCAGGCGTTTTTCTTGGTGATAGCTCTCGATCATTTTTACTACATCTTTTGACATCGCGTAGGTCTCGTCATTGCTGCTTGACTCAAGAAACTGAGAGACAGATTCTGTGATAGATTTGCTTGTTGAAGGTGTTGGTTCTGTCACTGAAACTTTTATTCTTTTGGTGGGTGGCGAAGCGACAGATTCAAGAGATTGAAGCTCTTCAACTGCTTTGCCAAGTGATGATTTAACTCGTTCTAATGTACTAGGTGAAAATAACTTAGCTTTGTAACGTGGATCTAAGTAGGTTGCAAGAGAGTAACTTCATACAAGAACAGCTTCTCGTCTTGTCGCTTGCATCACTTTTGCGCACAATGAACTAGTTCTATTAATATAGTAGAATTTGATAATTTCCGCTTACTAATGACGTTTTATCTCAACGACATCCGCAGTCCAAAGTGCGGATGCGGACGCGGATGCGAGAAAATGTGCGGATGCGGATGCGGATGTGACCTACATCACTAATATATAAATATAGTTACGATAGAAGTGTTCTTCGGGAACCTTATCCTCAATAGGAATATGAAAACAAGAGATACGACTCTCAACATTATATATATATATATATATATATATATATATATATATATATATATATTATATACACTACGTTCCAAATTATTAAGAAGATTGCATTTTCTCCAATGTTTTCAAAAGTTTTTCACCGATTTCAATGAAATTTATAGCAAATAAATAATTACTATATATAGCAGCACTGATGGTATTCATTTCGATAAAATATTTTGATAATTAAAATAATTATCTCTTTTTATTGAAAAATATGTAAAATATGATGTTCCGAATTATTAAGCAAGTATTCTATTTACAGATCTAAATGGTGAAATGGTTGGTCAAGAAGATGGATTCTAGGGGTCAATCTCTACCATCGAATGAGGTTTTCTTTTAAAAAGTTTGTGTAAGACTGGGCATTCATTTTTACACCATCAGGCACTCTGTATGGGACAGCTACTTCATTGCCTATCAATCCTGCCCAAAACATGACAGTACCTCCACCTTGGCGTCTTAATCTCGATGGTAGAAATTGGTTCTCAGCAATCCATCTTCTTGACCAACCATCAGATCCCTCAAGGGTTGCTCTTCATTCATCGGTGAACAATACAGTATTAAAATCTGTTTTCACGTACTGACGTGCCCATTCAACACGCTGCTTCTTGTACCTGGGTGTTAATGGTGACTGAATCGTAGGTTTACACGTCTTGCCAATTGTTTGGAGGATTCCACATCAAGATGTTCTTGGTACATTATGTATGCCAGCCTGCTCAAAAACCTCTTTACTTGAGGACAATGGATGCTTTGCAATTTGCGCTTGATTACAGATATCTGTCGCCTTGTCACTTTTCTTATAGCTCCTTTATCACTTCGCTGCCTCAGTTTGGAACCCTCCGCTACAAACTTGTTTACAGTTCGATAAGCCCTGCCAAACTACTTCGCAATTTCAACAGATTTTATATTTTCAGCGAGTAACTTGACTATTTTTCTTTTCTCAGTTAGTGTTAAATCCTTCTTCTTACCCATTTTCACCATTTAGATCCGTAAATAGAATACTTGCTTAATAATTCGGAACATCATATTTTACATATTTTTCAATAAAAAGAGATAATTATTTTAATTATCAAAATATTTTATCGAAATGAATACCATCAATGCTGCTAAATATAAGAATTATTTGCTGTAAATTTCATTGAAATCGGTGAAAAACTTTTGAAAACATTGGAGAAAATGCAATCTGTTTAATAATTTGGAACGTAGTGTATATATATATATATATATATATATATATATGATGAAAATAACCACGAAGGAAAAAGGAAACACAGAATGGTGCTCAGGCGCTTTCGACTAATGACATCCTAAGGAACACTGAAATAAATAAGAAGTTCGAGACTATATATAAGTCACAAAAAAAATAAAATAAAATAAAATAGAAAAATAAAAATTGTAGGAGGAGCAGACAAATTTATAAGCAAAAACTACCAGAGTTTTAGCACTTTGCCCCTCTTGTCTAAATCCGTTCTGAACGAATTCAAAACAACAGGATCAAGCGCAAAAAGGCCCTGGCTAATATTGAAATTATTTGCAAGTTGAATAATGGCAGACTCAAGAATATTTCTATTAACAATGTTGCTTGAGTGAAGCAAAATTGAAGCATTTCACTCAAGCAACATTGTTAATAAATATATTCTTGAGTCTGCCATTATTCAACTTACAAATAATTTTAACATTAGCCAGGGTCTTTTTTCGCTTGATCCTGTTGTTTTGAATTTGTTCAGAACGGATTTAGACAAGAGGGGCAAAGTGCTAAAACTATGGGTTTTTCCTTATAAATTTGTATGCTCCTCCTACAATTTTTATTTTTATATTTTATTTTTATTTTTTTTTTTGTCTCGAACTTGTTATTTATTTCAGTGTTCCTGAGGATGTCATTAGACGAAAGCGCTTGAGCACCATTCTGTGTTTCCTTTTTCCTTCGTGGTTATTTTCATCATGAATAATATTTATGTGTTACTTTCGTGAAAAAATTTTCATATATATATATATATATACTGTATATATACAGTATATGTTAACCCATGTTAATCCCTCTGTTTATGGCCTTGGGCAGTTCGAAGTTGAAGGGGGTTCTGGTTAGGTAGCAGCAAGGCTCGAAGGAGAAGACAGAGATATTCTCTTACTGTAGTTTACTGCTAAAATGTTACAGGTAATGTTCAGCCTCTAAGTCAGATCAGTTAAAATCAGAATGAACATCGGAGAAATTTTATGGGCTTATATACTGAAATTTTTACTGACATCATTATTATTTAATGCTGATCTGTCTCAATAGGCTGATTTGTTTTGCAAAAATATTTAAAAACACGGTAAAGATTTTAGCTGTAGCAATGTCTAGACTGAGAAGCAAGATATTTGAAGAAGTCAGTTTTATTTTAATCGCATGTTTGACAGATTTGATGTTGTCATGATCTGCCGAGTTAACTAAAAATGGAAATTGAAATATGCCTTTTATTATGAATTACAATTAAACATGCGTATGAGCAAAACTTAAATGCTTAAGATTTAAATTCTCAGATAACCCCAAATATTCTCACTGTATAATAATGGGGGACTTTAACGGCCAATTTAAATATAAGTGATGTAGATGTATTAGGGGTAGCCAGTGGTAATTTTACACACGTTAGTGATATGAGTAGTGCCACCAGGTGGAGTGATCATTGTCTCACTAGCAATAATCTAAAGGATCGAATTGTTAGAGTTCATATTCTGCATGATTTCCTTCTTTCTGATCATAGACCATTAGAAATATTAATTAACGTTACCAATTTATGCGCAACACGACTTAACAAGAACTCAATAGGTAAGAATAATCGCGTCGATTGGTCCACTGTTACGATGCAGCAGAGAATAGAATACAAAGACAGAACAAGACACCTCTTTAATAATTTAGAAATTTTGCACCTTGCCTGTAATAAGCCTTGCTCAAATGATTCTCACTGTAAACTCATAGATAGGTATTATAGTAAGATAATATCCCTGTTAAGAGAAGCAGGAAGCCCCCTGATTAAACCTTACAACTATCATACTAAGATTATTCCTGGATGGAATGATTTTATTGCCCCCCTGAAGAGGGAATCGAAAGACGCCTATGATTTGTGGTGCTTTCATGGTAGACCCAGATTAGGACCAGTATACTTGAATATGTGTAGAAGTCGGGGTCAGTATAAGGCGGCCATAAGGCGATGTAAACAGGAAGAAGAGTCTATTCGAACATCAAAAGCCTGTGAAGCGTGCATAAATAACGATAATAACAAATTTTGGAAATTTGTTAAGAATCAAACGGGTGTCAAAAATGTCCTCCCTCCGACAATCGATGGGGTGTCGGGGGAGGATGAAATTGCAAAGCTGTGGAAAAACCACTATTCTAACATTCTTAACATTGTGAGTAGGAATAATCTTAAGATAGATTGCAGCGAAACGATTGTGGGATATCATTTTCTGAAGTAAAGAGGTTAATTAAAGAGTTAAAGACTTTGATATCATTTTCTGAAGTAAAGAGGTTAATTAAAGAGTTAAAGACTGGTTCTGCTTCAGGGGTAGATGACCTATCGAATGAGCACTTAAAATATGCAAATGACGTAGTATGTCTGCATATATCATTGCTCCTATCAGCCATGCTTGCTCATAGCTATATCCCTGCAGAGTTCATGAGGGTATATATCTTGCCCCTGGTCAAAAATAAGTACGGAGACATTCTGTCCAGCAATAATTACAGGCCTATTGCTGTCGCTTCCTGCTTCTCGAAACTATTAGAAAAACTCTTGTTACGCCGATTAAATGATTTCATATGGACATCTCCTAATCAGTTTGGCTTTAAAAGGTCCCACTCAACTGACCTGTGTATCTATGTACTTAAAGAAACAATATTTAAATACATTGACAGTAATTCAACTATTTATAGCTGTTTCCTAGATATAAGTAAGGCATATGATAGGGTGAACCACAATATTTTATTTGCAAAACTAGAAGACAGGAAGGTTCCCATGTACATATTAAGTTTATTGAAATTTTGGTATTCCCACCAATCTTTCACTGTTAGGTGGGGCAATATACTATCCGAGTGTTTTGGCTCCTCTTGCGGGGTGAGACAAGGCTCCGTGCTCTCCCCTATGCTGTTTAATGTGTATATCAACGGTTTAATTGCTTCACTTAATGAGGCAACAGTGGGATGTTGTATAGATAACACAAGGATAAATGACTTAGTTTATGCCGATGATATGGTGTTAATAAATCCCTCTGTTAAAGGTCTGGATCGACTAGTAAAAGTCTGCGAAGTGTATTCGCAGAAACATGATATTCTTTTTAATGTTACAAAAACTAAGGTTATGCAATTTCATCCTAAAAGCTGTAATCAGCCAGCTGATATAAAGTTTAAAATGAATGGTGAAGTAATTGAGGAAGTACAAGAGTTTAAGTATTTGGGTCAAACTATTACCAGCTCCTTGAGTGATGACTCGGATATAAGAAAACAATCTCGAAGCCTGTGTGCTAAAGCGAATATGACCATAAGGAACTTTCGTTTCTGTACAAGTGAAACTAAAGACACTCTCTTTCGTACTTTCTGCAGTAATATATACGGACAGCAACTGTGGGTGAATTGTAAAAAAGGTTCTGGCAGAACTCTAAATTTGCTGTACAACGGGTCTTTTAGACTCTTACATAAATTACCCCAGAGATGCTCAGCTTCGCAAATGTTTGCTACCCGCAATGTCCCGAGCTTCCTGGAGGTAACAAGACGTGCTCAATACAGTCTAATGCAAAGAATTAAAAAATCAACCAACCCGATCATCCAAGCTATCCATGAGTCCTGCCATTTATTCTCTAAGCTATGGACTTCTTGGTACGAAAACGTCTGTCTGTAGCTCCACTTAACTTCGACATTACAGTATTATTTCTAATCAATTGTGTATATATATTTCTATTTTTAGTATATGAACTGTCATTGTATTAATAATATTTGTTATATGGACTATAGTCTGCCAATAAACCTTTTCATTTTCATTTCATTTTCATTAAAATTAAACGTTAAGCAGGACATGACTTCAGCTTTTACAGCGAAGAGAGAATGTATACAGTAAATGGACGTTGCAGAATTTAAGAAGATAACATTATTAAGCTAAATCTAAAAATGATTGAGTAATTTAAGGAGAAATAATTCACCAATTATTCAGCGGAAATAAAATATAGGAAGCAAATAAAATTTTTTATCCACACTCGTGTCAGCGTTATGCGACTTTGGACTCTGTGTGTCAAAATGAATATATGAATATAAATATACATAAGAATATAAGATATATAAATATACGAATTATACGAATAAACATAAGAATTATATGAATGAATATAAGAATTATATGAATGTAGGAATTATTCATTGTTCATTTTTACACACACATATATATATATATATATACTGTATATAAATTTGGGTCCATTACTCAAGATTACATTATCTTCCCTTAGAAGTCTTAAAGCTAATCTTGTTGAGACACTCCTCTTAAGGATTTATAATTTTATATATATACATAAAGTTTAATGGTGGAAGACATTACATTAATCCTTATATATTCGCCTCTTATATCAAAATATAATTTTCGCCCATTAATTATTTAAGATGAAAAAAGCCTTTACTACATAAAAACTTCTTTATTTCTTTAACGAAATGAAAAAAAATTTGAAAAAAGCACACCCTACATCAGTGGTACTCATTGCGCGGCTCGCGAGCCAAATGCGCTATATATATATTTGGCTCGCGAGCCGCCCAATGAGTGCCACTGCCCTACATAAATTAAACTACAAATAACAATTCAGAAATAAATAATCTGATGCTTTAAAAAGATAATTACAGTAAAACAATAAGAAATATAAACTTCGTTAAACTTAATAATTACAATTACGTTAACTACATTCATGATATAACTATGATACATATACCTCTATTTAACGATACAATATACAGTATGTTTAATTCACCGTCTCCTTCGGATTCTGTTAAAGCTGTCTTCCATAATAAAATGCTCATCATAATGTGGCAATTTCAACGGTTGACGAGCGCTGAAAGAATCAAGGGATCGAAAGCAAAGCCTTCTATTGTATTTCGACGAAGATTACCTGCGATCAGGAAGCGTCACAGTTGGTGCTCCAATTTACATTTATTATGGTGTATACAGGGACATAAATATTTATAGGTATGTTATAAATACACTTTATAAATGGTTAATCAAGTACATAGTTATTTTTTATATAGGCTACATATATATATATATATATATATATATATATATATATATATATATATAATAATAATTTTCGACGCATAGTTTAAGTGGAATTATGAAGAGTTAAACATCTTTTCACACACAGCATCATTCCGCCCATATACCTATTTCCATAGGCGTATGAGTCGGGGGGTCTGGGTCCGGTGTGCTGCACACCGGACAAAAAATTAGTCACCCCTAATAGCACCGATAGTAGGAAGTTCAAGGTCACACAGAGGGCGCTGATGTAGCATTGGTAAGTGACAAGTAGCGGTGACGTAGCACACAGGATCAGATCTGTTTCCTGAGGTGGTGAAGAACAAAGTGTGTTGGATATAGTCTGCAAAATGGGTCGTGGGGCAGACGTTACTCAGTGGCAAAAAGGAGCCATCGTGTTTGGCAGAGCCCACGGACACAAAATGTCTGAAGTAGCCCAATTTGTTGGTGTGTCAACGCGTACTGTCCAGCGAGTTTACAAAGAGTGGTGTAGTTCGCAATCAACTGAAAATCGACGGCGTAACTGTGGCCGGAAAACAATTCTCGACAATAGGGGCCGCCGCCATGTTTCTCGTCTAGTAACTGCAAATCGTTTTCAAACCAGAGAACAATTGCTCCAAGAAACCAATGAGGTTCTCCAGCGACCAATTTCCGAACGGACATTGCGACGAGAACTGCATGCGATGGACATCTGGAGCAGGGTACCACGGAAGAGGCCGCTGTTAACAGCAAGTCACAACTTGGCACGTTATAAATGGGCTCAGAGGCACAAAAACTGGACTGTGGCAGATTGGAAACGTGTAATTTGATCCGATGAGTCCCGTTTTTGTTTGTTTTCCAATGATGGGAGGCGACGAGTACATCGTAGGTCCAATGAAGCCTTTAATCCTGAATGCGTCGAAGGTGTTGTTCAGGCTGGAGGTGGTTCCGTGATGTTCTGGGGATGTTTTTCGTACCACGAAATGGGCCCTCTCGTTCCAGTGACAATGAATTTAAACCAGCAGGCGTACCTCCGCATACTAAACTCGCCGGATTCGTGCGGTTATCAAGGCCAGAGGCGCCGTCACACGTTATTAGGTACATTCTGAGAGGGGTGACTAATTTTTTGTCCGGTGTGCTTATAATGCACTGCTGTTTTTGCTTATTTCACAGGTTGAAACATATTCATCAGTGTGCTGAAGATTACTTGTCCGTCAGTGCTACCATCCTAACCAGTGGGAATTGACCTACAATGGCTTCTAAACGGAGGACAAGACTGGGGACATTCACACATATGAGCAACCTAATTGGAACTGGTAGAGAGTTGTTGCCCTCTGAACTCCCAACTCTGCGAGACGTTCTGAAATATGGGCTACTGCTAAGAGAACAAAGTGGTGAGGATGTGAGAAACTACCCAGCAGCCAGTCTTGCAAAGGACATTTACCCTAAAGTGCTTGAAAAGTGGGAACGAGCAAACAGTTCTTTTGTAGCCCCCGTTGTAAATTCACGAGTCACAATCTTAAACAAGATCCAAGAGAGCTAGGAGCAGGCCAAAAACATATCTCTTGGGAGAGGAAAGCTACATGTCAAAGAGGCTTTCATTGCAAAACTTGACAAGCTTTTTGACATCCTCAGTTGCAAGTGTAAAATTGTTATCTGCTCTGAATTTGGCTGCCTTGCAGATGCTGGTTGCAAAAACGAAACTCACATTAACTGTACATGCCCTAGGGAGATGAAGATCCCTGTGAAGGAACTTGCTTTCATTAAAGGTCAGAGAGACAAGTCTGGTTCTATTGGACCACATCAGATTGGCTTGCCAGATCAACCTGAGCACAACAGACAAGTCAAAAGCAGAAGCGGCAAGAAGACGAAAGAAGAAGGCTTGCTGAATATAAGCAGACAAGTAAGCAGGATGTTTCAATGCCATCAAATTAAATAATTTTCTCTGATGATGAAAATGAAGAACAAATAGCTGATGCTCAAGATGGAAAGGATGGAAGTTATGAAGTGACATTAGAAATACCAAGCACGTCTTCAACTTCCAATAAAAAGCCAGAGTACAACACATTAGAAATACCTAATGTTGCTATGCATAGCATCAGATATGGTGTTGGCCCGCGTGCCACAGCTGCCTTTATGGATGCTGGCTTGATCACTGAAGAAGACAAGAGACTTGTAGTTGATCACAATAAAGTCAAGAGGGCCCAAGAAAAAGTTATGAGATCCCTGGATCAGGAATTTGATGATCTTTGTAAGAAGGGTGAAATTGACTGCATCTTCTTTGACGGCCGTCAAGATGCAACTAAAGTTATGCTGAAAGCAGACAATTCAGATCGTCAGTTCCCCAGCATCATCAAAGAAGAGCATTATTCTGTGTGCAGTGAGCCAGGTGGAAGATATCTCTATCACTTCACTCCTGATTAAGGCTCAACGAGAAAAAAACCTGCTGAAGTTATTGCTGATAATCTTGTAGATTTCATGAAGAAGAAGGGCATTGATAAAAGCCTGCAGGCCATTGGAGGTGATTCTACAAATGTTAACACTGGCTGGGAGGGTGGTTCCATGCATTGGGTAGAGGTCAAGCTTTGCCGTAAGCTGATCTGGTTGGTTTGTGCCCTCCACACTAACGAGTTACCCCTGCGACACTTGATCACAGCACTGGATGGGAAGACCTTGTCTAACAACAAGTGGACAGGTAACATTGGCAAGATGCTAGACACTGCAACCGAACTTGAAATTGATCCTTCATTCACCAAACTCTCAATTGGAGAGCCTCTTACTTCACTGAGTGACAGTGTCGTAAAAGATCTCTCTACTGATCAAGCGTACGGGTATAGGATCACACAGGCCATAAGGACAGGAGAACTCCCACAGATCTGGCCTTCTTGAAATTGGTCCAGTGAGCCATTCAAGGTGGTTGACAACAGCAAACAGGCTTTGTCGCATATGGGTTTCTAAACATGGCCTTAAAGGCAAAACCCTCAACAACTTAAGACTGATAGTGGAATACATTGTTGGTGTGTACTACCCTGTTGGTTCAACATCAAAGTAAAACACTCTTGGGTGGAAGGCCCACGCCACATCTTGTTTCAGCTGCGGCTAGTTAGGCTGTAAAAGAAGGCTGTAGTGGATGCTGTTTTGCCAACCATCAAGCGCTCAGCATGGTATGCATTCAGCGAAATGATAATCCAGACACTCTTGTGCTCAGATGACAGTGAGGAGAGGAGAGCTGGTGTCCAAAAGATTGTTGACATGAGGGGTGGAGATGATGACACACTTGGAGATCTTTCTGTACGTCCCAGGAAGACACCTTCCATCAACCCCAGTGCTTCTTCCGTGTTGGAGCTGACAGACTGGTCTGACGGGGTATTTGAACCTCCTTTGACATGTAAACTGACTACAGCGGAAGTAAAGAAGTTCTTTGACAAGCCTATGCAAGTTCCACAGTGGCCCTGTCATGCTCAGTCAATAGAGAGGTGTGTGAAACAAGACACAGAGGCAGCAGGCAGGGTGTATACACATGAGAAACGTGAGGGCTATATCAGAGGCCAAGAAGCAAGTCGGCGGCTGATGTCCAAGAACGAATCAAAGCAAGACTTGATGAAACTTGTTGTTTAAATATTTTTTTTTACTGATGTCATTACTTTCTAATGTTGTTTTATGATTACAAGGATATGTTTTATGATTACTAGGATATGTTTTATGCAGAGAAACTAAAATTTTTATAGCATTACCTGACATTTTGAGAAGCTAAAATTAATAAATGTTGTTTTCCGAGAGCAATTTATGTGCTTTTTAATCAAACGTAGATTTACCAAGCTAAGTGTTGAGCAATCACAAAAATAATAGCAGATTTGAATTCTTCACATCCAAAAACATATTTTTAAAACCCCTCAGTGAAGGAATTGGCAAAAATTAATTTTCACCTCCCAAATTGACACACCCTAATATTATATATTATATATATATATATATATATAATATATATATATATATATATATATATATATTATATATATGAACGCATTATTGATTAAAACCTGTAAAAATGAAATAGCTACACCTTTATACTGGATATGGTGGAGAAGATCCCTAGACACTGGGGAAATACCGAGCATCTTGTAAAGATAAAGGAAGGGACAGATCTCAAGCAAAGAACTATAGACCAGTGTCATTGACGTCCCACCTCACCAAAGTATTTGAAAGAATAGTTAGATAGAACATTTATGATTTCTTTGAGACACTGGAAAGATTCAACGAAAATTAGCACGGATTTCGATCAGGTAGATCATGCCTATCACAACTAATAGAACACTACAACAATATCCTAGATGCACTGGAAGGCAATGACAACTACGATGTCATATACACAGATTTTGCTAAAGCTTTGACAAATGTGATCACGGTATAATAGCACATAAAATGAAATATATTGGAATAACAGGCAAAGTGGGAAAATGGATCTACAACTTCCTCAGAGAACGTCTACAGGTCGTCAAAATTCAAGGTATATCATCATCAGACTCGGAAGTACGCAGCTCAGTACCACAAGGGACAGTACTGGTCCCACTCCTGTTCATTATCATGCTAACAGACGGACAGCGGAGTAAACAGCAACCGTATACTAACATCCTTTGCAGACGATACAAATATCAGCAGAAAAATCAGCGATGTAAATGAAGTGGAGGCCTTGCAGAAGGACACGAACAAAATATACAAATGGTCAGAAGACAACCACATATCATTTAACACCGAGAAATTTCAGCTCTTGAGATATGGTAGAAAAGAGGAATTTAAAAAGGCTGCATATTATGCTCCAGATAGACAGGAAATTCAGAGAAGCACGAAAGCGATCGACCTGGGGTTAATAATGACCGATGATGCAAAATTCGAAACATAAAATCAGATAGCGATAAATAAAGCAAAAAGGGTCGCGGGACAGGCACTAAGAACGTTCAAAAGAAGGGACAGGACAGTAATGATTCCCCTGCTATAAACACTGATTATACCAAAACTTAAATACTGCTCAGTTTTGACGGCCCCATATAAAAAGAAAGAAACTAATAAACTAGAAGAACCGCAGGGACATTTCACAGCCAAGATTGATGGCTGCAAAGAACTCAACTACTGGGAAAGACTACATAAACTAAATCTGTACTCCCTGGAAAGAAGAAGAGAGAGGTACACCATAATCTACATTTGGAAAATGATCGAAAAACTGGTACCAAACCTAAAACTAAACCCAATTACCATTCAAGCAACACGGGGAAAGTAGGAAGGCAGGATATGTAGTGTTCCTAAATTAAAGGCCCGACAAGGAACCTCTTCAACACTGAAGGAAAATAGCTTGGTTGTCAGGGGACCAAGACTTTTTAACCATCTTCCAGAGGACCTCAGAAACGTTACAGGGGTCAAAGTTGAAATCTTCAAAAGAAGAATAGATGCCTGGCTCAGGACGGTACCAGATGAGTTGTGTGTACTTGGCTATGTACGGTGGAGAGCGCAAGAGAGCAACTCGCTCCTCCACCAAGCCAGACCTAGAGGCGGGGCCACCAGCTTGACCTTCGTGCGAAGAGAGACCAACGCACGGAACAGTAACGAGGTTAACGAGTTATATATATATATATATATATATATATATATATATATATAATAAATAAAACAAAAAGCTTTTGCCTTTTCCCTTATCAATCCCCTCCATAAACATAACAGTTTGAAGCCTCTTTAATTTCCTGCCCTTTAGAAACACCTTAACAGAATTTAAACGCGTTGATAAGCCGTACTCCTTCCTTGCCGCTTCCTCCTCACTTTTAAATGAGACCCTCCCCATCGATGCCATTCTCAGTGTCACTTCCGAAAAATATTTTCTTATCTCGAATTGGCCCTCGTGGTCATTTCTCGAGCGCTTCTGAACCTTCTAGCCGCTCAAATAGAAAGAAAAAAAGATGCCAGCGAAGTGATACCACGGGTACAAACGCAGTGTCGACGGATGTAATTTCGAATATATTCCAGTTTCGAATGCGCCCTGACGTTCAATTGATTCGCTCCGTACGTGAACCTAATTTTTAAGTGATTATTCTCTTATTTCAACATTAAAAAATTGTTGCCTATATTCTAATAAGTATACATGCACGCCCATACACAGCTACACAAACGTGAACGAATGATACACTACGGCGACTACGCAATAAGCAGACTTTTTAATTTATTTTTTCTTGCTTTATCTATATACAAACGTTAATAAAGGAAAAAAAAATAATAACAATGGAAAAAAGTTAAAAAGAAGAAATTTGCAGGTAATAAGTACATTAAATATGTTTTAAGAATTATTTTCAATCTAAGTAACGACTCACTCGAGCGAAGCACGCATAGAGAATGCTCGAACATAACTGCTCTCCGGGGCTTTAGCTTTGTCGCAACCATTATCACGTGTTACAGTTTCTCGAAAACTATAAAATACTGACAGTTTCGATAAGAGAGTTAACATTTCTGGAATTAGAAAGAAATCGTTTTAGAAATGCCGACTTCCCTCCGACCATTTCCCCGTTCGACGAAACTCGTATAAAGTTTTAACATAAAAATACGCATCTCTCTATATATATTAAGTTTAGTGGATTCCCATCTGGGCTCAATGGAGCACCCTGGGATTTCTTTTCTGTCTTCCTCTTTGTAGCCCAATCCGAGGCTAATAAATCCTTCTTGGGAACTGCGAACGATCTCATAACCGATGTTTTACGAGACCCTTCGAGCCTCACATCAGAAGGGATTCGAGCGTCCCTCCGCGTCGCTCAACCATTTAATGGAAGGGAATCGCTCCCTGGGCGCCCCTTCGCCGTCCAGAACACTTGACCAGTTGGCCTTTGTCCTCCTCTCCTCTCGTCCCATCTTCGTCGAACAGGCACGGGACGAATCTTGGAGCTTTTTTCTAAAGCGGAACTTTTTTTTTTGCGTCTAATGAAGAAAGGCCTCACCTCCATTCGTCTTTTCCTTCTTTAGTTTCTCTCAGTCTATCAATTAAGACGAATTTTCGGAATAACGTACGCTGCACATCTCCAATTACGTTGTTTTAGAACAATAAAATTGAATAGTAAACTCAGGAAATCAAACAAATTCATAGAGGGTGTGGTCAAGAAGTTTAAAATCGGTCCGACGTGCGTCTCATAATGAGGCTGGAACCATTTTATTTAACAGCATACTCGCGTACATGAATTGTACATGATGTGTATATACAATTTTATATTCTTTCTGAATTTTTAATTGCATATAATGAAAGTGAAATAATATTACTGTGAAAAAATAGTTTTTAAAATTAAAATAAAAAATCAATAATAAAATATTTATTTCATGGAAATAGGTTTCATGGAATACTCTTTTTTTTCCCCCTTCTTCTTCCCCTTCTTAGCGATTATGAAAGCCTTAATAACCGATTTCATTTTTCGATGTTAACTATATTTTCTTTACAATTTATTAGTTTCTTATTTCTCTTTATTGGCACAGCGATACAAAAACATGAGCGATACAGTATCAGAAATACTATAAAACTCGGCATCATTAAGCCATAACGCTTCAATGTATAATAACGAGAGAAGCGAAAGGCAGGAGAGGAAAAGAAAAAAGGGGATTATCACCCATTGGACTGCTAAATTTCGAAAGAAATGGCACTGGTTCCCTCCCCGGCCCTTCCTTAAGGCTCTTAAGGCCCCAGGACACTCTCGCAAACTGCCTCACAGACATTTTAAGATATAAAGCTGATGATAAATACGTCGTTGAAGAAACTTAATTATCGGTCTTGGTGCTCCAGAGCGCGCGGGTGTCAAATTAAGAAGACATTTAATTGGGAGCTCGCCATGATGCTTTACTCGTTAGCGCCATCTGGCGGCTGGAAACGGCCTGCGAATAAGAACTCCGACGCCGACATACGATATGAAAACAGTGTATTAGACTCCAGAATCGTATTACCATTAAATAAATGTTCGCTAATTAAAATAGTACAATCCATATTAATTATTAATATTATACATATTATATGAATCGAAGTTACTTTTAAAGAATAGTAAAGAGAGTTCCTCGCACAATAAATATATATATATATATATATATATATATATATATATATATATATATATATATATTATATATATAATATATATATATATACAGGGCGTCCCAAAAAAATGTATACACACTTTAGCAGCTGATAGCTCAATTGATGTTTCTTTCTTTCCAAGTTAAACCCATTAGAATTAATAATGGCAGTCAGACTAAGCTTTGAACAAAGGAAATTCATTCTAAAATGCTACTGGAAGTGTGAAAACGCAGTTGAAGTGCAAAGACAGTTTAGGAGGGAGTTTCAAACAGATCCACCAACGCGACTTACCATCACTCGAATTAGAGATAAGTTTGAAGCCGATGGAACTGTTCAGAATGTCCACAAGAAGCGTTCCGGAAGACCACGGACATCGACAAGCCCCACAAAGCAAGAAAGAGTACTAGAAATGTATCACCAAAGTCCAAGAAAATCTGTGCGGCAAGCGAGTCGTGAGGTAGGAATTTCAGAATCGTCTGTCCAACGCATTTTGAAGCGCTGTCAATGGAAAAGTTACATTCCAAGATTAGTCCATGCTATTAATGAAGATGATCCGGACCGAAGAGTGGAGTATTGCGAGTGGTACTTGGCACGATGTGGATGTGGATTGGACGAAGGGGTTTCGTAGAATACCCTCCGCGTTCACCAGACCTCACACCACTAGACTTTTTTTATGGGGATACTTAAAAGACAAAGTCTACGCTATAAAACCTGCAACAGTCGCTGAATTGAGAGCAGCCATTGAACGAGAATGCACACAAATACCAAACGAAATGTTTCGTGATGTTTGCGATTCCATTGCTTCGCGTTATCAGCAGTGCCTGGACCAGAACGGACGTCAGTTTGAAAACAGGCGTTGACAAAACAATTAAATAATGTCTGTAGATTCTATTACATTTTGAAAATGAAATGTATTTTAATAAACACTGCCTTTATAATTATTTAAAGTGTGTATACATTTTTTTGGGACGCCCTGTATATATATATATATATATATATATATATATATATATATATATATATATATATATATATATATATTGAGATGACACATCGCTTCCACGCTATTGGACTCGTACCAAAATATTTAATATTGACTACAATACATGTCTTATATAAATATTGAAGATTAAAAAAAATGTTCCGATTGCTCGTAATTATATATTATATAATATATATATATATATAATATATATATATTATATATATATATATATATATATGTGTGTGTGTGTGTGTTTGTTTTACTCCATAAAGAGCGATATCTTCTATCCTATGATCCGATTATATTCGTGACTGCCTATAATTAACGAGTAATACAGGTACACGCATTAATTATGAAACTTTACACTTTTTAATTAAAACTGATCAAAATTACTTAAGCCATTTAAGTTTATTCAAAAAATCAAGTTTCATCAAAGAGATTGTTCATGCTATTTTGTTGTGCGAGTAATTAAAAACATTTACATTAAGAATGTTAGTTTATTTAAGGGACCTGTAATCATTTTCTTTTCACAGAGTATACTTTTGTGTGTGTGTGTGTGTGTGTGTGTAGGGAGGGGTCACCCTTTTGATCGAGGCAAAACCCCACCACCACGACAAAAAAAAAAAATGCTCGTACCTTCCCAACGATAATGTTAAAATAAAATAATCTGATCTACCTACATTTCATCTAATCTAACCTAAGTTAACCTATAACAACTTAGCCTAACCTACAGTGGCGACCATAAATATTCATACAGAAAAATATTTCAATTATATTCGTCCTTATCTTTCGTGTCATATATAAGATAGTTATGAAAAGTTTACTGTTCGTTTGGAAAAATTAAACAAATAAAATAATTACTTTAACTCCAATATATAATATAAAACATCAAAGAATTTAAGGAAAATAAAAAAGGTAAAATGCAAAAGGTTTCGTTCATTTATTTACAAAATTATTTAATACTTTGTATGTCCACCTTAGGCTTGAAAAACTTAAAATTTTTATCAGTAGTTGGCTGTTTACTGATTAGAGGCTGTTGGCAATTCTGAAATCTAGAATTTTCTTTGTGAATCTTCATGGAAGACGGATGACTGTGCAAGCAATTTAGTAAGCAATGGGTCGTCGTGGTAAGAGCTGTCTACAGATCTTAAGAGATCTGTTATTGCTGCACACGAGTCTGGAAAGAGTTACAGAGAGATAGAAGAACTTCGAATTCCATTTACGACAGTTGCTGTAGTTATAAAGAAATGGAAAGGCTTTGGAACAATCAAAACTCGAACAAGGTGTGGACGACCTTGCAAGATTTCAGAACGTACAGCGAGACGGATTGAAAGAATGGCTGCTGCGGATCCACGAGTGACTGCAGATGACATTTGCCAAACATTAAAACTAAGATCGATGTCCATCCCTCTACTGTACGTCGTACATTGAGAAAGAAAGGTTTGTATGGAAGAGTTGCACGAAGAAAATTTCTGCTACGAAAAGCGCACAAAGAAGCTCATTTAAAGTACGACAAGGATCATCAAAATGATGGATTTGTATTCTGCAAGAAAGTTCTCTGGACAGATGGGACCAAAATTTAATTATTCGGGAACAACGACCAACGGTATGTTTGGCGAAAATTAAATACATTATTCGAGGAAAAAACATCCTTCCTACGATTAAACATGGTGGTGGTAGTTTGCTTCTTTGGGAATGCTTTAGTGCCTCTGGTCTAGGAAACCTTGTTGTCATCAATGGAACCTTGAATTCGAAGAAATCTCAGGAAATTTTAAAACAAAATGTATTGCCTTCACTTCGGGAGTTGTGAATGGGTCGCAATTGGGTACTGCAACAAGATAATGATCCAAAACATAAAAGTAAGAGCACCATGAAATGGCCTCAAAATAAGAATTTCAAGCTTCTCGAGTGGCCCAGTCAAAGCCCACATCTCAGGTTAATAGAGAATTTATGGTTTGATTTGAAAAATGCTGTCCATAAGAGAAACCCTTCGAATCTGAATGAATTGCAACACTTTTCTTTAGAAGAATGGGCTAAATTTATATTGAGAGATGTCAAAACCTTGTTGTAAAATATCCAAAAACGAATCATTAAAGTCATTCAAGCAAAAGGTGGACACAAAGTATTAAATAATTTTGTAAACAAATGTACGAAAACTTTTGCATTTTTACTTTTTATTATTTTCCTTAAATTCTTTGATATTTTACATTATATGTTGGAGTTAAACTAAATTTTTTATTTGTTAATTTTTTCCAAATAAATGGTGAACTTTTCATGACTATCGTCATAAGGACGAATATAACTGGAATATTTCTCTGTACGAAGAGTTATGAATGCCACTGTAACTATACTTCACTTACCTTTACAAAGAGAAGGACTATTGCAAGTTTGGAAGACGATAAAATTCGAATATTTCTCGACACCATTTCAAGAAAAAGTCTAATCCAGTTTTTATTCTGTCCATTTAGGTGTATTATTTGTTCCTTTTTATTTTCATATTCTACTCTTTGCAGCGAAAATAATAATAATAATAATAGTAGCATGGGCGCAAAAGGAGAGAGTGCAATGCAATTGCAAATGCTGATCAATGTTGCAAAAGGGGAGGGGGAATTTTGCAAGAGGTTATGCAACAAGGGAAGAGGGGTTATCCCCCAAGCTGCAGTGAAGGGGAACTCCCACAGAAAGCTGGGGGGAGTCCACCTAACCTCTTTAGGGGAGAAGTTGGGACGGCCTCACCCCCCAAAGGGGTATACCTAACCTAAGAGAGAAAGGAGTGTTCGCTTGGCTCCTGCCAAGCGCATATTGAAAGTTCATCCCAGCGCTTGCTGTCTTTTAAGGTCCTAATCCGCCAGTTGGCGTAGAAGCCAGTGCCTCCAGGCATTATCAGCCAGTTGGCACAGTGTATACATCGTTTGGACAGCCAAGAAACACACACAAACGCACGTACACCCCCGACTATACGGCCATAAACTCCCTATTATTACACACACAACTATATGCACGAATATATGCACCGGGTTCGAGACCTGTTGACGACGCGCAGCAGTCCTTCCACACAAATGGATGGTAGATAAGTGGAAACCCTGGGTATCCTAGTAGTTAAGCCGCTGGGCTGATGGATTCCCCGTTAAACTGTCTAATATGTAAAGGGGTAATATCAAACGGGTAAAGATTAAATTCTTCGACAAATTCTTTCTGCTTTACGCCAAACCCAAGTTCGTCACAGCAACCGGCAATATGGCCAGATTACTATAAGCTCTCGCGCAGAGCGGGAACACAGCGTCTTCTGAGTAGTCCGTAACCATAGACCCCCCAATGCAACGCCATTTACGTATAGAGTTATATTTTTAAGGCCGAAATTCTCGAATTAAAAGGCGCTTCTTTTATATTTTCCATTCGTCGATGCGTGATCCTCCATTCCAATTAATATCCTTTTAGGTAGAACTCCCAGGGCCACGTTTTCTAGCTATTTCGAGGCCAACCCAGCGGGGACCGTGTATAGCTTGATTTGTACTCTGTTAATTGTGTATTTTACTGTTGCGTGTATTAAATTTTTTTCAATTTCTACATATTTCGGGGAACTTAATTTCACTCGCCGTACACGTAGATATGTTTCCACGATGTGAATCACAACGGGTTTTGCGCCCTCTTCTTGATCAGGTCTCAGATTTATGCAGATCTCAGGACTCGTGCGGTTGAGTTTTAGTTTCATGTCGATGCCGTTCATAAGCAGTTTCTCCTAGAACGTGAAGTCTGTATGAAGACGCCCAAAACACTCGTATATCTTTTTTTTTAGAATTTTTAAATTTATCCTTTATACTACTTCCATCTTTAGTCTGATAATAGCCCTCGGCAGTTAAAAAGGTGTCCTTCGCTTCTTTTGAAAAGTTGAGGACATTTTCCAGATAGGCTCGTAGGTGATAATACCCCGTTCCTGCAGAGCTGTTAACCTGATTTAAATGCACCTCACACTGGCTGAATATGGAGTGTAGAAAGTTGGTTTCAGTGTATGCAGAGTAACTATCATCGCAGTCCGTGCCATCTGAATGGGCTATACGCAGTTTAGCGTACATGTGCATGCAGCTTGGATCAAAAAAGTATGGGCCTGAGTTGGGTATCACGAATTCTATAGGGACACTCGGTGAACTAATTGTGTTTAATGGTGGGTTAATTGTAATAAAGTCGCTATGCTCAATAGAAACCTGTGTAGGGGGCATATCAAAGAGGGACAGTTCCGATTTAAACGCTACACGGATAGATGAAACGCGCCATGACGAGTCAGAAATAGTGCCACCTCTCTCGACAAGTAGTAATCAGCCTATGATTCGTGAGAGTAGTGTCCTCAGCTTATATCAGTTAAAAAAATGATCAGCCATAGGCTTCATACGCTTAGAACACTTCCTTTTGATGTCCTTTTACGTTTAGCGCCACGTGTTGGTAACCCCTTCTTCCTGACAGCCCTCTTTTTCTTTTCTTTAACGTCGGCCCCAGGTCCTATGTCGCTATGCTCATCGTTGCTCGCCCTGTGCCTAATAACCACAGGGAGCTCTGTAGGATTTTTATAATCTTCGTACTCATGAAGAAATTTCTGTAGAGCCTCTTGGTACAAGATCCTTTTCTCATCAGATGACTTTTTACTGTTTAATAGGGTTAACAAATCGCTTTCCATTCTTTTAAGCCTGCTTTTACATGGTTCTAAAACCGTGTCTGGATTCTTCGAACTTTGCAGTGAAGCATACACCTCGTGCGGAATCATTGCCACTTTCTTCATTATATTAATCTAGTCAGTAAAGATCCCAAAACTGAAAATAAGATGGGGGGGGAATGATCCCCCTCTTTGTACAGTAATTCGCTTTTTCTTCCCCACAGTTTGACTTTTACGAGCGAGCGCACGTATTATGTTCTTGTAACAACGTAAGCAAGCCTTCTGAGGGGTTTTCATTGGCACATTACATTTTATAACATTAAGACAGATTTCACAGATGCATTTTAAAAAGTGGGAGTCGATATTTTTAACAAACATCTGTTGCAATGCCCGGGGCAATCGCTGATAGATTTTTATTAATTCACGATATTTCTTCAGCCTATTTGTCATTATCGAATATATAACGTTTCAGGCTCGTTTGGGAATATATTCGTTCTTAGAAGCACCCTAAACGTGTTTCGCGGGTGAAGGTCACAAACAAATATCTGTAACGCTGACTTATGGCTTCTTTATAAACCTCCAAAAACTCCTTATGCTGATTCGGGAACATTTGATTGACTAATACCCCAATTTGTGACACATCTCTACGTTGCGCGAATAAGACTAGATATTGTGTATTTAGCGACACATCGCGCATGTATCTATTTTTGAAAAATAGATTCTGGTTGATGAAGAATACGCTTATGTTAAGGTAATGGGAGAACACTAAATTTCTCGGCAAACGTTTTATCCATTTCGAACATGAGATCGTCAATTACAATGACTGTATGATCATTTCCTTTTAATGAATTAACGTCATATACCCCTTTGTGGGACAAAATATCATCTTGGTACTCGTTGAATACTGACTGATACGTCGAATAGCACCATACTACTTTATGCACAAATTTTGAGAACATCTCCCCTTATCTTTATTGATTTTAAGCATAAACACAGTTTTACCACATCCTGTAGAACCAGATATAATACATGTGGATGGGCTTGTGAACCTGAATTTTTCTACAGATTCCATCTCTAAAACGTCACACCCCCAAGTGGAGCATTTAAAAAATATAACAAAATTTAAGTGTTGATCCTTATATTCTTGTTTTTCTTCTTCCACAGAACCGTGAATGATGACGATGTACTGCCCCCCCCCCCCCATCATCAATATTACACATAACCACAATGACCGTGTAGCCACAGAATCCGTCCCTGTTGACGAGCCCTCACCAGCTATACCTGTAGCATGCGGCAATTCAAAGCGGAAGCATGATGAAGAACCCTCCACGTCAGGTATAAAGCGTGCCAGGATTGCGCCGGTTGATAGATCCCCAGTAATAGAGCCCCAACCCTCTACGTCTTACGACACAATCCCCACAATAGTACCTCCTTCAAATATACCGCCTTATTTCTGTTCAATACCGGGTACTTCCTCCACACCAGCAGCAGCAGCAGCTTCTCGTGCTGTGGAGGAAGGTATAACATTCGAGTTGGTGCGCACCGCTAACCCCACCCCTCCCCTGACTAGAAATCGGTACGTGATCAGGGTTGATCCAGGATCCATGCATACCAACAGTGTTGGACTGCGACGCGTAGTTGAACGTATTGTGGAGTTTGCCCTTCAGAACTGCGACGAACGTGAAGTCCGGACGAGGTTATCCTTCAGGTTCGGTTCAGATGACTGGCACGTAGATGATTTTTGGGTAGTAATACCGTTCAGACGCTTGGCAGCTGTAGACATAGAATATATCTTGGGCCGTATAATGCAGGCCTCTCAAAGTAGTACAGCCTTCAATATGGACAACTTCATGATAGATATTGACAGAGTATTCTGGGTTGCGGGTCAAAGTGCCACACCTTAGTCTTAATTTCAATTCTCCAGTTATTTACAGAATGCATTTAAACGTCGATCGTGGTTGCGCCTTTATAGAAATAGTCTAAGCTCAGATGTTCACTGTGCTAAATACATGGACGCAAAAAATTTGGTTGCCTACGGTTGTGCAACGTGCCCATAAACTGGCTTCAGATTGTAAGCTTGAGTTTGAGTGTAATATGGGTCCTGAAGAGCTGAGAAGGGTCGAGCAGGAAATGAATGTTCGTATAGTAGTATTTGGAATGGTTGATCGTCGTAGGACTGTGTATGTTTTCAAAAGCAGTGTGAGGTGTCGTACAAGACCCCTACTTATTTTAGGATTGTCAGGAACATCGTACCTCCCCATCCGTAATATAAGGACTTTCTACGCTTGTTATGATAAAACTCGAAAATATGGAAGGCACCATGATCTGTGTAAGGGATGTCTCGAGTTTGATGATGATATAGTGAAACATTGTAATGATTTCTATATGGTATGTGAGCAGTGTAAAAGCCCCAAATGTGAAATTCATGTTGTTGAAACTGAGAAGAGGGCGTGTAATGTGTGTAGACGTACATTTTTCAATAATAAATGCTTTGAACTCCATAAATCAATTGGCACTTGCAGGAAAATGAGGATTTGTAAGTGCGGTATGCTTCACATGATGGATAATTGGGGGAATTTCAAATATAAATGCGATGAAATTCACTGTTCTACATGTCATGAAAAATATAAGGCGGATGGAGTGAAGCTGGAATGTTATATGAAAGATGCTAAGCCTTTGTATAACCATGTACTGGATATAGAACCATACAAGAACGCTGAAACCAAAGAAGTTATTCCACATTTACTCGTAAGTCAGACTATCTGTGATGAATGCATGGAGATCGAGTGTGATGAATGTCACAAATGTGGTAAACGGACAAATGTTTTCAAAACGATTGCACACGACAGTCCTGTGAAACTCTTTGCATCCTATATTGTCAAATTAGCGGACAAGTTAAAAAAAATGACTGTATATTCTTGCCCATTACGGGGCAAAATTTGACACACATTTCTTTTATAAGGAGTTGCTTGAACACGAGTCGTCTGCGATATTTACAGGTGATCCCTTGAAAAGAGGCAAAAAACTAATACAGATGCAGATAAGAGGTAATGTACAGTTTAAAGACACCCTGCTGTTCACACCTTGTAAATTAGCAAAGCTACCCAAGGTCATGGGCGTAGCCGTTGAAGTTTCAAAAGGGTATTTCCCTTACACATTACTCACTAGCGAAACATTAAATTACGTAGGACTACCTCCACCCAAATATTACTTTAATACTTTAACTACACCACCATGAGTGATAGTGAGCGTGAAGACTTTGACCGCTACCACAACAGTTTTAATGAATTAGTCCATACAATATAGCTCATGAATGTGAACGTTATTGCGTGAATGATGTGCGCGTGCTTAGAGTATGTTTCAAGGCCTTTAGAAGGATGTACTAGCCCGTTTCAAATGCGATCTGCTCCAAGTCGCAACCACGATCGCCTCATTATGCTGTAAGGTGTTCAAGAATAACTTCATGCCTAAAGACACCTTAGCCGTCATTCACAGGAACAGTCCCCGCAGTTATGGGCACAAGGCTATTTACTTGCTGATACACCTACAGCAACAGACCGGGGTACCCATTAAGGTTAATGGTCGTGTTTTTTGGGTTGATGGCCTAAGTGAGGATCCAACCACTGGTGAGAAGACTGTGTACTCCTTTAACGGCTGCTAGTGGCATGGATGCCCACGCCCTGAGTGTGCCGTCACAGGGCACTTCCATGGAAGATGCCCCGCCGACAGCCTCGTATGGACCCGTATCCGCGATCAACTTATAGGCTCCCAGTTCACTCACAAGATCGTGTGGGAGCATGAATATGATGCACGGATGGAAACAGATGCCCAGTACCGTGAAGAAATAAGGGCCATCAAACGTTCAATGGTTGCTGAAACCCCTGAATGCGGTGACAGCTTGTTTGGAGGGCGTACAAACCCATTCAAGCTACGCTTTCTGCCAACGGAGGGCGTGAAACTCCATTACTACGACTTCTGTTCTTTATACCCCTACGTGATGAAGAATAATCCGTACCCCGTAAGTGCACCTGAAAACTGGTGGGTCCCACCATGCCAACCATCGAGGAGTTCTCAGCTAACTTGAGTGAGCGCTACTTTGGACTCCCTTTCGTAGACGTGCTCCCCCCTCGCGATTCATGGATGCCGATCTTGCACGTCGTTATAGATCACAAACTCATGTTTCCCCTGTGCGTGAAGTGCGCAGAGGAGAACAACGGTGATTGTAATCATACAACCAACCAGCGTAAGATCAGAGATGTATAGACAAGCCCTGAGCTGGACTTAGCCGTTCGCCATGGGTACAGAATATTGAAGATACATGAGGTGTGGAGGTTTCAGAAGCTACCAAACTTTTCACGCCATATATAAACGCTTTTTTGAAGGCTAAGGTAGTAGCATCGGGATATCCGCGAGGAGTTGATACCGAAGATGAAAAAACGGCTTATATTCAGCGTTACCGTGCCCATAAAGGTATACAGCTTGACCGTTCCCAAATTGTTAAGAATCCTGGCAAGCGCTTTAGTGCAAAGTTGTCTAAACAGTCTTTGGGGGAAATTTGCACAGAATACTGACAAAGGGAACGTTCATTTGGCTCAAAGTTATAGTGAAGTTTGGGATTATGCCAACGTTCCGATAAAGAGGTTATGGAGATCGTGAATGTAGGTAAAACTTACATAATAAAGTACGACATCACCGAACTGGCCACAGATACCTCACGGTTAACAAACATACCTGTAGCCAGATTCACAACGGCCTACGCCCGCATCAAGCTTTGGAGACTACTGCACTCTCTTGGGCGGAGGGTGCTGTTCGCTGACACAGATAGCGTAATATTCACAGCGAGGGAGGGTGAATACATGCCTGCTACTGGGGAATTCCTCGGAGAATTAATTGACGAGATCAAGGATGAGTATGGTGATAGTGCATACGCTGACTCATTTGTATCAACAGGGCCAAAAACGTATGGGGTACAGGTGAGGGCGGGAGAGGATATGAAATATATCGTCAAGGCTAAGGGTATCACGCTTAACCATGCGAACCGACGAGTCGTTAACTTTGACTCGTTGAAGGATCTAGTGTGCTTGGAAGATGAGGGCGACCAGCCACCCCAACTGACTGTGTGGACCCACAATTTTCGGCCGCAGAAACTGGGGTGTGTGAAGGAACTTAGGGGCACAAAGGTATGCCGTAACACCTATAGGAAACGTTACCAGGTGCCTGGCACCTATGATACCGTACCCTTTGGATACCTTAATCTATGATTGTATTTATATATTTATATATATATGTATTGTTAACGAAATGTTTATTTATTACGTATATTTGTAAATATATACCTTGAATAATTCGTTTATTAAATAAATCGTGCTTCAGTTAGAGTTTCACTTTCTCCTTTGTGTGTGTTTGTGTGTGTGTGTGTGTGTACAGGAGAAAGTTCTAAGCTCCGCCCCCTGTATGATCAATCACGTGACTCCTATTACTACCTGGGCATATCTCTTCCCTGCGTGTTTAGTTGTCTGTTGCAAGCCCTGGATCTCAGACGTGTATTTTCCCACGTAGACGAAAATTAGTAATGGTTACCTTTAATATTGCGTGTTCAACGTTTATGAAGTGGTATTCGGCAAAGTGTGAAGATATGGTGGATACTGAAAGACCCTATTCCACCCTCCTTTGATATTTTTAAGGATACATTGAACTATGCGAAGGAACAAGAGGCACAAATACTCTACGGCTATTCTGACGAGGGCATTGTAGGATTTCGTAGTACAAGCAATGTATTGAAGTATGTTGTAGACCTAACCTTCATAAAAGCTCACATATACCGCGAAGTAAAAGAAACAACACGTGCAGAAGATAAGGAACAGTTATGGTTAATGAATCTTGATGAGTGGTGTGACAAGCGATATTATGTCATGTTACATCATAGCGAGTACTCGTACCCTACGGGTGAGAATGTAAATCTTGTCGTCATGGAGAATCTTAAGTATTTTTACCACTACATTAATATATATCATGACGAGGTTTGTAGTGAGGTTGTGGCTAAAGGTCTGCGTGAGTATTTAACAGAATTTAGAGATGGGTATCGTCTGCTAAGCAAAAAGGAAAAATATGGGCATATGTTTCTCTCAAATAGTGCACCGGATTGTGAATAAAATGTGTTTAGTAGTTCGTGGAAATGAACGAAAATGTCATGTCTGGTGCGCATTCTGGAGAGTGGGAGTGATAAAACATCAAAACCGGTATTGCTTTATGTATTGGAAAATTTCTCAAAACACCTACCCAGTATAATGGGTTACAAGTATTCACGTTGGAACAACGCCGTACACGTTTCATCAGCTTATGGTGTGACCCACTCCGCCCGTCGAGCCGATCCGCCCACCTGTGGCTCATATTCATCTCAGAGCTTGAACCGACTGGACGCGTGCACTCTTCGAATACGATGGAGCTTCCTTTGAGAAGCATTCTCAACGCCGTGTACGATGTGTCCGTGACGAAGTCATTGCGAGTGTTCAGGCGCGAAACTGGTGCCATTAACTATGTACTTGAAACGACTTGTAGGCAAGCAAACTCTGGTAAACGTAATGTTATTTATTTAAGTGTTGAGGAGATGAATAGTCTTTGTGATAGTTGAGAAGTGGGTTGAGGACCGTTATAAAATACCTGCAGGTGTAGGTACAAGAAGAGACCAGATTAGTGATGCCCCCTCATATGCCGTTGTTTGTACGTTGTGCATAAATAACGATCAGCCTTGTATTGATATACGACTGATGTGGAAGAATGCATCTGATAATAACGTTCTTGTCCCTACGCGAAACCGATTCATCCTCGACAGAATGTTTGAAATCGTCGTATTCCGCAAGCTGAAGCCTATATTAGACGCTCGTGTTATGGATATGATTTATTTTGACACGGTTCTTGAATACGCATACACAGCTCTGCTCGAGGGGTTTATCGAATGTAGGAATGAACAAGGCGAGAATGGTCTAGAGGTGGATGCTTATTTAAAAGGTTTAGACTCTTTGAAATATCCCGAACTTTGGTACAAAGGACTTGAGCGGTACAGGGCAGAGCTCGCCTACACTGTTCACCCTGAAGAGTTGTATCTCTATATAAGGAGTAGCTTTCGTTACGACTTGGAAGATTATTTCAATTGCCGCTATGCAGAGTGAAGAAGAGTTCACAGTTGAAAAGCTCGGGACAGTAAGAAAAAATCCTCAATTGGAAAGGAGTGTTTATAAACTTGTAGTTAATAATGACGTGATGGCTAACGATGCCCTCTTTGTGCGTGCTTTTGAGTGTATTCTAGCTGTGTTTAAAAATACCTTGCCAACCGAATGTAAAGTGGGCGCAAAAATAGTATTGAACGATATGAAGGCCGTTTATATCGAGTATAGGCGCCCGCACACCTTGAGCGGTGAAAAAATGTTAAATCGTATTTACCGCGTAGTGCAAAGCAATAATGATGTGACTCTAGACTCGATTACGTGCGAGTTTAGTGTCTTAGTTAAGCGCAGTAGAACAAAGTGTTTTGATGTATATTTATTTTTCAATATATTTAATTATTTAATATAATTGTGTGTATATATATTTTTTTTTTTCCCTGTACTATGTTGATGATTATACTCCTTCGTTTGGCATATTATTATTTTTTATTTTCATTATATTTAATATTATTTTCACTATATTTATTTAATATAACTGCATATATTTTTTTTTCCTGTACTAATATATTGATGGTTATACTCCATAATTTTGTATATTATTATTTTTTTATTTTATATATATATATATATATATATATATATTCCTCATTCGTATTTCTTATGCTATTATTATTTTTTATTTTATTTTTTGATCATATATATTCCATCGTTTGATTGTATATTTATTTTCTATATATTTCGTGAAAGTGATTCCAATAATTCGTCTAAATAAACAGAATGATGTAACGGTGTTTTATTTAACTCTTTTGGTTGTAAACGATATTATTATTTAATTATACCAAATGGCTGCCTTCTAAACCGACTGACGGATTTCTAAGCCATCTGTGAAGAATATCTGAATAGCGCAATCTGGCAGCTAAAAAGATAATATATACACCTGCCTGCTAGGTATTCTGCGTCAACTGGCTGGTTAAGCCAACTGGCGGATTATACCAGCTGGCGGATTATGCCAGCTGGCGGAAAGCCAACTGACGAGAATATATGCTTCAATTAATTAAATAGCGCAATCTGGCAACTCAACCCTAATAATGTACACATGAACAAGCCATTTACGCCTTCTAAGCCAACTGGCTGATTAGGATCTTATAAGAAAGCGGGCGCTCGGATGAACTCTCAATATGCGCTTGGCAGGAGCCGAGCGAACACTCCTCTCTCTCGTCTTTTCTCTCTTAGGTTAGGTATACCCCTTTGGGGGGTGAGGCCGTCCCATCTTCTTCCCCAAAGAGGTTAGGTGGACTACCCCCAGCTTGCTGTGGGAATTCCCCTTCATTGCAGCTTGGGGGATAACCCTTCTGCCCTTGTTGCATAACCCCCTCCCCCTTTGTTGCATAACCTCGTGCACCATTCCCCCCTCCCCCTTTGCAACAGTGATGAACATTTGCAATTGCATTGCACTCTCTCCTTTTGCGTACATACTACTACTAATAATAATAACAATAATAATAAAACAAAAAATTACCAATTGGTAATTTTTTCGAGTTTTTTAAATTTTATTTTTATCGGTGAACTTTTTTCTTGAACTGTACATTTTGTTTAGAAAATGTTTGAAATACACTATAAAAATGTATCTAAAATAGGAAATATAAATAACCTTTTGATTTATTTAATACGTTTGTGCACGCACCATACGCAATATTTTTAGTAGTTTTATTTTATCAATAATAACTTTTTTTCCTTTAAAAAGGGACTCAATGAGTCAATTTGCGTGGAATAAATTCTTACTTGCTGAAACCATTCAAGTGTTCGTTCTCTTTTAAGTGTACTAAATACTCATTTCAGTGGTTATATGAAGCACTTAACTAAATTTGCAGTACACCACTTTATATATTATATAATATTAATAGTATTCCGTTCCGATTAACATTCGCTAGAATATGTTTTTTCCTCATGCATGAAGTATGAGCCAAGGGCGAACGCCCGCAGAAATGCCCCCCCCCACCCACCTACAAAGGAAGAAGAGGGACAAAATCAAGGTCCAAGGTTTTCGAGATTCCTGGACACTCTGCATTTGAAAGATTGGAGGTCATAGACAGGGGGAAAGATAGATTGAGGAACATTGTTCTAGAGTTGACCGGTTGAGTAGATGAGAGATTGATAATACTGATTAACCCTTCCGTTAGAGTGTTGAACAGAAAAGGAATGAGAATGTGTAGAAAGTCGGGTACGGCGTAATCAACTTAAAGGAGGAGGAATGAAGTTAGAGAGTTCAGAAGAACGGCGTCCGTTATAATAGCGATAGTAAAGAGAAAGTGAGGCAACATTGCGGAGAAGAGAGAGGGATTGAAGACACTCAGTAAGAGGCGGGAAAATGATGAGACGAAAAGCCTCATCAAACACGGCTGTGTGGGTTGACCCATTACACATGAGAAGCGTACTCCATACACGGGCGGACAAGACCCCCGTACACAGACAGCAATTGAGGGGGGGGGGTGAAGAAACTGCAGAGCTGGTACAACACACCTTACCAAAAATGTTAAGAGAAGAGGAAGAGTTGAGTTGTGTATTGTTCAAAGTAAGGGGATAGTTGTGTGGAAGATAACGAAGATTGTAACGAGTAGACAGATAAAGGAATTGAATTTTCGAGGCAGTGAAAGCCACAAAATTTTCTCTTCCCCAATCAGAGATAGTAGAAAGATCAGAGGTCAGGTGTACCACAGCCGTCCTACGCAAATTATGGAATGACTGTTGAGAGGACGCTTTGTGAAGTGGGTGGAAAAGTGAAGAGTGGAATCATCGGCATAGGAGTGATGAGGACAGGAAGTGCGACTTAATAGATCATTGATAAATAAAAGGAAAAGAGTACAGAATCCTGAGGAACATCACTATTAATAGCTTTAGGAGAAGAGCAGTGGCCATCCACAACCGCAGCAATAGACCGGCTAGAAAGGAAATTAGAGATGAAGGCACAGAGAGAAGGATAGAAATCGAAGGAGGGCAGTTTCGAAATTAAAGATTTGTGCCAGACTCCATGTAAAATCTTTGATAGGTTTAGCGTTATAGAAAAGGTTTAACAGAAATCCTCAAAGGAGGATGACCAAGAATCAGAGAGATATGGAAGAAGATGGCCAGAACGGCGTCCCTTGCGGAACCCATACTGACGATCTGAAAAAAGAATGTAAGAGAGGTGTTTAAGAATCTTTCCACTGAGGAAAGAGTCAAACAATTCAGAGGGGAAGAGATCAACGCAAGTGGACGATAGTTGGAGGGTTGAGAGTGGTCACCCTTCTTTAGGACAAGCTGAATGAAGGCGAACTTTCAGCAGGAAGGAGAAGTACCAGATGGCAGGCAAAGACGAAAGAGTTTGCCTAGGTAGGGTGTCACCACAGAAGCACAGCTCTTGATAACGTGTACATATATATATGCAGGGTGGGAGAAAAGTCTAACGATTTTATACATACAAATAATTTGTTCATAATAAATAAATCCAATGATATCACTGCAGTGCATGCGATACTTTTCAAAGCAACTATACAAGGCCAGGAATGACTCTAGGCTAGAATAGGACCTAGTGGGATATTTCTTATAATAATTGTGAAGAAAGTTTGCGTTTATTTCAACAAAAATATAATAACCCACCACCAAATGCAATCACTCTTCGATACTGGAAGCTCAAACTTTTAGAATCAGGGAGCCTGGTAAAAGATCGTCCAAGAAGAGGAAGGCTAGTAACGGCCATAGGAGACAACAACAAAGAAAATAGCCTCGCCACTTTTCAAGTCGATCCAACAACTTCAACGAGAAAAGTCGCACAGGAATTTAGTATTTCCAAATTCTTAGTAGCAAAAATATTGACATCACAGGAGTACCACGATTACAAACCCATTTACTCTCAGCTCATAACCGACGATGATTCTGATAGACGGTTGCAGTTTGCTGAAACAATGAGACAAAAGTTCAACAGTGATCTACATTTCGTTCGAAAAATAAAATTTTAAGATGGATGCGTCTTCGGTTTAACGAGTAAAGGAAAACAAACACAACGTTCACTACTGGTCGAAAAAAATCACAAAACACGATTTGGTAAACCCGTTAAAACGGCTACACTAACAGTCTAGGGGTGCATTGGTTTTTCAGGACTCGTTTCCTTTGACATATCGAGAGATACGATGGATGAAAAACGCTTGAAAGATGGCTTGGGTGGCGAGGTCCAATCGAGTGGCCAGGTAGATTTAACCTGATTTAACCGCATGTGATTTCTGGCTTTGGGGTTATTTGCGTCACAAACTCTACACTCCTGGCTTCATCTATCCAAATATGAATGCCCTTGGCTGCAAAACAGATGAACTGAAAACGATCCCACTCGATATGTTCAAAAGACCAATGAAGAGTTTCACAGAGAGAATCCACAAATTTATCATAGCCCATGAAGAACTCTCTGAAGATTAAATTACAATTTAACAAAACATTTGTGTGAATAAAATTCTTATAGACATTTTGTTTGATTTGTTTCATTTATTTGAACACTTATCTGTATAATGTTTTTAACTAAATAATTGTATGTATACAATCTTTAAAAACTTTTCTCCCACCCTGTATATATATACAGGGTGTCCCAAAAGTCTTGGCCCACAGGCTAATGTCATGTACAGTTGCGCTCATTATTCGTAGGACACTCTTGAGAACAGATAGCGACACCTGGCATATATTTGCTGTGTGTACTGCAAACGGTTTTAACATTTTATGAATGAATCTCGGTTTTAATGCTGATTGGTTGATTTATTGCCAAATGTCTTGAGAACATAATTATTTCCATTCATCACTCTGGTTTACATATATTACTAGGGAAACATAAATGAATGATTAAATATGAATTCAAGAAGGGGATATATATTAACACTGAAGTGAATAAAAAATGGTCTTGTAAAAACTAAAAAAACCTTCGGACGTGATGACGATGTCATCCTGAACGAACAGAGCCGTTGGTAGACATTATTGCGTCCTGAGCAAATTCCAAATTGATTAATTTATTTATATGTTTATTTACATTTAATAATGAACATAGATTCAGATATTATTTTGTGTTATAACAAAGACAGAGCAAAGACCTGATATATATCACTGCTTAGAATATCTTCCAATTGGCAAATGGACGACAGCTGAATGGATACTACTGGTATGGCATTGTTATATCCCGAGTAAATGCTATTTCTAGATCAGCAACACTGATATAGTAATAAAGAGTCACTGAGAGAAATATTATCTAGAGACGAAGAATGTTTTGTATTGAGGCAGCATCATAAATGAATATAATTGTTTTGTATTAATAAGTTCCATGTTACAACGTGAGTGTTGAACCACTGCAGTTGTGACTCTAGGCGGTCTCTCACCTCAAAGGAGAGAATTACGGAAAATAAAACAATTACAGTGATTCATATCAATAAACATAGAGCCATTTAAACGATGATATTTGACAATTTTGCAAAGGTGTTAGACATTCATAATTACCATTGTATTTGAGATATATTTTATACATGAACACGACAAATTTAATATCTTGTCCAGCCTCCTTTGTTGTCTATGACTTCCTGCAGTCGATGTGGTACAAAAGTATATTTAATACGCAGCCATGCCATCTAAAAAAAGAGGCCATTCACTTATTACGCCTGAGTTTTGCTTGCTTCCTATGTAATGTTGTAGTCATTCTTTGACCAATATCATATGTGTTTAAGTTATACATAAGGCACTGTATATATAGAAATATACGAGTATTATGTCTATAAAATTTGAATAATTATTCTCATGCTCAGTAAAATGAAGTTTCCTGGTCATTTCCATTTGGTGATTAACTAAAAGGGATAATCACAAAAAAAGTTTGGGAATCTCTGGTTGTAGCAGCTTAATGACCATTTTCCAAACTGTTCAGCATTCCAACAATTGCACTTAACTTTTAACATATCATGTGACACCACATAACGTCATGACAGAGGTGTTAAGAGGTATGGTGACTGAGAATAAGCTCACACTATTCCTGAATCTCATCGAAGCAACTACTCTGCAGAATGGATTATCATCACCAAAAAATTGCTGAAAGGGGAAGAATCATCGGCATGAAGGAGAGCGGGCTGTCTCCAACGCAAATTGCAAGAGAACTTGGAATTTCTAGGAACATTGTTTATGTGGTTGAATAATAATATGGTTGAAGAGGTGGCACGAGGAAGGGAATCTACGAGATCACCGCAGAACGGGGAAACCTCGACTGACAACTGCTGCGCTGCGGATGGTCGGAGGATCTGCGATGTTCCCGAATCCCATCCCTTTACCAATGCTGTTGTCATAAGGGAACAATTGTAGCTTGATGTTTTGGCAATGACAATAAGGCGGCGGCTACATGAAGCTGGGTTACACCATTGGACCCCGGCTATCAAGGAGAAGTTAAATCAGCAACATCGAGACAATAAATTTCGATTTGATCAGTAACATGTTGACAAAGGACTTGACTTTTGGAGCCGAATGATATTTACCGACGAAAAGCCCTTTTCCTCCACATCCCATGGCCATTTTCATTGTTGGAGCAGGAATAATATTTGATATACTCAAGAGCACATCCTATGGGGAAGCACGTAGCGGTGATGTCACCTGTAACATGTGGAGATGGATTCATCTGTATGGTGTAGGAGAGCTCACCAAAATAGAAGGGAGGTTTACTGAAGACCAGTCACACAGCAGGGATCGTCACACGCTGGTTCTCTGAGCAAAGAAATATCGACCTTCTGGATTGGCCAAGTAGGGTTGTGATATGAATCCCATCGAGAATATATGAGCCAATATTGTAAATGTGTAGGAGGAACGAGGAACGAACAACGGACCAGCTTTTACAACAAACATTTAGTGAGTGGGAGGTGCTGAGGAGGAATCAACAGCTGGTATATAATTGTTGCTTCTGTACCACATCGACTACAGGAAGTCATAGACAACAACGGTGGCTGGACAAGATATTAAATTTGTTGTGTTCATGTATAAAATATCTCTCAAATACAATGGTAATTATGAATGTTGCAACACCTTTGCAAAATTGTCAAATATCATCGTTTGAATGGCTCTATGCTTATTGATATGAATCAATGTAATAGTTTTATTTTCTGTAATTCTCTCCTTTGAGGTGAGAGACCGCCAAGAGTCACAGCTGCAGTGGTTCAACACTTAACTTGTAGCATGGAACTTATTAATACAAAACAATTATATACATTTATGATGCTGCTTCAATATAAAACATTCTTCGTTTCTAAATAATATTTCTCTCAGTGACTCTTTATTACTATGTCAGTGTTGCTGATCTAGAAATAGCATTTGCTCCGGATATAACAATGCCATACCAGTAGTATTCATTCAGCCGTCGTCCATTTGCCAATTGGAAGATATTCTAAGCAGTAACGTATGAAACCTACAGATACCCATCAATCTGGTAATATTATAATGTTATTAAAATTAAATAAGCATCAAAACCTTGTTTTCTCATTCATAAACCGCCTATATATGTATTTATATATATTAGGTTTTTACTGTCTTTGTTATAATAAAATAATATCTGAATCCATGTTCAATATTAAATGTAAATAAATAAATAAAATTAATCAATTTGGAATTTGCTCAGGACGCAATAATGCCTACCAACGGCTCTGCTCTTTCAGGATGACAGGCTTGCCAATACCATGAACACTGTCAACACGTCCGAAGGTTTTTTTTTTTTTAGTTTTTACAAGACCATTTTTTTATTCACTTCATTGTTAATATACAGTATATATCCCCTTCTTGAATTTATATTTAATTATTCATTTATGTTTCTTTAGTAATATGTAAACCAGAGTGATGAATGGAAATAATTATGTTCTAAAGACATTTGGCAATAAATCAACCAATCAGCGTTAAACCCGAAATTCATTCATAAAATGTTACAACCGTTTGTAGTACACACAACAAATATATGCCAGGTGTCGCTATCTGTTCTCAAGAGTGTCCTACGAATAATGAGAGCAACTGTACATTTTGAGGCAGAACTTGTGGGATATATAATATATATATATATATATATATATATATATATATATATATATATATACAGGGTGGGCCGTAAGTTTCCATACATAGGAAAATTTAAACGTTTGTTTTTATGTTTCAGATACCCTAAGAATATGCGTTTGTAAGATCTTGTTTACTGTGAAGCAAATTTTTACGTCAATGGAGAGGTTAATCGGCAAAACATACGTTATTGGAGTAATGCTAACCCTAACTGGCTGAGTCCGACGAAGATGCAAGGTGCCGGTAAAGTGATGGTGTGGGCCGGGATATGGGGTGACAGAATTATTGGACCAATTTTTGTCAGTGGAAATCTTAATGCCGAAAGGTATCTTAACATGTTGCAAGAAGAGATTTTCCCATCCCTGCTAAACGAGGAAGGTAACTTCCCAGTTTACTTCCAGCAAGATGGAGCTCCACCTCATTATGGTCTTCACGTGCGTCGGTATTTGGATCAGCAGTTTCCGGATGCTTGGATTGGTCGGCGTGGTCCTGTGGAGTGGCCTCCCAGATCCCCAGATCTCACCCCCCTTGATTTCTATCTTTGGGGGCACTTGAAGGCCATGGTGTATCAGGAAAAGATACGAGACATAAATCATCTAAAGGAACGTATCACCAACGCCATTACAAGCATAACGTCAACTGTGCTAATGCGTGTTCATCAACAGTGGGGAACACGTATTGAAATGTGTTTTCAAAACAATGGCAACCATGTAGAGCATATTATATAAATAAAAATGGTTGTCCATAAAAAAATGTTTATTTTTCCTATGTATGGAAACTTACGGCCCACCCTGTATATATATGTATATATATATGTGTGTGTGTGTGTGTGTGTGTGTGTGTGTGTGTGAGTGCTTAAACTTTATTTTGAATAGTGTTAAATTGGAAGGCACATATTGTGTTTATTTACTGATCAATGGCTAAACCATTCCCCAACTTCCCATTGAAGGTTTCAGTCCTAATTCGATTAGGATCATAATTCTGAGGGAAATTTCCCCTTACACTCGCCAAGTTCTCGCAAGAAATTCGATACAAAACTGGTTCCTCCTTTCATGTAACGGCCTCTCCCACCCCATAATAGTGGGCGTCCAAGAGGCATTTGGGCAGCCAATGGAGTTTCCCTCACTCTACATGAAAGTTGTAATGCACGTTCAATTATGGTAATCTATGACATGAGCTCTATAATAACGTTGCTTGAGTGAAAAAGAATGTTTACTGTGTTTACCTGATTTATTCCCTTTTATAGGCCTTCCCTCAACGTACAATCGGAGGAACCCGTAAAATCACTCTTGGTTGCGTGAAATGAAACACTTTTTACAATCTAGTTCAAAACCTGTTCTGATGAACGACGAAAATAGTTCTCAAAATTAAAAAATACACAGATAAACGCCAGCTTCGCTGAACATGAATGCCGTGAATTAAGATGCGTGAGAAGCTAATTATATCTGAGTGAAAATGGTTTTCATTGGAGGAGAAGTAGCACGAAATTGCTTCAGCGTAAAGTTAAAATATTACAGGAGAAAAAATGGCTTCCATCTTAGCGGGTAATGTACATATAATTGAATAGTTTAATTTATATAACTTATATAAAGAGTGCAAAACAATGAAAATTTTTATAGCATTCGGATATACAAGAAGTTAATTATAGATTTCTCATTATAGTATATAACTATCTACTTATCTACTTACCTCCCAAAACTAATTTGATTTTGCACGGAACCACGCAACTGATTTGGTTTGAAAGAAGTTCCAAATACTGTATGTATATAATGAAAGTAACTTCTTTATTTCAGGCAAAATAGTGATGCTTTGGAGTTGTATTTCATACGTGGAAGCAGAAAACATATTAAAGTCAATCAGTTGGAAAAGTGGACCACATTTCATTGCCTTTTCAAGATTTGTTTCTATACATTTTTATCAGAAAATACTGAAGAATTTTTATGGACCGAACCCCCACTTTTCATTAGAGGTGGAAAGAGAACCAAAACGAGTACCAGTACGATTAAGAGTACCATATTTTTTGAGTGGTCGAGTACTGTTTCTTTAGTGTTCCAGTACGAGTACGCGTGTAAGAGTGTGGTTTCAAACTTTAACTGGTGCTTGGCTACAACTTGTAGCCAAGTTTGAAACGACACTCTTACACGCGTATTCGTACTCGAACACTAAAAAAATCGTACTCGACCACTCAAAAAATATCGTACTCTTAATTGTTTTGGTACTCGTTTTGGTACTCTTTCCACCTCTAGTCTTCATTGTAACTGTGTAGTACACAATCAACAACGTAAATCCAGACAAAAAGTTCAAGCAAGCAAGCTTTCCTGTAACTTGACTGAGGTAAGTTAAGGCATAATTATATCGTATTTGGAAAATATTTTTTCCGATGGTATCCATAAAATTGGTCTTGTTTCGAGAGCCTACCGAAGTACTGAGGCGAACTACTATCCATCACGATTTACGTTGTCGTCATTCTTGTTGTGGTCGTCGTTGTAAACTTTTATTTATTTAGAAGGTGCAGTAAATATTTCATTTATTTACACTCGTTTTTTTAATTTTCTAAAAATGAAGCATTGTGTAACTACAGTGTAAATTTATAAAAAAAAAATAAAGATGACGGATTTAAACTGATGTAAGCCATTTATAGTAAAAGTATGACTTTAAAATAACATGAAATCTAACTTTTCTAATTAACAAGAGTACTTTTGGGATTCAATAAATGCTCATTCTTTTCCGAAAGTCGAAGATGACACTTTTTTTTTTTCATTTCGTGGACTTTGTTTCTGTGAGCGCAGTTTTTGGACTTGCTTTGCTGTTATTGGGGTGTTCGATTAATCTAAAATTTATATAAATATCAAAACTTACTATTATAATTTTTACAATGACAATAGTATTAACTCAGATTTTGAAATTTTTTTGGAGTGTGTGTGTGTGTGTGTGTGTGTGTGTGTGTGTGTTCAAACTCGGTTAGCTCACGCATCTTATAGAGACATTTCATGACGATTAACAAGACATTGCTCAGCAGTTTTAGAAAGGGTCGAATTGCAGTTTATATCGGTTGTGGAAAACAATTAGAATGGGAGAGGGGATGAAAGAGAGGGAGACAAGGGAAATAAGTGGACGAGAGAGGAAACTGGAAAGAGATGCGTGGTGGAGAGAGAGAGAGAGAGAGAGAGAGAGAGAGAGAGAGAGAGAGAGAGGCGGTGGTGTAGTGGTTAGCGTAGCTGACTATAAATCCATCGGCTCCAAGATCGAGACCCGGTGACGGCAACCGGCGCGCAGCAACCCAGCTGTTCATCCTTCACATAATAGAAAAAATTGGTTGGTAGATGATTGGGTACCGTGGGTAGCCTAGTGGTTAAGACGCTGGTAGGGTGTGGTTCGGATTCCACGTTAAACTGTAGGTCTAAGGTGGAGTGACAAGCTTGACCTTCGTCAGAATGAACAATTCGGGCGGAAGCAAAACCAAACCAAAGTTATACACTTGATAATAAACCTGGAAATCCTTCAAGTATCCAACTAGGTTTGTGCGCTAAAAAATCATTGACAAATTAATGTCAACAACAACAATTTTCATAGAATTATAGTGGCTAATTAGTGCATCTGTTCAGTCGTTTTATTTCTAGTCCGAAACGGAGCGAATCACGTTGGCTTGAATCAGCTTCCTCTCCGGAGCCCAATAAAACGGAATAGACAATTGTCCTAAATCCGCATGGAAATGACGTCATCGATGTTCATTTTGCGATCGGCCACATCTGGGAGGAATCGCTGGAAAAATCGCCTATTTGCAGTGAGTAGCTGGAACACCTGCAACGGATACATCGTGCCATTCTGATCTATTTCCGTTGTTTATGTGACCGTGCTTGAAATGGATTTATTTGTATTACTCGGCCTCAGATTCGGTTTAGATATGTATATTGTGGCGAAGTAATTCAGGTTTTCAGAATTTTAAATTTTGATAACGTAAATTGTGAGAATTTTTTCAACTTGGACGATAGGAACATGACAAGAAATAATGGTTTTAAAATTATGGGAAAAAGATTTGAAACAAACGTTGTGAGGGGCTTTTTCACCTGTAAGATGGTCGAGAGGTGAAATAACCTACCCGCGGTGGTCGTAACAAGGACTTCAGTTAATATGTTTAAGAGTAGGTTGGATAGGTATTTTAGTAGCATCAATTTACACTAAAGGGCGAGTAAATTCGGGTATGTGATTTTTATTATAGGGAGCGGCCGATTTTCTTTTTCATTTTAAATGTAATACGAGGTGCTGATCAGGTCTGGTTACAGAACTGTAAATTCTCAAATGATACTCCTTTTTTTTTATCCAAGGAGCGGGGGGGGGGACAAGGGCGATGTCCGCAAAAACACCCCTCCCATAGAAGGAGAGAGAGCCAAAATCAAGGTCCTGGGTTTTCAAGATACCGGGACACTCTGCGTTTGAAAGATTGGAGACCATAGACAGGAGGAAAGATAAATTGAGGGAGATTGTTCCAGAGTAGACCAGTTGAGTAGATGAAAGACTGAAAATACAGATTAACCCTTGCGTTAAAGAGTTGGACAGAAAAAGAATGAGAATGTGTAGAAAGTTTGGTACCATGTGCTCTCCTTAAAGGAAGAGGCATGAAATTAGATAGTTCAGAAGAGCAAGGTCTGTTACAACAGCAACAGTAAAGAGAGAGAGGCAACAATGCTGCGGCGAAGGGAGACAGATTGAAGACAGTAAGAGGCAGGGAAATCATAAAACAAAAAGCCTTTGATTCCACCCGGTCAAGTAGAGCTGTGTGGGTTGAGCCACCACACGCATGAAAAGCGTACTCCAAACAGGGGCGGACAAGACCCTTGTCACAGAGAGCAACTGAGTGGAAGCGTAGAAACTGCGGAGCCGGTACAATACACCTAACCTCTTAGAAGCTGTTTTGGAAAGAGTATACGTGATCTTTCCTGACAGAGACGGGAAACTTGTTGGGAATTCTCGAGAGCCAAAACCTTCGAATACCTAATTAAGTATATACTCGTAAGGATGACTACTCTAAGGACATATTGTTTATTTTTTGAGATAGAAGCATTGCTCTCCCTTAAAAGATGTAAATGTAGTAGGATAGGAGGTGCTGGTCTGGTCTGGTTACAGAGAACTGGGTGTTGTCATTATGAGAACGCTCGGGAGTCAAAACCTCCTGACAAGCCTACAAAGGGGGGAGGTTATAAGGGGAGTTGGTTGGGGTGGAGTTGGGGATGGTGATGTTCCATTTTGATCGTAAATATAGGAGGAGGCGCTGGTCAGGTCTGGTATCAGAGCACTGGGAGTTCTTAAATGATAGATTTTTTGGCTTTTATATTTTTATTTACGCGTTTTGTAATAGATGGGAATTTTTGGGAGTCAAAACCTCAGAATAGCTAATTAAATTATTTTGGGAAACCGCTCCTCTCTCCCCTTCCTTCTTTCTTGGGCTAGTTAAGTAGTAGGAGGCGCTGGTCCGGCCTGGTTTCAGAGCACTGGGAGTTCTCAGATGATACCCTATTTGTAGAGAACGGAAGCTTGTTGGGATCTCTCGGGAGCCAAAACCTCCGAATAGATGTTTTCAATTTTAGGGACGCTATTTGGGTTTACTGTATAGTGTAGGAATGTTAGTTCTTTTAAGGTAAATCGCGGAATATCTAACTTACTTAGCTAGAGAACGTCTTAGTTTTATATAGAAGTAGTGTTATTCTCTTTTGCAATAAACGTAGTAGGAGGTGATGGCCGGGTCTGGTTTCAGAGGACTGGGAATTCTCAAATGATGGGAAGCTTGATGAGATCTCTTGGGAGTCAAAACCTCCGAATAGTCATACTCATATCCAGGGAAGCTACTTAGTTATAGTGGAACTTTAATTTTAAATATTGTACATCAAATTTCGCAACAAAAATACATAAATTTCGCAAATAAAAATTATGCATATTATGCATTATTATTCCCCATTATGCATCGGAAATTCTTAAATTGTAGGTCTGGCCAGATGGAGATACCCTCTGGACCAGTGCTCCTTTATGTTTGCTTGAAAATTTCCTCCTATACTTAGTCCTCCGCCCACTTTAGAGATATTTTTCCGATTGTTTTGTGCCCCATATAGCATGATCAACCATCGAGCAACTAATCTTTTATCACTTTCCTCATAAACACCCCTAAATGAGAAGACTCTTGAATTCGCCGTAGCAACAACGGGTGATCGCCCACGAAACACTTTTTCTACATAAGTAACAAGTACACGGGGAAAGATACAGGGACCCTCCACTGATATTCCTCGCCGGGAAGAGATTTTCTCTGTTCTCGTGGTGGCACAACACCGCGAAGTATGAACAACTCATTATATTATTTGCCGCATAAATACCTTTCACGGCGAGAGACCCAAGCTGAATACTCGTGACATTCAAAGAGTTGGCAGGCACATACACATGACAGACATCCAATTACAGAAAACACGCTCAGACACTCTCCTACCTTGTCAATAGACTAGATAAGTGTTGTACAGAAATGCATATTATCTGGGCAATCGGACGCAATACACAAGTTTTCGGTACGGTGACTTTGGCAGGCTACGGAGAAATGCTGCAACGACAAAATGATGATGATTTTGATGATTTGTACATAATAAATAAATAAAAAATGCCTTAAAAAATGCATGGTATACATTAGATCAATAGTTCAGTACTCATGCTATCTTTTATTTCCCGCTGTCTTCTAATGCGAAACTGAGTCCTGCTTTCCTACATAATCTTTTTTCACCACTATTTTCTGTCAGTAGTGGCTACTATTACTATTCCTGTGTGGAAGCTTTACACGTCTATGAGTGTAAGCATGGTACAAATTTTCAATGTTCTCTTTTTCAATGCTATTTCCAACTTTTCTACTTCCTTCTTGGGCTCGTCTACAGTGGATCTTAGGGTCTTTGTTAGCCTGCATCTCTCTTTCTGGTTTTCAGTATTTTTGTTTGCATATTTGTGTTACACTTTCCGAGTCTGACTAGAGATGCAGATCGACTTCTATATATTATTTTGTCTAATTTACGCATGTTTACAAATGCCAAAAACAGTATAAGAGCGAATGTAAATAACTGAGGCCACACTGTTTTGCGATTAACCGAATGACTTTGTGGAGGTAAAGGTAGAAAATACAAGCTATAAACACGTATTTATAATGTAATAAATATCATGACGGGAAAGGTTTTTATTTTTTGACAATTTAAATCTTAAAATTGATCGGTCTTATCGGAAAACAAAAACTTATATTCCAGAAAGTGTCACAATTTGAGCACATTTAGTTAAAACTTTCCCCGCGCGATAATGACCCAAAATTAACTATAACTACGTTAGTGTCGCTTAAAAGAATAGTCAGCAAACAAAACTTGGAGAAGTTTTTCCCCTACCTAAATTTCTTATATAAACCGCGGAAATACATGGGATGATCTAAGGAATAAATTCTACAAGTGTCGAATCCTATAATTTTAAGACAGTGCCAATTAGACCCTGACAAAGGTATTAGTAGGAAACAATTTTAAATCTTAAAAGAAAACCTACCGAACCTATATTAATGAAGTAAGTTTGCCCACGCTGAATCTCGCGCAAAAAAATTAAAACGCAGATCTCCATATTCAGGAGTTAAAAATAAACACTCCATTTTCCTTTCAACGATTTACTATTTCCCGATTTATAAACAAAGTTTTTATAAGCAGATCTTGTAGACAAAATCTGCTGCATCCGTGTCAGTTTTTATATTTACGACGGTATACTATATAGTATATACCATTTATTTTGACTGCACACATTTTGGTGGAGAGAGAAAACGCTTTGCCTCCAACCTGTGCATTCACGCTTCAGTCGCATAAAAACGTTACACAGGAGTTCTAAATTGAAAGGATCCTGAAGAAATATCCATCAGAAATACAATTGAAGTTAAAATTATAAATTACAACAATAAGGGCCCAAATGAAGTACATAAAAACGAACAATTTTATATATATATATATATATATATATATATATATATATTCCTTCTTTAATTTACCCCTAATTCGTACCTGGGAAAGTGGTACATATCTTGACGAGATAATGGGTGGGTGGTGTCACTGGGTTGAGGATGGTAGCCTAGGGAAGTGAGTAAGGCTCGGTTGCTGGATAGGCGGTAGGAGGGGTATGGCCTTAGATACGATGCAGCAGATGGGAATGAGTGAGGAAAAGGAAAATCGCTTCCGCTGAAAAATGGTGGACTTCGGCGAGTATGGATTGTAGACGCTCGGGTATGGAAATTCTGGACAGGAGAGAGAAACACCTGCGACGAAGAGCGGACAGGTTTGGGCTTTCGACCAGGAGATGTACGACGGTGATAGAGGTATGGCAGGTAGGGCAGAGCAGGGCTGGCGATTTAGACATAAGGTGACCATGTGTAATGCGTGTGTGTGCTAGGTGGAGACGGGATAAAATCACTTCTTTATGGCGGGACCGGTGGAATGAGGAAGCCCAGTATCCTAATTGCGGCTTGATCTTGTGGAGTTTGTTTTGTGTGGCCTGGTCCCATTCCCGTTGCCAGATGGAGCGGAAGTGGGAGCAGAGAGTCAGGAAGAAGTCGGAGAAAGGGAAGGGCCGGGAGGAGGCCGGCAGTAAGCAGGCCGTCCTTACCGTGCGGTCCGCCTCCTCGTTACTCTGGATGCCGACATGTGCCGGAACCTGGCAGAAGGCGATTGTCTTGTGTCGGAAGGTTGTTAAAAAATGGAAGGCTTGCTGGATGGTACAGATGAGCGGGTGAGGGGGGGGTAAATCTCTAGAGGGAGAGAAGTGCGCTTTGGGAATCTGAATAAATGACAAAGGAGCTGGTAGAGTGGGTGCGCACAATGTCGAGGGCCTCCATAATCGCGAAGAGTTCTGCTGAGAAAACCGAGGCTCGTGGGGCAGGCTGACGCCTCGAGAAAGCGGCTGGGCCAGTATCACCGCTGAGGCGGCCGTACCAACTTCCGAGCGGGAACCATCTGTACAAATGGGGACTGTGTCCGGGTGTTGGGTTGCGTGTTCTTGGAGAGTGACCTGTATACCGTAACAATCGTGGTAGTCTTTGGTAGGGCATACAGGTCCCTGCAAAACTTGATAGGGGTGAGGAGCCATGGAAGGTAGATGTTGTACGAGATGGGGATAACTGAGGGGGCGGGCATGTTGGAAAGGTCCAGGAAAGAGCGGACCGCTTCAGTGAAGTGCCAGCTCCGTCCCTGGGGTGGGAGTTCATAAATCGCCGCGCATAGAAGCGGAGAGGGTAGTTTCTGTGCACGAAGGTATGTCCTCATGAGGAGCAGACCCAGTATTCCACTTGGAGGCTGCAGACTGGAGGCTGCGGAAGAGCGGAAGGCACCGATGGCGAGGCAGAGGCCCCTATTAAGTACAGGGTCCAAGATACGGAGGCAGGCGCTGGAGTCTGAACCGTATACTACACTGCCATAGTCCAGCTTCGACTGGACCATGAAGTGTAAAGGCGAAGGAGAAAGCGTCGGTCTGCGCCCCATGTGGTGTGGGAGAAGTGATCTAGGAAAGCGAGGGGACGTTGAAGGGATTGCTTCAGGTGTTTGAGATGGGGAACTCAGTTGAGCCGTCGGTCCAGAGTCATGCCCAGAAATCGCGTGGAGGGCACCACTTCAAGAGGATTGCTGTATAACGTGACAGAGAGGACAGGAAGGATTGAGGGTCTTCTTCTGTCGAAGAGCATACACTTGGCCTTGTGGGTAGAGAGGCGGAACCCCACCGACGTCGCCCACCTTTCCACCTAGTAGATGACGAGCTAAATTTGCCGTTGAACGACGGACGGCTCCCGCTCTGCGAAGTAGATCGCAAGGTCATCCGCATAGATAGAAAAACGGATGGTGGGTGGAATGCATTTTGAAATTGTGTTCATAACTATGGAACAGCATAGAACACTGAGGAATGCTTCCCTGTGGGACCCCGTTCTCCTGCAAAGGTGTCTAAGAGGGTTGAGCCCACCCGAACTTTAAAGGTTCGGGAGGAGAGGAAGCCCCTAATGAAGGTCGGCAGGGCTCCAACGAGACCCAGATTTTGGAGCTGACTGAGGATTATTGTCTGACGGGTGGTGTCGTAAGCCTTCTGTATGTCAAAAAAAATTGATAGATGAACTGTCCACTGTCGAAGGCATTCTGTATGTCTCGGCTGAGGAGCAGGAGGCGATCAGTGGTGGAGCGAAATTGTTTGAAGCCGGACTGGGTAGCCGGGAAGGAATCACTATTTTCAAGGAAGAAGGATAGTCGCGTAGCGACCATTTTTTGAAAACTTTGCAGGCACAACATGTTAGGGCGATAGGTCTGTAGTTTGTGGGATCGAAGGAATTTTTGCCGGGTTTGGGGATGGGGATTACGTGGGCCTCCCTCCACCGGTAGGGGAAGGTGCCCTCTATCCATATGCGGTTGTATAGGTCTAGTAGGGAAATTTGTAAGGTAGGGTGGATGTGCTGGATTATGCTGTACGGGATACCGTCCGGGCCGGGACAAGGGGATCGTTGAGAGGCCAGTGCCGCCTGTAGTTCACGCGTGGTAAACAACCGATTGTAAGTGCTGTCTAGGGGCAGTGAAGAGGAGCTATTGTTAGGGGCGGATATGAGGGAACTGTCTGCGGAGGAAGAAACGGCGGAGAAGGTAGAAGCTAGGTGGTTTGCCACCGATTTGGGCTCGTATAGATTACAGAAGTCCGTCGTTAGTCCGGAGGACCGGGGGTCGGGAGTAGGACATGCCTCTTGACACCCCGTACCTTCTTTCAGATGGTAGACGGTATCGTGGTGGTGACGCCAGACACAAAGGCACGCCAAGAAGCTCGGGGCGCTTTCTTCATTGTATGGCGGGCGATGGCCCTGGCCCGCTGCATCTCTGTGCGATGGATGGGGAGTCGCGTACGGTAGAAGCGTCGAGTAGCCTTCTTCTTGGCGCGTATGGCCTCCGTGCACTCTGGGGTCCACCAAGATACCCGTCGGTTACGGGGATAGGCGGAGGATCGTGGGATGTTAGTGCACGCAGCCGCTACAACGATTGACTGGAAGTATGCAATGCACTCGTCGGAGGATAGGAAGTGGGTAGTCGTAAGGGTGGTAGATGTATTGTCGTGGAAGCGGGACCAGTTGGCTTTGGCAGTAATCCATTTTTACGGTACCCGAACGGTCTGGTCGAGCCACTTTAGCGTGAGTTGAACAGGGAAATGGTCACTTCCATAGTCCTCTTGAAGGACTTGCCATGTGAAATCTAGGAGGGCATCGGTCGAAACGAAGGACAGGTCTATACAGCTATACAGGATGGAGTGCAGGTGGTGACATGGTAGAATGTAGGAGAGCCATCATTGAGGTACTCGAAGGAGAGCTCGGTCATGATTGTAATCAGGGTCGGGGCCATATAGGTGGAGTGTATCTTGCCACAAGGGGTGGCAACTATTGAAATCGCCCAGTAATAGAAAGGGCCTGACGAGTTGTTTTACCACCTCCACCAGGTCATCGTGGGAGACTTGAGTGTGGGGAGGGAGGTATATTGAGCAGACGGTGTACTGTCTATCCAGGGAAAGCCGGGTAGCAATCACCTGTAACGGGGATCGGATAGAATGTGGAAGGGGACTGCGTGGTGGTACGAGAATGGCAGCCCCCTTTGAGTGCAGGTAGGAGACGGGGTGGTGATATAGAAATATCCAGTAGGGCAGGGTATGGGCATGGTTGCCAGGATTAGCTCCTGGAGACAGACACACCGGACGGGAAGTGACAATCAAGGAATTAAGACCTTCGTAGTTCGCAAATATTCCTCTGCATTTCCAATGCACTATTGTAGTTTTCGAGGGGGGGGGGTCCATTATTCGATGATGGGGGATTGGTAAAGGTGTAGGTGCTAGAGGGTTGGGGTGTGAAGGGAGATCTGGGGTTCGCAAAGGCGAAGGATGGGTCAGGGGTATGGCTGGCTATCTTCCGTTCACCAGAGAAGGAATCGGTTGGCCAGTCGACCTCAGCGGAGATTGCGGGGTCGAGTCGGCCGAGCGAGACCGGAGGCGTGGATTACGGCAGCTAGGGGAACGTCGTGGGCTCAGAAGGTGAGGAGTTTCTTGGTGGGCTTCTGTGTTCGGGCCAAGAGGGGGTGCTTTGTTTTCCATAGTGGCACCTCCCCGCCTGTCTGGGGTCTCACGACGGACCCTGGGTGGCGATAGGGGGTACCATAAGGATCGGGCAGGTGGGAGGGAGGACGCGCTCAGAGTGGCTGACAAGAAGGGGGCCGGGAGTGTTAGCGGGGGAGGTACTGTGGGGATGGAATATGAACAGTGTTCTCGTGGAGGGTGGAAAAAATGGCACCAGGAGGCAAGGGCAGATCCATAAGACGCATGGGCGCGGCCGAGTTCCCCTTGGCCACATCATGTAGTTGCGCCAGTGCCGCATCCACTGATCCTCGGGGGAGAGGATGATGTCCAGATTGGATCTCGTCGTGGGAGGTGGGTCATGTAACTCGGCTACTGTTGTCATAGTCTGTGGGGGTACATTTGGGGGGGGACTTCTGCGGTGGGGTGATATGGTCCTGAGGGAAGAGGGAGAGGCCTGTTGAAAGGCTGGAGAGTATGGCGACTCGCTCCGGCGTCTGTGCCTCGTCGGCTTACCCCGGGCGTTAGGTTCCGGTGTGTGCAGAGAGTGCTGGGAGGGCAAGGTTCGAGGGGGACGGGGCCTGGGTGTCCTGGTCCCAGATACCTGGGGAATCTTTAGCAGGTGAGGTGCGTGAAGAGAAGGGATGGTGGGGGAACAGGACGTCGTCGGGTCCAGCGAGGACTCCCTTTGGGAGGGATGGGAAGCAGTGGTCGAGAGGTGTTTGAGCGGCAGACCAGGGCGGCGTGCCGAGTGGACAGAGTCGAGGGTAGAGGCGTAAGATACCCCCGGCCTCACCTCCCGACTCCGCACCCTACTCTCGGAGGCTAAGAAAGTCCGCTACCTGCCAGGCCTCGACCTCCTCCTCGAACTTGAAGAAAAGGCATTCGCGGGATAAAGAGGGCTGTGTGCCTTCGAATTGGAGCATTTGGGTGTGATGGGGCACTTGTCTGGGTGAGCGATTTCTCCGCAACGAACACACAGTTGGTGCGGTTGTCGGCAAACTGAGCTGACGTGTCCGAACTTGTTGCATTTAAAGCAACTGGTCGGGTCTGGGATGTATGGGTGAACAGTAAACTCGCATGACGTGCGGTCTCCCATACCCCATACAATACGGTCGGGAGGGACTAAGGTATTGAAGGTAAGAAGTAGGCGCGGGGTGGAGGAGGTGCCTCCCTGTCGGGATGTGAAGCGATGGATCTTAGTGACACCCTGGGGTGCGAGGTCCTCCAAGAGCTCGTTCACTGTGATCGATAATAGGCGGGTGGCGTAAATAGTGCCCTGACTCGGGTTCAGGCGAGGGTGTGGGGAGACGGACACCGAGCACCCAAGGACCTCAGTGAGGGAGAGTAGGACTTTCGTCTCTGCGGATGAGCGTGATTTTACGAGGAGGGAGTCATCCCTCTGTGGTCGTACATCACAGCGGCTGGAGTTGTTGCGGGCTCGGATCGCCTGAAACGTCCGTTCAGAGTTGGTCGGAAGGGACCCAGAGGTGGGCCGGATCTCTAGGAATTTGTGGATACTTGAAAGGTATAGGGAGGCTGTAGAATCGAAGTGGACTGGAATATCCAATGTTTGATAGGATGGACGTGAATGCCGACTTCCCCGTCCGCCGCGGGGCTCTCTTCGTGGGGAGGCGGACCGACGACGGGTGAGGAGGGCATACGGGGAGAGCAAGAAGCCGGGTTTTGGAGGCAAGTCTTGGGTGGAACTTGACTTGCCCGAAGGCGGCTGAGGTGGGCTGGGGCGGGACCCCTGCTCCAGAGGGTGTATGTTCAAGGTACAGGCTGGGGTCAGTAACGGAAGAGGAGTGCAAGTTTTCCTCTGCCAGAGGAGGGGCGACCTCCTCACGACGTGGTCCTCCAGTGGTAGAGGACTCAGGGGCCTGGTTGCACACCACCCGAGTTCTAGGACAAGAAATAATGGTTTCTATATGTTATTAATGTTGTAGAACACGGACCCACGGGACGGGAGAAACTGCTTACCGGTGAGAAAGGGAAGCCGAGCGCAGACGACAGGGGGCGGGGTACCTCGTCCCCAGGGGGGACCGTCGGTTTAAAAACGGGGCCCGGTGATGCGAAACTTTGCCCCCAAACGGCGCAAAGACCCCAGCCCCCCAATCCCACCGACCCGGACACCTAACTACCTAACACAGTGATGCCCTAAGGGCGTCACCTCCGGAGGACAGCACTGGAGACCCGTACTAGGAGCCAAAGACTTTAGTAGCTCTTAGCCCGTCTCCCCAGTAGCCTGTCCGGCATGAGTGACCCTTCCGGGGGCTAAGCCCCTACCGACGTAGCCCAGTGGGTCAACACGGGAGCCGACCCACCACGACAAGGTACTCACAGGCGGGGGATTATATATATATATATATATATATATATATATATATATATATATATATATATATATAGTATTATATATAGGTGTTCCAGGGGGAAAGGTCAATACTTCGGGAGGTGATAGTATCGGTCATTGTGAGAAAAAAAGTTCATATGAACATGTGTCTAATTCTGAATGGTTACGGAGATAGAGCTGTTTGAATCTATAAATACAAAAGCATTGTTAATGGTAATCAAGAAAAAGAAACCAATTACTGTTTCTAACATTTAATGTTTAAACATTGGCATTTTGAATGGTATCAGATACAGAAATGACAAACTTGTTACAGTTTACAATACGTTTTCGAAAATCCCACCGTCAACCTCAGTGCACTTTGCAACTCGTGTGGGAAGATCGCGTGTTGTTCGTCTGAGTTGATCTTGACGTTCCTTTATGCGGGCAACAGCATCCAAAATGCGCGCGAGCAATTCGTCTCGTGTATCCACCTTTCTTTTGTAAACTTGACTTTTCATCCACCCCCACAAACAATAATCTAACGGAGAGAGGTCTGGAGACCTTGGTGGCCATTGAATGGGACCACCGCGGCCAATCCATCGACCAGGGAAAGTTTGATTTAGGTATTGCATCACCAGACGGGTAGAATGTGGAGGAGCTCCGTCATGCTGAAAGTACATACCAGCGCGTGTAGCCAAAGGAACACCTCCAATAGTCCTGGCAATTCATTTTGTAGAAACTCTAGGTAACTTTGTCCTGTAAGACAATTCTCTAAATTTAGTAACAGGGCCAATCAGCTGATCATCGATGATACCGCACCACACGTTGGCAGAGAAGCGATGTTGAAAATTTGTTTCCACAGTGGCATTTGGATTTTTGTCTGACCACCGATGACAGTTACGAGTGTTGTTGATACCGTCACGGGTGAAAGTAGCTTCATCGGTGAACAGTATTAATCGAAGCAATCGGCGATTAGCATTTACCCAATGACAAAATTCCAGTCGCATGGCAGCGTCTCCTGGTTGAAGGTGTTGTACACGCTGTACATGATATGGATGCAAGCCTTCCTCACGTAATGTTCGCCATACTCTTGTGTGTAGTACACCAAGACGTAGAAATTCCTCGTGAGCTAGTAGTAGGACTACGCTCTACCAACTGAAGAATGTTTTCCATTTCATCCACATCTTGTTGACCTTCACGTTCAGATGAAACATGAGCGCTGGGAAGTGTACCAATCTCACGCAATGTGTTGAAAACCCTGGTAAACACACTTCGATCCGGAATTCTGCAGTTCGGAAACCGTCGACGGTATTCTGCTACAGCAGCTGTTGACTTCCATCGCAAAAACCGTAGACATACACCATATCTGCATATTCGGCGTGTGTGAAGGTGTGTGGCATTCTTAACGCTGCTTCAAACACCAAACAATGTCATTCACAACAGTCAGCTGTCGAATGGCTTATGTTACATACTTACATTACAGCTTACATGGTTCAAGGTTATAGGGGAGGGAAGGGGGAGGAAGAGCTGCGCGCGCATCAGATTTAAACAGCTCTATCTCCGTAACCATTTAGAATTAGACACATGTTCATATGAACTTTTTTTCTCACAATGAGAACGTTACGTAGGACATCCTTACTAATGTTGTTACATTCTTGTTATGTTTTTTTTAAAAGTCCGACGAGGAAGCTACATTAATAAAACTAATTTTACCCTCTCTTTTTGTCGGGTGTAATCCAGCCATATTGTTTATCAGTTATAAATCTGAAACAAAAAGAGAAAATAATTTCCTATGGTAACGGCTTTTTGTTATACCCTTTATACATATTTGGAACTCCCATTTCTCTTGTCACTGTCCTCCTTAGCTGTTCTTTTTACGTGTCTCATCTACCCTGTAAGCAGTCCAGCATGCTCTCAACCACACTTCTCTTCCTATTCTTCACTACATGCATCTTACATACTTCACAATCTTTTCAAAATAAAAAATAAAAAAACAATGGCAACAACTTCAAGAGCCTCGGAGTCCCCCTGAGGAGGGCAGGCCCGGATCCAGACCAGTGCTCACCATTTTTTGAAAATAGCGCCCCCTAGCGAGACTGTCTTGAAACGATACTCTCTGCTCGATTTCTGCTGGAAAATGCATAGGAACTTATACTTCGCGCATGCGCCGTAAACTTTTTCTCAAATGTTTTCAAGCGCCATCTTTGTATGTATTTACTACGTAAATAGCGCCCCCTAGCGAGACTGCCTTGAAACGATACTCTCTGCTCGATTTCTGCTGGAAAATGCATAGGAACTTATACTTCGCGCATGCGCCGTACACTTTTTAATTTCTCAAATGTTTTCAAGTGCCATCGTTGTATGTAACAGGTGTTTTGCAGTGCAGCTCTAATTTCACTTTGAATAAGTCTATCTTTTGTGTTTTTTGTGTTATAATATTTTATATGCTAAAGTGAATCTGAGTGAACGTCGAGGTCTACAGAAAAATGAAGAAGGTACAAGCAAAGATCGGGACTTTCTTCAATACCAATCGGTAAGTCGGATCAGACAATGATTTATTTTATGCTTGGAAAATCAGTTAAATTGTAGAATAATATATTCAACTCTACTCCTCCTACTGGGGTCTCACAATGTCACCTTTATCATTATTCATATTATTGGTCATTCTTTTCAGGGAAGTACCACCAGTACCTTCTTGCTCAACTGACATCTTAGATGATTTGGGTGACAGACCATCGCAGAAAAGGAAGTTTGATGAAATCAGATATGACGCAGATGATCCAGTGTGCAAAATACAGAACACAGACACGACATGTGGTAAGAATTTATTTCTTATATTGTTGCCGTTAACTAAAAAAATATCCCATTCATTTATTGTCATGAATGTAGTACAAAACAAGTTTGAACAAGATGTTCTCTACAATTTATACTGAAACTAATCATAAATTGATGGTTTTATGACGAATTAAAAAGAATATTGTTTTGAATTTTAGGTGAGGACATAATATCATCAAATCTCAGGAATGACATCGGCCTGTATTACCAGTGTGTGAGCGATTTTAATGATGACAAGAAGTATGAGCTTTTGACTTCCCACTGGCAACCTCCTGCAAGATACAAGTTTCCAGGTACCAACAATTATGGCAGGAAGCGATTCCTCAATGGAGAATGGCTAAAGATGTATCCCTGGCTGGTGTATTCACCATCAGAATGTGGCGCATTTTGTTTGACCTGTGTGCTGTTTGGTATAGCAAGTGGCCACAACAGCAGCAAGTTGGACAAGCTGTACAAGTCACCTTTGACCAACTGGGTAACAGCTACAAATAAATTGGCCGAACATAATAGCAAGTCAGATTTCCACAAACATGCAACACTTTTTTGCTGATAATTTTCGCAGAATCATGGCCAACAAGTCACAACCAGTGAATCGACTTATTTCATCAGCAATCAGCAAACGTGTCGCAGCAAACAAACAAAAAGTAGCATCAATGATGAAGACTGTGATCTTGTGTGGTAGGCAGAACTTCGCTCTTCGAAGGGACCATGAAGATGCTGAAGACGACTCGAAGAACAGAGGCAACTTCTTGGCACTGTTGCAGTTCCGCGTGGATGCTGGTGATGTGGTCCTCGAAGAACGCTTGAAATTAGCTCCCAAGAATGCAACATATACATCAAAGACAATACAGAATGAACTGATCTCCGTCATCGCTGCCCACATTCAAGACGAAATTGTGAAGGAGATTAACACAAGTCCTCTGTTCTCCATTCTTGTAGATGAAGCTACTGATGTCAACAACAAGGAACAACTTCCACTTGTGTTGCGTTTTGTTGACAACACAGATTCTATTCGTGAAGAGTTTGTTGGTTTCTTTGAATGTATGAATGGTGTCACTGGCAAAGCCATTGCTGACTTGCTGTTGCTAGTGGTTAGTGATCTCGGCTTAGATGTGAAGAAATGCAGAGGCCAATCTATGATGGAGCAGGCAACATGGCTGGACAAGTCAAAGGTGCAGCAGCTTTGATAGCACAGCAGTATCCAAAGGCACCTTATGTCTACTGCCAGTCTCACAGATTGAACATGTGTGTTGTAAAAGCCTATGCTTTACAAGAAGTACGCAACATGATGGGCACGTTGGAAGAAGTGGAGGGTTTCTTCAAGTTCTCACCGAAAGGACAGCTGCTGCTTGAAGAACAGATCAAGGTGTTTTTTTCTTGGTATAGTCAGTACATTTTCTATTGTAATGGCTGTGTGTTGTAATAGTGAATTTAATGCTGTGAAATTTATTTTAAATTATTTTATTTGTTCATACATCTAATCTGAAAATTATTGCTTTCTGTTTTTGTCACTCAGGATGAGTGTCCAGCCTCTAGTCATCATAAGCTGACCGATATTTGCCGAACTAGATGGGTCCAGCGTTTGGATGCCCTAGATGTATTCGAAGAGCTACTGCCCGCCGTGGTTTCAACCTTGACGTGTATCGAGGATAATGTCACTCATAGCTGGGACAGTGAGTCATCAACAAAGGCCAGTGGTATGCTCCACCAAATTGGGACATTCCAGTTTATCTTCACTTTTGTTGTGACAAAGAAAGTTTTGTCATACACCAGTGGTATCACAGTCAAGTTGCAGGTGAAGAGTCTCGACACAAAGAAGGCATATGACAGTGTTGGTGAGGTCCTTGGGTTTCTTCAAACAGTCAGAGAGAGTGTTGACTCAAAACATTCTGAGTGGTTCAAGGCTGCAAAGAAAATAGCTGAAGACCTCGACATAGCAGTGACAAAGCCCAGGACAGTCGGCCGGCAAAAAAACAGAAACAACGTCCCTGCAGAAACTACGGAGGATTATTTCCGTCGCAGTGTGACTGTGCCATTCTTGGATCATCTCCTGGCAGATATTGGATCAAGATTCAAAGATGGCCAACAGAAAACCATTCTGGGATTTTCAGGTTTGTGATGGAATTATTTAGCTATAGGGATAATTTGAGAATGATAATTAAATTGATGGACTGATATGTACTCTCTCTTACTGTTACATGAAATTGACAACTGGTTTATTCATTTTAGGGGTTCCTGCAAAGATGATAGAACAGCCAGACACATGGAACCCAGAGTTCCAGTAGTTCTGTCAGACCTACCAAGATGACCTTCCCAGTCCCAATACTTTGTCTGCAGAGCTGGATGTGTGGCAATACCACTAGGAGCGGCGCCATCAGGCCAACTGCGACATACCAGACTCTGTGCAGTCAACTTTACACTCCATGGACAAGGTCTTATTCCCAAACATCTGTGCTGCACTCAAGGTATTGGCAGTCATTCCAGTCACCACCTGTGAGGGTGAACGTTCAGTTTCAGCCATGCGTCGACTGAAAACGTATCTGAGGAGCACCATGAGAAATGATAGGATGAATGGTTTAGCTCTGATGCATGTCCACTATGGGCGGAAGCTCGATGTGGATATTTTGGTTGAGAAGTTTGCACGGCTCCACCCAAGAAAGATGGAGCTTGTTGATATTATCAGTGACAAACATTAGAAAGGATTTATTTTGTAAAATAAATATTTTGAAGTAAATAACGAATCCTGTCTTCTTTTACATTTTGGTATGCATTTAATGAAATAGCACTAGTCAGATTATGGGTCTGGATCCGGGCCTGGAGGGGACCATAAGTGTCCTCACTTCTGGCTCCCCCGTTGTCTATACCGGGAACGCAGACCCGATCAGCTTGATCTGGATATGTAACTGCACATTCGAGATGCTCTGGGCCTCTACCTGATTCACTTTTCATAAAATTCTGCAACATTCATGGCCTTTTCTCAAATTTTCAATCTGTTGAATACCACCTCTCCTCTTCTCAACCTCACCTTCTCTTCCTCACTGAAACACAGGTGTCTGGGACGACTAACAGCAACCCCTTTTCTGTACCCTCCTACTTTCTCTATACTCAATTTCACTACAAAGGTGGATGTTGCGTATTTGTACGCAATGACCTAACGTTCTCGCATTACCGAGCCCGAATCCTCCGAGTTCTATACCCTCTGGCTACGGCTTGCATGTCAATCTCCAACTAAATACATCTGCGCTGTCTACCTTTTTCCAAATTCTACTGACTACCCAAAATTCGTTTACTACCTCTCTTCCAAAGTGGAATACATTCTATCCCGCCCTCCTTTTGCTGAAATTTCCATTTTTGGAGATTTCAATGTTCATCACCACCTTTCGCTTTCCTCCCATTTCACTAACATCCCTGCTGAACTAGCTTACAACTTTCCAACCTGAATGACCTAAAGCAGATTGTACAGCACCCTACTCGTATCTCCGATCGCCTTCGAGATAGGCCTAACATTGTGGATTTATTTTTCACCTTCTTACTCTTCAAACTTTTTTTCTGTTAGGCTCCTCCGACCACAATCTTGTATCTGATTCCTGTCCTCATGGAATGATTGCTGCTGCCGTGGCCGGGGCCCTTCCGAGTGTGCCGAGCGCATCACGGAGTTGATTCTCTCGGGCATGGAGGCGTACATTCCATACTCCATTCCTACTACTGATGTTAATCTTGGTTTTTTTTTCTTCCGCCCGAATTGTTCATTCTGTAATCCAAACCACGCCCCACCAGGGGTGGTCAGAAATTACAGAGTCCTCGCCCGGACTCGGTCTCACGACCTCCCGATCAGCAGCCCAGCGTCTTAACCACTAGGTTACCAAGGGTACCCATTTATCTACCAACCAATTTTTTTTATTGTGTAGAAGGATGAACAGCTGGGTTTTACTGCGCGCCGCCTGCCGTCACCGGGTCTCGGTCCCAAGGCCGATGGATTCGTAGTCAGCGATGCTAATCACTGTACCACCGAGCAGCCAAAAAACTTTGGTTTAACTTTACTCGTTCTATTGCTATCCGCAACAGAGAGGCGGCTTTCACAGAAGGAACCGTCGCCATCCAACTCATGACTCAGCTTATATTTTTGCCTGGAATCGTGCAAAATCTATTCTTTGACTCGCCAAAACATTCCTTCATCTGACAAAATTGTGAAAACCTATCCACTTCAAATTCTTTCTCGCTCTTTCTGGCATCTAGCTAAGAACCTCTCCAGCAACTTTTCTTATTTTCCTCCAAGTTTACATTCCGACGGCTCAGTTGCAGTCTCTTCTCCTGACAAAGCTGAACTCTTCGTTTAAACTTTCGCCTCCAACTCAACCATAGACGATTCCGGTGCTATTTCTCCATCTCCTCCTCCCTCCGACTTAATTATGTCTGAAATTAGAATCTCTTCAAAAGATGTTCTTTCTGCGCTATCTGGGCTCAACTCTAGGAAGCCGTACGCTCCTGCTGATGTTCTTCCTATTCCTCTCAAGAACTGTGCTTCTGTGCTGACACCCTGCAAAAGCAAACTCGTCTTTACCTTTCATCTGGTACTTTCCCTGCCTGCTGAAAGTTCGCCTTCGTTCAGCATGTCCCGAAGAAGGGTGACCGCTCGCAACCCTCCAACTATCGTCTTATTCCTTTGATTTCTTGCCTTTCTAAAGTGTTTGACTCTATCTTTAATTGAAGATTCTTGAACATCTCTGCTCACAATCTTCTTTCAGACGGTCAATTACAGGTTCCGCAAGTAACGCTCAAATGGCGATCTTGCATATATCTCTGACTCTTCGTCATCCTCCTTTCGGGATTTCGGTGAAACCTTTTCTATTGCGCTAGAAATATCGAAAGCTTTTGAAAGTCTGGCACAAATCCTTAATTTCCAAACTGCCCTCTTTCGAATTTTATTCTTCTATCTATGCTTACATCTGATTTCCTTTCTGGCCGGTCTATAGCTGCGGTTGTAGATGGCCACTGTTCTTCTTCTAAAGCTATCAACAGTGGTGTTCCTCAGGGTTCTGTACTCTTTTTCTTTTATTTATCGATGATCTATTAAGTCGCACTTCCTGTCCTATCCTCTCCTATGCCGATGATTCCACTCTTCATTTCTCCACCAACTTCACAAAGCGTTCCTCTCAACAGTCACTCCATGATTCGCGTAGGACGGTTATAATACACCTGACCTCTGATCTTTCTAATATATCTGATTGGGGAAGAGAAAACCTTTTAACTTTTACTGCCTCAAAAACGCGGTTTCTTAATCTTTTTACTCGTCACAATCTTCCCCACGACTATCCCCTCCTTACCTTCAACAATACACAACTCAATTCTTCCTCTTCTCTTAACATTCATGACGTTTCCTTTACTCATGATCTTTTTTGGAAAGATCATATATACTCCATTTCTGAAACAGATTTTAAGAGGTAAGGTGTGTTGTAACGGCTCTGCAGTTTTTTCACCCCCACGCAATTGCTGTCTCTGTATAGTGATCTCGTTCGCCCCTGTATGGAGTAGGCTTCTCATATGTGTGTGGTGGCTCAACCCACACAGCTCTACTTGATCGGGTGGAATCAAAGGCTTTTCGTCTTATCATTTCCCCGCCTCCTACTCACCGTCTTCAATCCCTCTCGCTTCACCGCAATGTTGCCTCAATCTCTTTTTACTATCGCTATTATAACGGACACTGCGCCTTTCTGAACTCTCTAACTGCATGCCTCCTCCTTTAAGGAGAGCACGCAGTATCCAACTTTCTACACATTCTCACTCCTTTCCTGTCCAAATTTCTAACGCAATGGTTAATCTGTATTTTCATTCTTTCATCTACTCAACCGTTCAGCTCTGGAACAATCTTCCTCAATCCATCTTTCCCCGTCTGTAACCTCCAATCTTTCAAACACAGAGTGTCCAGGCATCTCGAAAACCCTGGACCTTGATTTTGGTTCTTCTTCTTCTTCTATAGCGGTGCGTTTTTGTGGGCGGTCGCCCTTGGCCCCTCCTTCCTGCATAAATAAACATATATATATATGTGTGTGTGTGTGTGTGTGTACACATTAATAATTACGTAACAGTTTTAAGAATATACTTACTTAAAAGCTATTTTCCGATGAAAAAGTGGGTTTATAAACTTTATAAATTAAAAATATAATCAATTTAAATTTTACGCTTGAAAGATAGTAAAAGACATTTAAAAAAATTAACTCGTTTTTCCAAGCCTGACAGACATACCTGCCCGTATAGGGATGGCTGCGTTCGCTAGTTTCAGCCAAAAGAAGTGTAGAAACAATAGGTGTATAGTTTCGCATACTTAGAGAGTGTGTGTGTGTGTGTGTGTGTGTGTGTGTGTGTGATGTTAACAAGAACCCTGTTTTCCAAATCAGTGCACAGTATGATCCATTTATTTCGTGTTAATTACTAAATCTAAGAATAAAATTTGTTGTTGCCTCATCGTCAGAACGCAAAATTTCAAATTTCAAATTTTCTAATAAAGTTTCTCTAATTTTTGCTCATCGTTCTCCTTCCTCCCTTTGTGGATTTATGCCAGCTATGAATAGGATTTACTCGTAGAGAATTTTATTTTATTGATCAATGGATTTATCTGTAAAGAACTTTATTATACTGATCAATGGATTTATCCGTAAAGAACTTTATTATACTGATCAATGGAAAGCTGAAATTGTTTTGGAATTATATGAAAGTTCTAGAAAATCTAGAGAAATAAAAGGAAACACATTTTGATCTTTTATCATTTAAAAAATTGAAATGGAGACTAAATTCTTCTCTCAGTGAAATATCAGAAATAAAACACATTATTATATATTATTATTATTATTATTATTATTATATGCGTTTTCTCCAAAAATTTGCTCTTCATTCTGTCTTCATGTTTGCCTGCAAATATGTAATAAGCCTTCTTTCTTCTCTGTCATTGTTTGAGCAAATGGTTTTTTTAGTCTTGTACATAGGCCTAACCAATAAAAAGATTTCCACGAAACAAAAAAAAAAACAATATTCACACTAATAAAAAAGACAACTTTGGTGATATTTTTTTTTTATAGCAGTTTACGCGTTACGATATAGAAAATATAGAAATTTGACAGTTTTTATATACGACGCAAGCAAGGTTCACTCTTAAATTTAGACGTTTTATTATATATATTTTTTTTTAATTCAATAACTTTTATTGATAAAATAAGTAGTTTATAAGTTTTGTTTTTGTTTTAACAAAAAATTGTGAAATTGGACTATTTATTTTTATTTAATTTGGCCCTGACAACGTAAGGCTTTACTGGGCTCTAAATTAAAAATAAAATATAGTTAATAATAATACATAAATCACGAATACGAATTATTATTAATTAGAGTATGTATTAATCTTAAATTATTATTATTATTATTATTACTGATATAAAACAAAGTCATTATTGAAGGTATGTTACCAATACCATACAAAGAAAAAATATTAGACACGAGAGATGAACAATAACGAGTAATGTACATTTAATCCTTGATTTTTTATTGGTATTATGCCATTATTAATTGAGATTTCAACTTGGTTTTAAACGAATTTACATTCACAATATTTTTTATATCGGCATGCAAGTCATTCCATAATTTCAATCCATTGAAAATAGGTAGTTTTTGAGAAGAATCGAAATTGAGGAATAACATTCTATTTCTGGTTTGATACGAGTGGATTTGTTGATGAGTTACAAAACATTTATTTACCTATTGTAAGTTAATGATTTTGTTCTTACACGTTTAAATATAATATATATATATATATATATATATATATAATATATATATATATATATATATATATATATATATATATATAATGATTCAAAAGGATATTCCAAAACATTTATATATTTATGTAACAAGTTAATTTTGGGAACACCTTTCTTGAATCACCCTATACCTTACCTTATGAACCTTATGTTGTTTTGTGCGTTGGTCTCTCTTCACACGGAGGTCAAGCTGGTGGCCCCGCCTCTAATATATATATATGCTGGTGGCCCCGCTTCTAATATATATATATATATATATATATATATATATATATATATATATATATATATATATCGGATTCAACTCAGAATGGTTCGCCGAGGTTTTATCATGATACATACAGACCGTGCATAGAACATGGAACTCTTCTGGGAAAATTAAATCCACTATAGTCCGAATAAGTAATGGTAAATGACAAATGTTCCATGCACGGTCTGTGTGTATTATTGCAATTAAAGTTTATATATTATATATAAACTTTAATTGCAATAACCGCAACAATATAAAATTACACCAATCCGCAAGGAAAAATTATAAAATTAATTATAAAACAGTGTTTAAAAAGGCTAATTAATTTCGGCTGGTCACAACCAAGCCTTTTTCAAAGCCATACACTAATTAAAATATCTAAAAATGTTATAAAACTTCCGTCCTGCGCAAGGGCTAAGGTTAAAATGACAGCTACGGACAGAGATCGTAGCTGTCGTACGTCTGGCAGTTGGCAAAGGCAAACTACTGCCCAGATTTCAAACATTCGAGATGAGAAATCTATAAGTAAAAATCAATCCTGTACATCTGGCAGCCGGTCACGACCCGAAATTGACCTAAAATATTTTAAAATGTTAAAAATAAAGCTCTCCATACTGGAGGACAACTTAATATTGGAAATGGTGTTTTCTGCAAAAATATAAAATGCCTCTGAACCGGGATAAAGACGTTTCATTCCTGAAAGTGCCCTTTGAGGTTAACAAAGGGCTTTCCTCACTTTTGCCAAAGCAGATTAAATTGGTCTCCGTTGTGCCAAATAGTCTTCATTCATTCGTCATCCTATTACTAAAGCCCCCAACAATTCTGGCGTAGTTTATGAAATCCCATGTGGAGGCTGCCCTAAAAAATACATCGGGGAGACAATTGATTTTCAGAGAAGGATTAATTCCCACAAACGTGACCTGAGATCGGGTAATATTTATGGTAGCCTTATTCAGCAGAGGGAACAGCACAATCATATTTTTAACTTCCAGGATTCTAAACCTATCATGAAGGTCAGGGACCAGGAACAGACAAATATACGATACATTTTATATTTTCGCAGAAAACGCCATTTCCAATATTAAGTTGTCCTACAGTATGGAGAGCTTTATTTTTAACATTTTAAAATATTTTAGGTCAATTTCCGGTCGTGACCGGCTGCCAGATGTACAGGATTGATTTTTACTTATAGATTTCTCATCTCGAATATTTGAAATCTGGGCAATAGTTTACCTTTGCCAACTGCCAGACGTACGACAGCTACCATCTCTATCCGTATGTATGCCTTCACACAGTCATTTTAACCTTAGCCCTTCCGCAGGACGGAAGTTTTATAACTTTTTTAGATATTTTAATTAGTTTATGGCTTTGAAAAGGGCTTGGTTGTGACTAGCCGAAATTAATTAGCCTTTTTAAACACTGTTTAATAATTAATTTTATATTTTTTCCTTGTGGATTGGTGTAATTGCATTCTTATATATATATATATACACAGGGCGTCCCAAAAAAATGTATACACACTTTAAATAATTATAAAGGCAGTGTTTATTAAAATACATTTCATTTTCAAAATGTAATAGAATCTACAGACATTATTTAATTGTTTTGTCAACGCCTGTTTTCAAACTGACGTCCGTTCTGGTCCAGGCACTGCTGATAACGCGAAGCAATGGAATCGCAAACATCACGAAACATTTCGTTTGGTATTTGTGTGCATTCTCGTTCAATGGCTGCTCTCAATTCAGCGACTGTTGCAGGTTTTATAACGTAGACTTTGTCTTTTAAGTATCCCCATAAAAAAAAGTCTAGTGGTGTGAGGTCTGGTGAACGCGGAGAGTATTCTACGAAACCCCTTCGTCCAATCCACATCCACATCGTGCCAAGTACCACTCGCAATACTCCACTCTTCGGTCCGGATCATCTTCATTAATAGCATGGACTAATCTTGGAATGTAACTTTTCCATTGACAGCGCTCAAAATGCGTTGGACAGACGATTCTGAAATTCCTACCTCACGACTCGCTTGCCGCACATATTTTCTTGGACTTTGGTGATACGTTTCCAGTACTCTTTCTTGCTTTGTGGGGCTTGTCGATGTCCGTGGTCTTCCGGAACGCTTCTTGTGGACATTCTGAACAGTTCCATCGGCTTCAAACTTATCTCTAATTCGAGTGATGGTAAGTCGCGTTGGTGGATCTGTTTGAAACTCCCTCCTAAACTGTCTTTGCACTTCAACTGCGTTTTCACACTTCCAGTAGCATTTTAGAATGAATTTCCTTTGTTCAAAGCTTAGTCTGACTGCCATTATTAATTCTAATGGGTTTAACTTGGAAAGAAAGAAACATCAATTGAGCTATCAGCTGTTAAAGTGTGTATACATTTTTTTGGGACGCCCTGTGTATATATATATATATATATATATATATTGGTAATAGCAACATTGGAACCCAAATCGTGGGAATATTCCTATATAAATGATGGAGAACTAATAACGTTGCCTTTGCAGTAAAGGATTATAATTAAATAATAATAATAATTATAGGAAAAGAAAAAAATAGAGGCTGTATTTTCTACACAATTAAAATCACAAACAAAGAATGAGACGTTTCAATTTCTTTAGTTTTATGTCTGCCAGGTAAGAGGTTACTGTGTGTGTGTGTTGTGTGTGTGTGTGTGTGTGTGTGTGTGTGTGTGAAGATGATATAATTTCAAAAACTACTTATGATAGATATAAAACAGTTAAGAAGCACTGATATGTACGTTATTTGAAGTGAAAAGTGGACAAGGTTGGCATTGTTTTGTAACCTCGCTTATTATTCTACCACAACTAACTTCCAAATTCATAAATCAACACAACCAGTCAAATAAATCTTCGAACAATGAAACATTGTGCCCTACCTCCAAAAGTGGGGCTCGAATCCTGGACATTTTTCCACGGTACGAGTGGGAGTGCTTTGTTGAGTTTCAGTTTCCATTGGGAGATCTGTGGAAAGAATGATTACACGAGATTATTTTGGGAAACCGAAATTTTTTTAAAAAACGATTCGTTTTTATTCTTAATCCTAAAACACGAAAAAAGCAAAATAATAATAATTATTATTATTATTATTATTTATATATATTATTTTACGATAATAAAAATTAAAGTTCTTTTCCATTTAACGGGCTGTGGAAAAAAAGTAAAACATTTTGAGGGGTTTGAAAATAATAAATTCATTAAGAAACGTACATTTTAGGGTGAACAAATAGGTTCAGCTCTTGGTTAGGTTGGGCCTATACTGTATTACACTGGTATGCATATGAAATTTTTTTGTCTGCTGTGAGGGTTTTTTCAACTCATATTATATAATTCGACCATGCTGAATTCGAAAATGACATTGGTTTTCCTCAATCAGGTCAGGTTTTCTTCGGGCACGTCTCGCTTCAAACACCAGCAATAGTCCGCCAGCATATTGATATCCCAGTTTCCCTGGTACCTCTCTTCCATTATTTTGATATCTTGGTGAAATCGTTCACCCTGTTCCTCACTATAATTTCCGCAATTTTCAGGAAAATAGTCCAAGTGGGACCACAAAAAGTGCATTTTTATGGACATGCGCGACCCATGAGCTTTGAAAGCTTCCATCAAGTTTTCGACAACGGACTCGTATTCTGGACTTCTACGCTTGCCAAGAAAATCAGTGACAACTGATTTGAATGCCTGCCAGGCATTCTTCTCAGTTGGAATCATTGCGTTTTCGAACTGAGTATCCTTGATCAAAGTTCGAATTTGAGGACCATCAAAAACCCCAGCATTTATTTAGCATCAGATATATGAGGAAATTTACTCTCGAGATATCGGAATGCTGAACCCTCCTTATTCATTGATTTGATGAAATTTTTCATCAAGCCCAGCTTAATATGAAGTGGTGGGAGCAAAATTTTGTTGGTGGTACAAGGGGCACTGAAACGACATTATGCGACCCAGGTTCAAAATTCTCTCTGGATGCCCATTCACGCTGTGCATAGTGCTTCTCATCCGCTCGGCTATCCCATTTGCAGAGGAAACATGGGTATTTCGTGTATCCCCCTTGCATTCCCAATACAAATGCCACAATCTGAAAAAAAATGAAAATATTTAAAGAATTTAGAGAATTTGTTCTATCAGATAAAAAAAATCTATGCATTGGACTGTATCACTTCTGTGGGGAAGTTAAGTGTTCTTATACGCTCTCAAATAACCTTTGGAAAAACAACATAGTCAATAGCAATAGTTTACTTATGATATTAGTATTACCTTCAAATCTCCACAGATCCTCCAGTTATGTTGGTCGTATACGAGAGCATCCAGTAAAATTTTCATGTTATCGTAGCTCTCAGTTAGTTGTACGGAATGTGCTACAGGGACTGATGCAACCCTATTCCCAATGTTGAGAAGTACTGCTTTCAAACTTCGTTTCGTTTAGACGAGTCTATAAATAGCCTCCATTCTGATGCGTTATATGGCAGGCCCAAGGATTCGATTACCCCCTCAACATTGCAGCAGTACACTAAGGAAGAGGTATTTTCGTGCACTGCAAAAAACTTGCGGAATTCTTCCTCTCGTTTCCTATACCAGGAGAATGTTGTTCCCGGAGCCAGCAAGTTGTCCTCTCGAAGTCGTGAGACCAAGATCTCGGCAGCTAATTTGGAAAGTCCTAAATCCCTGGTAAGATCATTAAGTTTGGCCTGGTTGAGAGGCCTCGGCTCATTTGAAGCGGTATTTTGAGGTATATACGACTGGGACTGGTCATTGGCATTGGTCATTGATTCATCATCAGAATCATCGAAGTCCAGGGTTTGAGGTGGGTCGGGTATTGGAATTCCAGGACCATGGGGTACAGGTCTCATAGCAGAAGGAATGTCAGGGTATACAACAATGTGTTTATTCTTCTTGTTAACTCCTGAAAATAGAAACACAGAAACATGGATATAAAACTTGCATATGAAATAGAAGAAGCATTCAGACAGTGGCGGCTCGTGAGGGAAGGCTGCGGTCTGTAAGATATGAAATAGGTCGATGGAGTCTGTATATTTTCTTTCTTTTTCATTCATATTGTCCCCGAGAGAGAAAATATACAATCATTGTATATGTAAATGTAACTTGTATAACAATATGTATGTGTAAATGTATTTTCTATAACAATATGTATATGTAAATGTATGATTACCATTATGGTGAATATTATGCTATATATGGTGAATATTATGTCAAGTTTCATACGAGGATTTCAAAATATTTAAGAAAAATAAATTTATAAGCCCACCTTGGAGGTTTGTCATGCAGAAATAGCAATCTGTCACGTGATCCTTTCCTTCTCTCCAAATCATGGGAATTCCAAAAGGCAAAGATTTCGCTCTGCCTTTGCTCCATCTTCTCAAATTTTCAATGCACGTCTTGCAGCACATATGAGGGGCGAAATTTTTGTCCTAGTCCCCTAGCTTAATTCCAAAGTATGCTCTATACATTGTCTTCACAAATTTAGTGATTTGGGACTGGTTATTTGGCATGGTAACCGTCCCACATATGTAGCAGAATCTATTGGGATCATTTTTACACGCTCTATTCATTATGAAATATTTTATCTATATGCCTGAAAAGTAAAAAAAGATATTATACAAGTGAAACAAGTGATGATAGATGTTACTGTTCCAATTCCGCTTTGACAAAATCACGAAAAATTCTATTTTACTTATGAGGCCATAGCCGGATAACCTGAGCTGATTGAGAAAAACGGATTGCAGATTCGAAATCAGCAGGAAAAACTCTATAAGAATCACTTACAAAACCCTTGACAGCAAAATTGATGCATACCAGTGTTATATATCATAGAATTTTCTGAAATTACTCTTCCGATAAAATGTAAAAAAATTTAAGTAAGTTAGGATAGACTACCACGTTATATACTGTAGGTTACTTTATTTCCTGCTATTGTATTATACTTTCGGTAATTATTTCATTTTCAGCTAAATATCGGCGCCGAAACATTTTCTAATTAAAACCGTTAAGTTTTATCAAAGAGTAAGTTCAAATAGCGAGTTTCTCCATCCTAAAACGTACTTCACTTAATTAATTCATTATTTTTGAACCCCAAAAAGTTGTTTTTATAATTTTTTTTACACTCCATTAACCCTCCTCAGGTATAGGGGGATACCACCTACCCCACGCTATGACGCAGTTTCATGTTTCATCACGAAGGAGGGCTGGGAGCAGCACCACCTTCCATGACTTTGTCAGCGACAGTGAGCCATCTCAAGTGGTGGGGATAAGACGTTCGTGCCTGCGTTCTGTTGGCAGTGTAAGCATACTGAAATGCGCATTGGGATAGGACGTACCCCCTATACCTGTGGT